>OENT01000004.1:0-487082 GCA_900239685.1 Rotaria macrura
TGTGATTCTTGCCTCGTCAGACAAGAATGTATCTACAAGAAGCTGGAAAGAACGATGTGAAGATCGTCGACTAGTGTTAATATTTTAAAAGTAAAATTTTAAAACTTATCTACTTTAACTTTAATATTTTAAAAGTAAAAGTTTAAAGTGCGTACACTTTAACTTTAACTTTAACTTTAAAGCTTAAAGTGTACTTACTTTAACTTTAACGTTAAAGTTTAAAGTATAGTACTTTAACTTTAAGTTTAAAGAAAAGTTAAAGTGCCACCCTGACTCGGGTCTATCAGCAATGGACTTTTTACAAACTTTAGCGCCGCATAGGTGATTTTAGTCGAGGAGTGCGAATTTCGCATCCATTTCACGCGAAACCCTATTGGTCGGTCAGGAACCAATGAAAATCGAGTTTTTCAAAAAATAGCTCCCCATAGGCAATGTGAGACGGGGAGACCGAATTCCGCAGGATTTTTCGCGAACTCGATTTTTATTGGTTCCTGATTACAAATATGGTTTCTGTTGAAATAGATGCGAAATTTTGACTGCCCATCTCAAAGAACCTATTTCTAGTTTTTTTTTGAAAAAAGTCCATCGCTAATAGATGCGATCCATTTCTTAGCGTACTTAAAACGAATGACCGTAGGTGTTTTATAGTCATCGGTTCAGGAGTTATAGCGTATGTATCGGTACTAATAGCAGTACGAATACTAATAATGATACAAATACCAAGGCCAACACCAATACGAATAGGAATAGGAATGGGAATAGCTATAGCAATTACAATACCAATACTGATAACAACACCAATACAAACACGGTTAGCAATCACCATACCAATGCCAATACGAACACCCATATCAAAACCAACACCGATACCAATAGCAATAGCAGTAGCAAAATCGATAGCAGTAACAATACGAATAGCAATAAGAGCACGAATACGAATACCAATACTAATACCATCAATACTAATAGCAAGTGGTATTCTATGGTACTGGAACTGATGACATTGATCTTGACGGATACTAGTATTAGGATTGGTATTGATGGTAAGGCACACATAATGCCGAATTCGTGCAAAATTTGCTTTAGTTTTATTTATACATGGTTGAATAGAGCCAGTTGAGCTGATCACGATTATGGGGTTTTTATTTCTGTTTTCAATGTTGACCTTGAGGAAAATAGAAAGTACTCGTCGGATCTAAAAACTGGCTTACGTTAGAAACATAATCGTGATCAGCTCAACTGGCTCTATTCAACCATGTATAAATAAAACTAAAGCAAATTTTGCACGAATTTGGCATTATGTGCGCCTTACCATCAATACCAATGCTAATACTAGTATCCGTCAAGATCAATGTCATCAGTTCCAGTACCATAGAATACCACTTGCTACTGGTATTGGTATTGCGACAGTCCGAACCACTAAAACAGCATCCGGTGTGCTCCCACCTCAGGCACCATTTTGGTTTTCGGTGGAACTTAAAAAAGAGTCAGTGGTGTATCTCTTTCATGGTTGTGTGGTCGTGAATATTAAATTGAGATGATGTGATTATGAAGCTGATGATTTTATGTAGAGCTCTTTTATTCACGGAGTGATTCCGGTGGGATCTGCTTTTTCCAATCGATTTCAATGTGGAAGCAGATTGAATTGTTGGCGGTTTCCGGAAATTTCCGCGATATATTCCGGCAAGTTCCGCGAGGTATTCCGGCTGAATTCCGGTTTTTTCCGGCGCCGAGAAATAGCCGTAATATTAAGGATTCCGGTACGATGACTTTCCGGCCGGGAATACTGCTTCCAAGTTCCAAGTTTTTTCCGGCAGGTTCTCGCCGGAATTGACGACCTGGGAATAGCTACTTCTTTTGTGCTTTGCATTATATCGATGAGAGCACCAATCGACAGTAACTGCACAGTTGGATGAGCTAATCTTACTCGCCGACAGTCCATATTTGTTCAGTTCTGAGTAAAGAAAAAAACATATTACATGGTGTTGATGATGAACTTTTTATGCTAGAATGCTTACAGTGTTAGATGATTCCCATGTTGCGGTAATTAAGGATTGTACTATATTCGGTTTTATAATTAAGTTCTGTCAAGATTGCAAATTTAATCTATGTTTGAATACATACTCGATTATATAAAGCAAGATAGTTCATTTGAAAGAAGAACAGAAAACGAATCACTAGATCCGAAACAACTGGGTGACGGCGATAAACAGCCCTATACTAACTAGTTGATTCATATCGAAATTAATAAAGACAAACTGAAAACTGCTAATGTTTACTGAAGTGAAAGTTGATCAAACATATACTCCTACGAAATAAAAATACTTCAAACTCATTCGTGTGGTCGAATTCGATTGAACGAACAGAAGTGAGAATTAAGCGAAGCGAGGAAAGTTTTTTCAAAAGAAATATTGTCATGCGATGTGTTTTGAACGACGCTTTGACTTTAATAATTTGAAATGAGTAAAAGCAGTTCGGTTTATGGATGCTTGAAACCTGAGTCAAAGTAAGTTACCGACTTATTATCATCGTAGACTACGTGATTCAAGAGTTATGTAAGAGGTATCGGAATCACGTAATAAGCGTTTCATTGAAATAAAACTAACTCCATAGTCAGCTTCTGTACCTCTATCAAACTACATAAATAAATAGGACTCAAATTAATCTTATATGCTAGCAATCTTCATATAAAAATGACCAACTTTAAGTACAATTAAAATAAGTTAGATAACCCTTCTGCTATAGAGTGACGAAGGATCTTCTATTGTTGACACTTATTCGAGTCTTTCAGTAAGTAGCGTAAAAAAAAGACATGATGAGTGATAAAAAAATTGTTAATAATGTCTTTAACAACTCTTTTCCTGATATCGTCATTCATAATTTTATTATTAACTATTATCACTTACAACTTTTCATCGGTTTTCTTAATACCTTGCTTAATGTCTTATGAGCTTCTACGTAGATGACAATCGCAATTAATCAGTGTATTATTATTTTTCTCTCCTTGCTTTGAAGGTCTCCGGTGATTAAGAACTACTTACTTATCATTCAATGATGTTTGTAGGTTCAAAAATTCAAAGAATTGTTTATCTTATTAACTTAACACACTTTACACTCACAATACTTAGTAAGATTCAACATGTCTTAAATGCTCAATCATACAGGGATGTTGTATTAACATTTGAAGTGAGCTCGGATCGCAAATGTTGATTTTGACAAATAATGAAAAAGAAATCAAGTTCTGTCAACCAAATCATGATGAGCAATTAGGCAGTTGTACATTTATTTCAGTCGAAAAACCTTGTACAGACAAACGGGGCAAAGACAAAAACTTCTGTTAATAATTATAAATGATCAGTCATATGAGGAAATTTTCTTATCCTCATCTTGTTAGACAATTTTAAGGATATCAGAAAGATAAACAACAACAAAGCAATAATCAGGACATCACGAAACATAATGTACAAAAAGAGAAATAAAGAAAAGAAAAGAAAACAAACGAAATGAAATTTATTTCTTGCGACGTTTCTCGCTACTTCTTTCTTCTCGATCAACGGCATGACTTCGTTTTGAGGATGAACTCGAAGGTGGATTCGCTGATGGAGCTGAGCTACCCATACCACCATGGCCTACATCTTTCAAGAAACCAGATAGCTCGAATGGATCTTCTTCACGTTGAAACTGTACAGGACCATCACGTGTTGCTGTTCGATCAGCTCCTTTAAATCCACGTTCTTGCTCAAATCTGAACGAAAAATGTAGAACTGTAAATCTTTCAATTAAGTAATGAAACTAGTATGTACCGCTTAGAAGCATTTACTAATGCCTCAGCATCATCAAAATTATCTTTCGTAGTTTTTGTTGGCTTATAAATTTGAGATGCAACAGCAGTTGAAGAATTCCAAGGTTGGTCATAGACATTATAAGCTTCATCATCACCTAAACCACTTCCGAATCCGGCCGTCATATTGAACAAACGTTGGTCGTATTGAACACCTGTACTACTTGCAGCTTGAACACCTAATGCAATCTGTTCACTGATGTCACGTTCTTTCGGACGACTTATAAAATAGATTGAAAAGAAAAAGGCTACTTCAGAACATGATTGTAGATTTGTCTATTAAATACCGTTTATCGCCACCAGCTCGTTGAAGTGCAGCTGCACGCTGTCGTTCCTTCTGTCGTTCTTGTCGGATTTCATCTCGTTCAGCACTTTGATCATCATTCTTATCTAAAACAAGAGATAAGAAGTAAATAACAGGAGATTCTTTTTTTTTCAGTAATATAATGAACTATTTACCAACAGGACGAAAGCCAGCTCGGTTTGTTCGAGCATGAAGTGCCAGTTCACGTAATTTTTCTTCTTTTTCTTCTTTTTGTTTCTTAGCTAATTGTTTTTCTACTTGAGCACGCATGTCTACTGCTTCACGAGCCTAAAAATTCAAACGAAAAACAAAACAAACAATCCTTGCATAGTTCAGCAGATTAATCTCACTTTTAGATCAGCCGTATATAAAGCTTCAGCGAGTTTAGCAAAATTTTCATTAATATGTGTACTTTGAAGACCACGACCGTCGGCAGCCAAACGTTTGTCAAGTGGAATAGTATAACCCTGAGAAAGAATTCATGGATTATCAGACAAAGTAACAATCAAAATCGTACTTTCGCATTTTTCCAATTTGATATACATGGTGGAATCTTCCAATCTTGTTGTTCTTTGACAGTCACTTTTCGTGTCGGCGAATGAAGAATCGGTGCTGGCGGACTGGGAGGTCCACGAGGAATTTTCTTGTTTATCCTAATAGGTTGAATACACATTACGCGAAAATTTATTGGCATTATCTTGTTACGTACTTAAATCGAGGTGGTTCCATAGGATCTTTTTGAACTTCAACCATTTGAATAATACGTTGTTTAGCACCTGAATTGAAAGCAGCTCCTTGTTGCGATGGCGTATAACGAATGTATTGCACGGGTGCTTGTTTTTCCGCATGTTGAACAGGCAAAGCGGCTGAGACTTTCGATGATACAAGAGCTTCAAGTGCTTGACGTGTTTTTTCTGTTTTCTTTAAATATACAAATGATCGATCAGCATACAAATTAATATGCTTTGGTACGACTTACTTCTTTTAATTCGTCTTCGGTCGGTTTTTGTAAACTAGGATCATCTTCACGAACTTCTTTGGGTAATAGATCAACAAAATTCGAGTAAACAATCTAGAGAAAAAAACAAAAAAATGGTAGCTAGAGAGTAGAAATCAAAATAATGAATTTCTATCTTACTTTACTGCCTTTGACATTTTGTTTAACAATAGCATCGAATTTCGGTTTCCCGTCGGCATCAACTTGAAGTTGAATGGCATTTGATGTTTGATTTTTTGTGAGACCCATATTCAAGGGATATTGAGCCATATGAATTTCTGGAAATGCACCGCCATCACCAAACATCTAACAAAATGTAAATTAAGTGATAAAAGTAATGAAAATTTCTAGCTTACATCCGTTCTACGTGGTACGAAATCTTGACGTTGACCATAAGGTGGTACGACGAATTTTGAAATTACAGCAAGCTAGAAATAAATAATTTGTTTATGTGAAATGAAATACGAATGATCCAAAAACAAATGGACTTACTTCATTTTTTTTTGGTTTGCTATGAATTTCATCATCTTCACGATCATAACCCGTCATTGACGGTTGAGGAAGAACTCTGTAGGATAGAAACAAAGGAATAGTTAGAATATATAGTTGATGAAAGTTGAATTTTAGACTTACTGTGTCAATGACATGTTACGATGTATTCACTGAATGAAATATCTAGAAAGAAAAACTATTTCTTATTTTTTGATTTTTCTACTTTCAATGAATTTCATAATAAAGACCTCATGAAATTCCTAAAAGATATTACGTGTCATCAGATATACTTATGATGTTCGGTTGTTGTTTTTTTCAATCTGATGTGGATTGGCCAGTGTACAAATTAACGAAATGCAATCCAAATTTTATGTATATATAAAATATTCGATAGAGGTCATGAAACTGATAGCTAGTGACATCTAGAATTTGTTGCACCGCTTTTACGAGTGTATGTCAACAATTCCAAGTTGGCCGTTCCAAATTACTAGTCTTTGCCATTCAGAATGATATATTGAAGTGATACTTATATTTTCAAAAATCTTTTTTCTATAAAATAAATTTTTCTTGATAAATTTCTCATATGTTGTAAGGGTAGTTATCAGTATGTAGAAAGAAAATAAAACGATAGTTATATTTGCATACGTTACTTGTCTCGCTATATATTGTAAGCACATTTTACATCTTTATTTGTCTGTATAGCCATTTTTTTCTAAAACGTATCTTAAGTATATGGTATATATGAAGGAATGTAGAGTATTAGAAGATTTCAAGTGATTCTCTTGGTAGAACCTCAAGTGTGGACATTTTGAAAATGTCGACACTAAAATATACAATGTTGTATTTTAATCGAATGTATACGAAAGACAGTTTTCACATACTTTTGATTTACATTACTAAAATTTATAGGCAAGATACTTTGTTTTTCTATTATTAATTTAAAGACAAACAATATTTTAGATTGATCGAATCTACGAAAATGCTATTGAACTTAAATGTTTTCTTGATTCATGCAATTTTTCTGTCTTGGTCTGTCTTGTCACAAACACACGTTTGCACAAATAATACGGAACCTATTTGTTCTGTTAATCCTTTAAGTGTTCATAGAAATTATAGCAACTTCACATGTTTAGTTGAGCCTTTTCTATCGTTGGTATTGCCATCATGTGTCAACACTATTTACGACTATCCTTTATATTGGTTTCGATACAATGATGTATGTATGGGCAACATAGTTTATGATAAATATTTTGCCATTGTTGAATCTAACAATATCTCACGTTGCATTACCAGACCAGACTTAAATATTAGCACAGATTATTGCGAAACAAATTATATTTTTACTAGAGAATCAATGACCATTATTAACGTGACTAATTCTTTGTCACAAAAGTATCTCTGTTTGAACGCGAAAGATCAAGGATTCGGAGTTGTTTATTCTGGTATGATTTATTCAATAATCGTTTCAGGTAAATCGAAGAACGTTCTTCTCAATTTTTCGATCAGTCATAAAATTTAGTTTTATACAGTTTCTATACGATTACATAAGTCATCGTGAAAGAGTTTCAAGAAGGAAATATTGTTTACAATTTATGCTTTCTTCTAGTGATACTAAATACGTTCCGTGTTATGCTATCTCTGCATGTGCATGAGTAACAGTACCTATTTCGAAAATAGAATGTTAAACCCAAGTAGTGATCGATATTTTCATCTGATGAGTTTTATTTTATTGCTTGGATAGCTATTAAAGTCAAGTGATTCGAAATCTCAAAAGAAAATGGAAATTAGGAAAACTATTTCTCAAAGATGTTTAGTTTTGAACTTGTCTTGCTTCTAGTATTCAATCTATTGAGAAATGTTTGATACAAATTTTTTTGTTTACCTTTGGTTGTTTTCAACCAAAAGTAAAATCTAATAATTATAGAAGTCAGCGATATCAGAGACGTGGACCGGATCTGAAAAATATGATACACGGTCGGAATAAAATATTATAATTGTTTTAAAGCATTGACAGCGGTGATCATCCTCCCACAAGTGTCTTCGACGAGTCGGGCGATCGCTCTGCACCTTTTCGAGCTAGAGGTGTGATCGTATGCTTGAATGTTCATCGTGTGCAAAGATTATTGTAGATAGTTTTCTAAGTTAATGGTTGTGATATCATGATTATCATAGTGAACAATGGGCTATCACTAAGCCATACTAGAATCAAAAGAAAAATCGTTTAAATAAATTCTAGTCATCCAATTTCCCTTTTCCTCTTGTTTATCATTGGAAACAAAGTTTTCGTTCAAAATCAATCATTCAAATATGAAAGAAAAAAGATAAAAAGTTTCTTACGTACATAATTGCAAGAATAGGATTTCATATACCGAAAATAATTAAATACGAAGAATTTATTTCAAATATTTTTCAGTTTGACAATGTAGTTCTGATGGGGTAATCACTTTGTAATATTAATGTTATCGAAATTAATTGATATGTTAGCTAATCAAAGTCAAAGTAGATATGCTGAACATTTTTACGACTGGATGCACATACTGATGAGATATCAGTCAGAGAAAAAATTTACATCAGTAAAAGAGAAGTTGGCATTTCATACAAATAGGATGATAATTTGCATCAGATAAATAGAAAATCGAAGTGAACAATGATTGTATCTAGTTAATGTAAAGAAAAAAGGAGACAGAAGGAACATTGTAAAAACAAAGACCAGAAAATCTATTCTGAACCTTAGGCTATGAAAATTCATTGTTTCTTGTGAAAAGGAGTACTCAGTCGATTTTCCTTTGTGATTTAGTTTTGGTTTAGCAGGAAAAACGAAGCCATAGTTGCAGCACGTCTTTGAAATTTATTTGACATCTCTGTTTTAAACTCGAGTAGTTCTAAACAGAGATCCGCGAGTCAATCAAAAAAGCGACTCGTCACTGCCTCGTCATGCTGGCGAATTTGCTCATCTCTGCCTCACCTCACCTCGCTAAGATTTTACAACAAAATAGTTACTTTTAGGTAGTTTTTCAACCACCCATAACAATCACCATCTTTTTATTTTATACAATCAAATTAAAAAAATTTTATACATTTAAATAAGTTAAAAGAACAAACATATTAATGATAATCAAATAAATAAAGATCATTCATTTTTTTACTGAGCGTATAAACAATGCTCTGAGAACTACATCAATGCAATAGTTGGACTAGTCTGAATAATTAAATGTGCGTGCGTCCAGAATGTGCTAAAAGTCATCTAACAAAAAGAAAACGGCACAGCTGCACATGATTATGATCAAACGAACTCATTTTTTTCGTGCTGTTAGAGGTTACTTGAAAGTTTTTATTCATCAATAAAAGATTTAACAACATCACTTAGAATTATTATCACTTATTTAAAAGATAAAAATTCTCATTTCTATGCGAAAGATAAACTATAAATTTAGGATTTCTCTAATTTGATACGAATTCCTCTGTTGTTAGATTTTCAAAATTATGTAATACTTTATTTGACTTCTTGAGTTGCTCTATTCTAATTAACTTCACAAAATCCTCTCAAATCGTTTTGCACTGACAAGATCTGAAAACACTAGTGACGATAGTTGAAGTTTGATAAAGTACTCATCTGAACATTGAACGAAATAGCAAAGCTACTCGAGAATTTACTGACAAATCATATTTTTAGAATTCTTAATAACTGATCATTTTGGTTAACAGATGTTCCATGTTCATCAATAAAAGGTGTTCCCCGAGTCATAATACTGGAGAACGGCAAATAGTGTTAGTCAAAACATACGAAATTTTCTAGTACTTTGACTCTGATACCGTTAGTTCTTTATGAAAATAGAACACTTTTTAAAGCAAAATGCTCAGTATAACAATCTCTCAAAAGTGGGATTTGTGAATAAAATTTAGGTTATGTTTCTATTTTTTGTGGTTGACGACTGAGAGAAGTTTGTTCGAAAATGTCAAACTCCATGTTCAAGTAGATGATGCTAGATTTGAAGTTTGTTAACAAGCTGCTACCACGTGAGTAGAAACTTGGAAGTATCTTCTACCATCACGAAAAACATCAGATTATTTGCTCATCGCTCTGAGAGACATACAGTTTTCTTTTTCAAGCTGATTGTTGAGACATCCTGCACACTAATTTATTGTCTTGATTCGATAAACTTCACTACAAATGGAAACGCTTAGAAAGAGCTGCATAAAATCGAAAGATATCCTTAAAGATTTGCCATTTATTCATCAAAACTAACATTCTAAGTATAGGCGAGTCGACTCGGTGATTTACAAAGTCAACTCATGCTCGCCGCGGTGCAGAAAATGTCGGCTTGCCTCAGCTCGTGGCGAGGTGAGTTTCAGATCTTTAATTCTAGCTAAGTCTTGATGTAGTCCAGCAGAAGTAGCAGGTCCGTACTCGCACTCACAATGCGCTTCTCTGAACGATTTAGTCCAGTAGAAATGGAAAATTCTCAGTGAAAGCTTATTTTTCTATAGTAGCTACTCTATTTGAAAAAATGATGCATAAAATGGTTGGAAGAAACTTTTTGAATACTACAGTATTTTTCAATCAATCATATTCGTCCATCATTATTAGTTTTTAAATATTCCAATACGATTTGATATTCACTAAGATTTATTGGCATGAGTATTACTCAAAAAGAAACTTTAGAGTTCTTCATTAACCTACCTATTTACATCTATAGGAAGGATCTATACGATTTATCATTATATAGTTATAAAATGTACAACAGATCAGTGTAACCGAAAAGTCTACCGTATGTTTCATGATCCGTAGTTATTTGTGCATAGGAAAAAAGTTCTATCTTCGATTGCTTGCATGGGTGAACGTACGTGAATATGAGTGAAATGAATTTTCATAAGAATTAACCATTTTTATGAACATAATACAGTACTTTTATTTGATTTGTATTTCGATACTGTATTATTGAACAATAATTAGGTACAAATAAATAGCTCATCAACAATTGAGATCCATCGAATAGAAAATGATTTCTTCACACAGATAAAAGAATTCTTATTTGATCATCGAAATAATATTTTAGATCCAACAACTTGGGCAACTACATACTTTACAACAGCATCGTTGTCCGATTCGTCTGCTATATTGAATAATTCAACCATTGTTACTGAAAGCTCGACAGTAACTGATGCTGTTATTTTAAGTAAGTATTACAATATTGCAACAGTAGTAATATTAATTTCGACTTTAAATGCTGGACTAAGAAGATTTTTTCATCAAACGGCAAACATTGAATTTTGCTTACTGACGAGAGACCATGTGTTTTGTTTTTCAAATTAAATATCTTGTATCTCTGCCTTCACATTGAATTGTCATCAATAGTTTCCTATCAATTAGCTCTCAAAAGTTCTACGACAAATTGTTCAACATTGTTAAATTCATCTTGATTTTTAAACGATTTCTGTGATTGATTATTAATTCTTCCAAATGAATAGTCTTCTTCGAGATATAAGATATTGCATTCTACGAAATAAAATTCCTCTTCTCAATTTCATTTTCGAGACTTTGTTTATGTGGTTATAAAAATCATTTAAACGATCGATATGTTTATTTTTACATAATTCTACTTAAATTACTTGGTATGCATCCTATTTTTATTGATGCAATATATTTCTGTACCACGATAAGATTATTTCTGAGAATACTTTGAATCTTATGCCTGAAAAGTTTCTAATTTCGAGGTTGGCAGTAGAAAATTAGTTGTAATGTATAAACCAATAAGAAGACTAGATAATTAAAAAATGCATTTTTCTCAGGAAACACCAAATGATGAAGGACCACTATGTGATAAATCAGAAAAGACATACTTGTAGTTTGAAATAGTACCTCGAAGACTTTTAAATGGTTGTACAGAAAACGGTCACTAAACTAAGTTTTGTTGTGCTTCTCGGTCAGCGATCACCGTGCTTTAAAATTTTTTTTCTTTTTCGTAGAAGACAACTGAAAATCTCCTAATATTGTCAAGCGTTTGAAGAATCAAGAGAATAGAACATGCTAATCACGGTTGGGTTAAGTGACTCATTCTCATTTGTCATAGTTTCCTAGTATTAGAAAATACAGCTCTATCGATATTTAATGACTGTTTTTCTAAGAAAGTGTCATTCATCTATCTTTGTAGAAATTCAAATTCTTTGGATTCTTTTCAGCAGTAAGAATGATCATCGTGGATCATTAGCATGTCTTATGTTATACGTGTTGGGAGATATTCAAAATGTTTCTCTACGAACTTCAAAATTTATACGTATCTAATGACTGGCACATGTTCATTTAACTAAAGATTAGCAGCACATACCTTGCAGTGTAACAGTTTGCCTGGAGAAGTTTGCAGTCACATTAGTATGATTCAAATTGTAACATTTACTTTTGCTCTCTTCATTTTTAAACTTTGAAGACATTGAAAATGTTTTGATTGTATACATCCATATAAGTTGTCATTGGTAAGCTTGTAAGAAAAGAAAAATAGTTTCCGATCGAAAAACAAGTTGTTGATACATCTCAATTGATTCCTACTATAATGTTAGCCAATGAAACAATCAATGCAACAAAATTTTGAAAAATATTTTCAGCTTGTTTGAGTTAATTTCGTGTTTCTTTCATTTGATTCTTCTTATGCTATAACAAGACATAGAAATCGTAGCGCATGATTAAGTTCACTATTTCTAATTGTTTCAGGATCTCCACCACTATTAGCAATTATTCTACCGTCTGTTCTCGTTCCGGTAGCTTCTATTATACTATTAATTGTTGGGTGTGTCTACTGTCAACGACAGAAACAAAACAAGAAAACAGGTATAAATCATAGAATCGTTTTAGTTTTGAAAGACACGTTTAAGTATATTAGCGTGTGTCATATTGAAAATTACGACGGAAAAGAGCAAAGATTATGCGACTATAATTTACTTGCAAGTAGAATATCGTTTTTTTTAAATGATTAACTTAATGTAAAGAACCTATTGTTCAAGCCAGCAGGATATGTGTATGTATATGAACGATAATAATGAGGTCAAAATCATCTGAGTATCTATTTTAAATTCACGGGCTTTTGCTTCATAAAGAAGTTTGATCGTTTAGTTAAAATACAACAGGAAAACCATGCTTTCATCAGCATTAGTTTACTCTTTTGTAAAAATGAGCAATAAGAAATATGTCGAAAACTCTCATGAATTTAATGAATCTCGTACTGCTCCAGGATGCACTGTCAAAGATTAAATAACTGACCAATAATTATCAAATTCTATTTGGTTTCATACTATGATTAAGATCAACTTGAACGACCTCGAGCATAATGACTATTGACAAAGAGTCACAGTTGTTTCAATGAAATTTTGAAAAGACACCAGAGCATTTAACAAAAATCCTAATTAAACAGTCTCGGTCTGCAATCTAACTGTTGAGCATTGTTACATAGTCATGATAAGAGTTTGTTGTGCAAATTTGAACTGAAACGAACATATCTTCTTCCAAGATATTCAATATTCAAGAAAAAAAGCAATGATACCAGATAGAAGGACACACATATCATCATATCAATTGAGAAATAGAATATCTTGAGAATGAGATTTTGTTTTTTGTCGAAACTTTCTGAACTATATCATACGTATGACACATATTCGTCGAAATATCATCATATCGAAATAAGTTGGTGTTCGAATTTTTCGGACGCTTGTTGTCTCCAATAACATGATTGTGTAAACGATCACAATGTTATTCAAGTTGATCTCTGTTCTAAATCATCGTAAGTTGGTATTCAATTTATGGGGGTCAACTTTTAGATACATTATGAATTTAAAAATCGTTCCATAGTTGAGTATGACTAATGTCTAATCGATTATGTCTGGCTACTTTGTGTAAAACAATATTCTAGCGACATTTTCGCAACCAAGGATCGGAATCAATTAGTTTATTTAAGAAAAACACTTTGATCATGCTCATTCTCATCAGTTGATATCAAACATCGCTTCCAGCATGGTCGATAGATTTTTCCATAAGATGAAAACAATGTTGATGCTCTTGTTTTAACATATTGAACGTTTCATTCTATAGAATGCAAAAGAATTTCGAAGCAAATTAAAGCATATAGCTATATCATGTCAGATAATGTAAAATGTTCGCTGTTCTAGACGATCGTATCTTCGCCGTTTTTTCATTGAAAACAAGTACGTCATCGAGCGAACGCTTTGATGCAATGAACAATATCAATACAAGACATGTAGATACTGATCGTGGTGCCACTGTTTGGCGACCAGTAAAATGAAATAATTAATTTTGATTATCGTGCTTCATTCTAATAGGATATTTCTTCGGTGTACTCGTTCTTCGTTTTCTTTTTCTTCTTTTTCAGTAATAACTTTCAACGTTGTGCAATGTATCTGATATTCAAAACGAATCTGTAACTAGCTGAATATTCTCATATATACTTCATATTGATGATTTGATCAGAAACTAGTATAACCTCAATGACATCGAATATACTGTGGACGTGAATGGGGAAATATATTCAATGATACGATTCGAGATAGAATCGACTTTTATTGACTGAAAAGAAAAAGATCATTTAACATACGTATTTTGCTGTTTTTTCTTCATGCTTCGATTTCACTGTCAATTCTTAACTTGGCTATGGCTGGTAAAGGATCCAAGTCAGAGAATTCAGTGACCCGGAATCCGGTCCGGATCTCATCAGGTTTTGTCGGAATCCGACGAGAACTGATAGAAATCTGTGAAAAATTATTCGTATCCCATCGGATTATATATTGGATTCCGTGTCACTGGATTTCCAATTACTTCCGATCGAATTCTGTCAGTATTAAGGCGATCTGATAGCTCATCTTCAGAATCTTTTGCGAATGCCATCAATCAAGCTTAGAATTAGTAGGAGAAAATGAATGCACATACACGATGAGTGCTAATGATGTTTCACAGATAGATATAGCGGATTCATGTATCGGTCGCATTTCATCTTTGATTATATAAAGCAATACATGGTAATTAGAATATATAAATTATTCTAAACTCTGGTAGAACGCAAGATACATTAATGTTACTAGTCCTTCTAACGGATTATAGCAAGCAATTATCATTGAATTTTCTTTCAAGCATCATATGTTTTTCTTTATCAAACTTTTACGTGATTAAATTAAAAATTTCCTTTTCGATGAAGTGCTAGAATAAATTAATTTTTCAAAGGAGATTTTTCATAAACAAAATGATGCGTTTCTGATAAAGGAACGAAACTCGTTTGAATCCAACATATAATAGCATAGATGAACCCTGGAATTTGGTAGTCTCTTTTTATGATCATAATTCATAATACGACATCGAGATTGACAACATTCATCCGATGATTAGTTGCTAAAAATGGCTCGTATTGAAATGGGATGGAGTTGAGGGAGTTCGATCAAAAACCATAAAACAATGCAGTATGTATCAAGCAATAAGAACAAGTAACGTTCATCGACGTCTAAAGTCGATTCACTGGGCCCTAGACTGATAGGTGTTACGACTTGAACTACCTCAACTGGAGAGAAAATTAGTTGTTTGTCTCAGAATCTGATCGTGATGTTTCAAAGAAACAAGAGCATTAGTTCATAGGAGACACGGGGGGAGCCAAATAAGCAGAAACGAGGCAAGGAACAAGTGAACAATGAACATTTTCCTACGAAAATGAATCAGAAATAACGCAAACACAAAGCGAAGCACGAAGAGTGGCAACAGCCAAATTTGGGGATTGGAATGGGGGCAGGGACCTCAAGTTCTCGGGTAGATCAGAACCATGTTTGAAAAATCATGTCAGGGGGCTCGAAGGCTTTCTTAAGTCGGAAGCAAGAGGGCAACAACCCCGAACTTTTGTATAGGGTTCGGTCTCCGAACCCTACACAAAAGTTCAGACTCGTTGCATCCCTAGTGGGGAAGAGGCTGGTTAGGTCTCACCTAACTACCAACTCGTTAGAACCAGAAACGTAACGATGGTAGCCTCAAAATTCCATATGAGACACATCCTGCTTGGTTCCATCACTGGGAAGGAATTATTTGGCGTTTCCCTTCCATGAATTCAAACATCGAAAGCACCGTAAAAATGGCCATTTGTGCTATTAACGTGATCGTTTGTGCCATAAAAATCGTCGTTTGTGTCACAGAAGTGGTCATTTGTGCCACAGAAATGGTCATTTGTGCCACAAGAATGGCCATTTGGGCCACAGGAATGGTCATTTGTGCCACTGAAATGGTCATTTGTGCCACAGGAATGGTCATTTGTGCCACAGGAATGGTCATTTGGGCCACAGGAATGGTCATTTGTGCCACAGGAATGGTCATTTGGGCCACAGGAATGGTCATTTGTGCCACAGGAATGGTCATTTGGGCCACAGGAATGGTCATTTGTGCCATGTGATTTGTGCTTGTTACAGACAGACAGACAGACAGACGGACAGACAGACGGACAGACAGACGGACATACAGACGGACAGACAGACACAGGTGAATTCCCGTTTCCAGACCCTATCCTTTCAGTCTAGGGAAAATGATCATTCTCAACATACATGTATTGAATACAAAAGTTTATTGATAGCAAGTAAGATGTACGATAAAAATTACATATTTCAATGGCTAGATACTTTCGACTGTCGAGATTTGAAATTAAAACTACCATGTAAACAATTCATGCAACCGAACTTTTTCTAAAAAAACAATTTCTTTTGTTCTTTATCAGCATACATATTAAATGTCCTTGCATTTCAAGTATATTGCATATGATCTATCATTGTTATAGAGACGATTAAAAATCAGATGGTGAATCATTGAATGAGAGCATAGCATGAATAAGCTTTAATGATATTTCACATGATAACTGACATGCTTTGCTAAGTAATAAAATAGTAGATTTATTTAATCTTTCTACTCATCATCAAGGAATACCGAAATTTACTAATGTAACATTAACAACACTTTTAACTGCCCCATACTATCGTTTATAATATTGAAAAACACGACATTTTGTTTCTGGTTTCATTGCTATGACGAATATTTGCATTTCTTATCTATTGAGTGAGCTAGCAAGAGAATAACGAGAAGTGGATATTATATTGTATTTATTTATTTCATTGTATGCTAATTTATTCATTATTTTGTGTTGTTAGAAACGTGGGTAGTAGGACACAAATTTTCTTCATTGAATCTCTATCTTGCATGTATGTACATATGCATATGCAACTCATTTAATCTGCTATGGGATCGATTTATTGATAATGCTAACAGACTCTTTATATGACTCATATAATATCGCATGACCATTAATCTTACATAGCTGCTTGATACTACTCTTATTTAGAATTATCGATTGAATAGTGGTACGGGTATTTTTGATTCCGCAATGGGCTGGTGGATTTATTTCACAGTACTTTTTATCTTCTATGGTATTCATATAACTTCAGGAGCACTTCGAACTTTAAATATCACAGGAAGTGACAACAATGCTACAGTTCCAGTGTGGATATATGATGAGGTACGAATCAAAGCACAAGATACTATGATCTACACATGGTCCTTTAATAATAATACTATAGCCGAATTCAACTTGAGTCTGGGAGAATATAACTATCCAAATACGTCTCTACTAACTAATATACACGTAAATCTAGGTGGCACTGATTCACTGTTGAGTTTAGGCCAAGTCTATCATTGGTTCAGTGGTACTTACGAGGCGAAAAAAGTCCCACACATTTATTTATTGAACCTGACAGTTCACGGTAATCATTCGAAGAGACTCATTTAAATTTAATTCTACTTTCATTTAATTTATAGAAGTCAATCTGTCTTCAGTTTTATTCAATCTGACTAATAATTCCGACACGTGTAAAGCTTATCTTTATATCAACGATTCCATAGAGCCACATATTTCAAGTATTTCTCGAATGATTAAATCATCTGAATTAACTTTTGCATCCAACTATTCTTTCGATACTACCTTTGTTGAAATTAGCGATAATAATATGACAGTAACAAATAATTATACGAATATTCCAATGGACATTCACTATTTCTTTCACGTCAATAATTACGAAACGATTAAAAATTACACCAAATTATTGAGTAAGATTTGATCCTTAAATAAATATTTGAATCCGTTCATTTTATTTGACAGTCTCGATTGTTGAAGAAAGATAAGTTTAACATTTTCTTTTTCAATTCTCAATATTTAGCAGAAAAAAAGCTACGCTTGAGATTCCTCTAATTTTTTACAGTTGGTACCTTTCAAAATTTGTAATGATTCAGAAAAATACGTCATATCCATAATATCAAAGATTTTCGATTGACAGGAACAAATTTTATCATGTGATTCCGTTCCTATTCACTAAATTTTTACTGATAAAGTTTTTCTCAACAATCACAATTGCAGTGAGCAGAGAGAAACCGTATTATAGTAACACAGATGTTTTCTTGTCTGTATATTTAATACTCGAAAAATTTCTTAATGGTAATTGCAATAATATAAGCAAAAAGAGTATTTGCGATAATAAGACTGTCTGTGTTATTATCGTCGTACACAGAAGGTGACCAATATTTTCATCTTCTTCTTCTTTGATGATAACGAAAGTAGTAAAACGAATATTTTTCGTACAAAAGAAGAAGATAGATTAATTGACATCTAATACATTGAAAATTTTCAGTAACTTTTTGACATTACGATATATGCTTTGTATTAAAACACAGATGACAAAGCTACTTAGTTAATGATGACAGTATAAAATCATTTGATGTACTTAGGCAGGGATATAGAACATCGAATAGGTGAACATAGATCATTATAATTGAAGTAATAGATGGTCTTCTACCATAGTTACATTGTAAAGTGAAAATTTCGATGGAAATATAAAAATCTTGCAGTATTTTTTTCAAAAGAAAATGAAAAATCCAACTTTTGAAACTCAAACTTCTTAGTGCTCCCGTAGTTGATAATTCCAATATCTGGAAATAGAATATCAGCGTAGAATTTGTCATTAACACTGAACCATATGTATAAGCTAATATTAAACTGCTCAAAACTTGAACTAAGACCTTACGTGGTACGTATAGTTTCTACTTGAATACAACAAATAATGAGTTGTGGACTTCATTAAAAAGCTTGTTTGTTTTTGGCAAGAAAAACAATTGATATTGACCTATTTTTAGTGTATACGTAATGGATTGGAATTTCGATTCCGAATTTTCTTTTTCAGATGCATCATTGATCCAAGCACCGACAATAACAACATCAGGCACTCCTCATAACTGTACCATTTCAATACAACACAAAACTAGTGTCCAATGCGTACGCGACATTACATGTTGCTTGCATACAACAATGGGTACAAATCGATGTGACACATTTTACGATCTGGCCAACTCGTTATTTGTCATAGGAAATGAATCGAATTCAACATTTTCTAATCTATCCATTATATATGACATCATCTATGCAAAATATCGATTCGATATATATTTTGAAAGTTGTAAACTCGAGGGTAAGAGATGTAGATAATGTTCAAGATATTCAATTATATTTAGATATTGCTAACTCTGAAGTTGTGGACACGGTTTTTGAAAGTAGTATTTTTCAGAAAATAGAACACGTAATGAAATAAGGAGATACATATTCAAGCACATCGATCTTATTGAAGATTTTCAGATGTTTCTTTCATGAAACAAGATTTTTTTAACAGAATTACATAGACTCGTTTTAAGAATGTAGTCTAACATGCTCTGACCAAATTAAAACATCTTTTACATATATGCTAGAATGTATTGCGAACGTAATTAGTTTGAAGTTTTTTCAAAAATGCATATTTCCTTTTGTTCTTCTCTTTCTTGTGAGATGTATTTGAGTGTGTGAATGTTACTGATTGACAAGGCTCCATAAATCCGAATACAAATTTTAAAAATGAAATGGATTGATGTCACATTCTTAGAATACCTTCCAGCAGTTCAGGTTAAAATCTTGACCGATCGAACAAAACTAGTTGATGACTACAAGTATACTCAATGGGATCCTATGGAAAACTAAGATTATCGTCAAAGAAAAAACGATCAAAGTTTTACTAGAATTTCGTTCTTAAACATATCATACTAAATATTCAGTTTTTAATGAAGATCAAAATTTCGAACGAATCTATATTGCAATCTTCAACAAGAACTACATATCATTCATTAAGTTCATTGCCAGCATCACTAGAGAGCAAGTAATTATCTAATAAGTACATACATTTTTCCGATGTATCAAGAATAAAATTACAAATTGTTATTAAGAAATATTTAACTTGAAAAAAAGCCTCGTTTTAGCAACTACTGACATTCCTACCACCATGAATTTATCATCCGAAGAAATAACAATTACTCAGCCACATATAGTTACTGTTACAAACCCACAAGGTACGAACACTAAATGGCTATAGTATACATTTCTCAGTATCATTTTTTGCGTCGTCTATACGCTTGAATATAATCAATTATCTATCTATTAACTTGTCAGGCTTACTAAATGCTATTTACTCTTTGACTAAAACAACGGCTAATGTAGCTCAACAAAGATATAGTATACTGATTACAAAAAGAATTTCATTGAAATTATTGCTATAATTTGTAAAAATTTAAAATTCCGAAAAATATTGATACTGACTTAACCTAGTGGTTTAATTCATTTTTTAATTTTTAGTAAGTACAATCTCATCAACCAGTTCACCAAGTAAGAATAAAATCATTTCTTTGATTTTTAATTTGTTTTCTCGTGGAAAATTCTCACTAGATTCTCTTGCTGGATGGAAAATTGGATTGATAGTCGGTGGAGCAATACTTGGTTTTCTGCTGATAGGAGGAATGATATGTTTGATTATATGGAGATGCAATAAAAAATCAAACTACAGTAAGCATCACATCTGATAGTTGACCTGTGACAACTCTACATAGGGAGTCATCAGTCATAATTAAACATTTGCATAGAATGATGATTAGATTGAGGGATTCTAAATTTTGAGTTTATTATCATTCAACGAAATGAAATTCTTACTTTTTACATGTATACGTCAATTACTTCTTATCAATAAAAAGAGCATCATGGATTTGAAAAACATTGCTTTATAAATATGAATATTTTCTAGAAGCTGGTAGTACTTTGGAAGTCAGACCATACCGTAATGAACAAAACAGTGGGACACCAATAAAGAATATGAAATATACAGATTCAGAACTACGATCACCAGCATATACGCCCGAAAAACAACACCAACCATCACATCATGGTGATGAAGCTATTCGACCAACAATACCACAATTAAAATTCTCACCCGATGATCTTTCAAATCGACGTGAAACTCGACGAAATCAATATCGATTAGAATCATCAAACCTGGAACAAGGTTCGCATCTATCCGTAACTTCACCTATGCCCATATCTGTGGATGTCATTCGTCGTCATCAAAGACCTCTTAGTCGGCAATGAACCTTACAGTCGAGTATATGTTATTTTGTTAATGTTTTTTCTTGAGTTTTTAAAGTAGCATGTTTGTTATTTTATTTTAGTTTGCAACAATTGATTCATCTACACATGTACAACATAACATAGCCTCCTCCTTTAACTGATGCTATCTATCGTTCTGACATAATAGTCTATTAAAAATATAATCAAATCATATGTATTGTTTGTTTTGTTTTTTTTAATTCGTAAATAATCAAAAAAGAAAGAAATTCAAAGTTAAAGAAGAAAATTTTATTTATCAATTGTCCAAAATACGGAAGAAATATTCGACCTAAAAAAAATAAAATTATGAAATAGAATTAAAAACTACTTGAACTTATTAACATTACTTCTAACGTTGCATCTTCAGCTAAATCTGTACAGTGAACAGCATTTTTCACTTTGTCTTTACCATAGATAGCTCTCAATGTTCGCGGACGTATATGACGAGCAATCTCCTTGAAAAATAGAACGAAACGCAACAATTGCAAATATATGTAATCGAGTATTGCAGCTTACAGGATCGGTTGGTCCACAGAAATCTCGAAAAACTGCTTGAGCATTTTGAGAACGAACTTCGAGAACGATACATGCTCCAGACATTAATTCTTCCACCATTTTCTAGTAAAAAGAAAACAAATCGAGATATTTTAAACTTTTACAAAAGAAAAAAGGCTACTTACTGGATATTCGTGAACGACACCTTTATAAACTTCGAGAAATTCTTCAGCATTAACTTTATCTAAACTGTACTAAAAAGAAGAAAAACAAAAAGAATAGAAAAAATGTTCTTATGCATGAGCAAAAAATAAGTGATGGCTAACGGTTAGATCTCTGAAAAAACTTGAAAGCGTATGGTTTTAGAATATAAAAGTCTGTGTTGTTATCGAACATAGAGATTAGGCCTTGTATACTGCAATGCTAAATTCTTATTTGGCCCAACATGAAGATCTATATTTCTAACTTTACATGGTACAATTTACTTACAGTGCCAATGGCAGATATTTGAAAACCAGCAATAAGTATAGCATTAATGATTTGTCCAGCTTTTCCTAAAGAATAAAATAGGAACACGTGCAAATAAACTAGCCTTGTTTACCTTCAGCAACTGCGTGTGGTTTAATAACGCAGCAGGTTGTATCATTATAACATGCTGTATTGGTTCCATATTTTGAACCGAAAAAGAATGAAATTTCTCTTTGAGCACTTGTAGTTGAATCTGATCCATGTAAAGCATTTCTGGTTCCATCTAGAAAAAAAGTCATGCGTGCAACAATTCAACTTGTAGATGAGCTCTAACCTGTGCCAAATCTTGCTCGAAGTAAAAGTGAACTCTGTTCCTTTGCTTTCTGAGAATCGGTTGGTCCTATGATGCTTCTCCAACGATTGATAGCATCAGATCCAACTAGTTCCATGGCAACGACTGGTCCACTTGTCATAAATTCAACTAATCGTCTAAAAAATATGCATCGTCATATTATTAAACACGGCAGCGCAGTTTTGTTTTTCGAAAACATACGGAAAGAAATCTTTTGCCTTATGTTCTCCATAAAAGTACATCACTTCACTTTGTGATAACTTAATCATACGCATTCGTGCAATAGTAAAACCATTTTCATAGATAGCACTAATTATATCACCTAAATTACGGATGGCATCTGGTTTAATGATTGCTAAAGTTCTAAATCAAAATCATTGAAAAAACAATAATAAAATCAACTAATGCGAAATGAATGGAAATCGTAGGTTCGTTTTTAACCTTTCTTGATTTTTCCCAATACATCGTGCGGTAAATCCATCACCAAAGTCAACAATTTTGATTGAACGAGAAAATATATTTATTGTATTACCGATAAAAAATTCACTCAACTTTGTTGCTTCACTTTTAGTACGTTTAAGAAATGCTCGACGAGTTTTCACGTCGAACTAAAACAAACCGTTTCTATATTCGAATTTAAAAAAACGTGGACAACAAGATTCACCATTTCTATGCTATTGTCGGCTGGATAGAAAAATATTTGATAAGTACGAGTCATGGATGCCTGAGAATCATACCATTCTCCTGTGAAACAATATCGTTCATCGGCCGACTAGAAATAAGACAGAAAACTTCAATACTTGTAAGAACAAACATATTAGCTGTTTAAGTCAAGAATGTGATCTCTTTAAACAGGATACTTTCTTGTAACATACCATTCTTGTCCTTGTTTGGTGTGTTTAGTTATCAATCAGAACGTATCTATGAGAAAAAACGAGCCCGTAGTTCAACAGAGAGCCATCATCGTTCTATCACCACGGAAACTGTTTACTTAGAAACTAAGTGACTTCTGTCGGAAACTTTATTGAGAACTAATTTTTTTAAAAATTAATCTTATTTATTAAAAATTTGTGCAACTTGAATCATCATCTTTCTTATCTCCTTGTTATAGAGGGCAGTAGTGTATAACGAAATACGTGAGTGAACAAATTTCAAATGATCGAAATGAAAATTTTTATTTTAACAGCCGCTAGATCGAACCTGCAAAAGTAAATTGTGTCATTTCGATAGTCTTTCTTTCTCATATTGTCCAATGACATTCAATCTAGTTGCTGTTCAAATAAAAATGTTCAGTAGTGTACAATTTTTGTCATAAATCAATATATACGTATGAGATAGGTGATATTTTAACTAATCACATACAACATAATATCAACAATCATTTCTTCATTCGATACGTTATTTATAGCCAGACGAAACGAATACTTATCATCGTCATTGTCTGAATATGTAATACACATCATTTACTTATCGCACACTTGTAGAACGAGCATACTTCATTAATTATCGAACATGTCAATTATATTTATGAAATCCTCCTTCATAAGCTTACGAACGCGATGCAAAAATAGAGGCAGCAGTAGCAGCAATAGCAGAGATAGCGATACTTAGAATATGAACAGAAACAAACAAAATCATTATGAACTTCGAACTATTCAGGAATGTTTTTTTTTCTGTCAAATATACTCGGAAAAAAGTGAATCAGTAAAAAGAAAAATATATATAAATAAATAGAATCTATATCTTAGAGATATAAATAAAATTATGTTTTACATAATGCACAATTTCTTGATGATTTTTGTAATGTATTATTAGGCAATGTTTCATTTTGCGGAGCAGCAGCAACACGGTTACATTGAATGCCTGAATACATTCGGAGTGGATCAATACTACCTGAAAATGAAGAAACGAAACTTAGAATTTGTTAGAAATTCTATCAACGTTGACAATAATCAATAACCTGATTCGATTTTTGCAAGAATAAAACGTGCACATTTATGAAAGCTTTCGGCTACATTTTCATTCGTTAATGCAGACGTTTCAAGAAACATTAAATCTGAAATTGAGATTTTTGTCTTACATAAAATTCGTGATTCGAAAAGAAAGAAAATCTCTTACCATGTTCTTGTGCAAATCGACTCCCTTCAAGAAATGTTACTTGACGTTGCTCATCTAAATCGCTTTTATTTCCACAAAGAATTATTACAATATTTGGACTAGCTAATGTACGAACATCTGATAACCAATTCGTTATTGCATTATAACTTTCTCGACTAGAAACAGATTTGTTTCAAAGTGTACATTGAATTTTCTTTTTAAAATTTACTTCGATATATCATAAACAAGTAAAGCACCTGATGCACCACGATAATAACTACGTGTTACTGATCGAAACCTTTCTTGTCCAGCAGTCTGAATAGAATAAAGGCAAATAAAAAATGGAATCATCAGCAACTCAAAAAGAAAAACTTTTTTTTGTCGAAAATGATTAGATTGAGCTCTTCAATTTACCATCATGACTCTGATCTTTATATTCTCGAACGATCGAATAGTACTTCGCAGAATTCAAAATGATAATCTCGTATTTATACTACATATTCCATTAATTCTAAACAAAAGTCTCTGCCCGATAAGTAAACAACAGTCGATCTCCATGACCTCTCTAATGAGTTAAATCATGGCGATATTGAGATGTCACGCATTCGATGTATATTCACTTTTTTAAGTTTGTCTGCAACGTGTCTAAGCGTTCATTACAAATAATATTTTCTAATTTTCTCGAAAAATCAGCAGTATGGTTAAAATTTCAGAAAGCTCCTTCCAATCATGCGACAAAACAATCACACTAATGCTTAACATACATCCCATATTTGAAGCTTCACAGTATTTTGACCAATATTCAACACTTTCGAACCAAATTCCGCACCGATAGTATGCGTGCTATCATTTTTAACTATAATTCATCAATTGGAAATCATTTCAATAGAAATTCAATATTTTACATTTGTTGTGAAGAAATTGATGTAAGATACAAGATTTTCCCGTCGATGCACTACCGATGATAAGAAATTTGAATAAATAGTCTAAATGATGTTACAAAACATTGTAAAAAAACGATGGCTATATATCGATTCATTACCAAAAGATTCGTTGGCTTGTGTCATGCTTTGCTGTTGATATGTCAAATACACATACAATTACGACGTCGTACAATATTTCGAAGAAAAATAAAGCATATATTCTGATTGATCCTTTTTTTTTCATCTGTATGACGCTTTTTTTTCTTATCGGCTGAAAATTTAGCCAAATATAAATCATCATAGACTTCTAGCGACATTCATTTCGTTCTCGCCGTTTTTCCTTTTTGTTCTCTAATGAGGATTGTCAAGGAGAATAAATAGCGAAACATTTTAGTAATGGATGAAAGTGTTAGTTTCTACTTTATTTGACTTTTTGAAATGGCCAAGAAAAAAAAAGACGCGATTAAACTGTTCCAAGAAAATTATGCTTTTTTTCGCATTTTTAAGATGTCGACAGCAATGATGGAAAAATGTGCAGTATGTACCGCATCATTGACAAATTCTCAAAAATGGCAACGAACAAAAACATCTCCAATTCGAACTTCCAGCGGAAAACAAAGTACTCTTGGACAAGATTTCAAGTAACGAAAAACGAATTCAATATTCATGTTCTTTCTTTTTGTCTCACTGAGTATTGTGGTGATAGATAGACATAAGGTTCTGATGACCGAAAATGATAGGATCCATAGTTATTGGAAAAATGTGTTGCACGATGTGTTATCTTTGGTGATGCATCAGCCAGACTTCTATGCGGAGAATAATACTTAGTCGTTTGTCGTGGAAGAGACGATATTGTCGATTGCATAGGTGACATTTGTGGTTCTCTACGTAATGTTTTATCGTTAAGACTATGTTCATTCTTTTCCATGGTGATGTAAGCAGCAATAAATTCTGCAAAATCTAAATAATTATTTCCATCCTTGTCAAATAACGCAAATGTTTGCCTTGCTAATTTATCGAGTTGCATTGGTGTTCGTTCAATGGGCACAGTTTCGAGTAATGCTCTATATCTTTCGAAAGATAATTGACCATTGTTTGAAAGAATTAGAAATTCTCGATGTAATTCATTGATTTTTGTTTCTGATAAGCCAGTTAATGTTGATAATTTTCTGTAGTCAAAATCACTTAAGTAAGGATCCGTATCCACTTGGGATGCAATACTTGTTATTGTATGTGGTGATGTAAATGAACTGTTATTGATTGTCGAATTGTTCGATGATGAAACAGAATTATGATAATTTCGAGCAGCTAATGCTCGAAGTGTTATACTACGCATCGTAGTTCGAAAACGATCAACACGTCTCGGCTTTGGATTATTGACTGGTTTTGTAGTCAATGGCGGTCGATATCGTTTATTATTACTGTAAGCTGTTTGTATTGAACCCATGTTGCGTTACAAAAGTGAACTTTTCATTAAAAAAAACTAAGAAAATGAATACAACTGATCAGTATTGAGATCGATGCAAAAGAAAAGATAAGAAAGAAAATTGGTCAACCATGACCACTATGTTGAATGTGTTCACACTTATATTGATTGGGGGTATATCTCGTCGGTGTGAGAATACACGAATGATTTCATTTTAGTGAACATAGGTACAGAAGAAGACGTAGAGTCTTGATGTAAACTGTCCGTCCTCGTACATATTTAATAAAACAAATGAATGAAAGGCGAAGCATGCAATCAACTACTTCAAGGATTCATTGTTTGTCCATTGTTGAAACTTGTACTCTTTGAAAGGTCAATTTTAGTCATACGAAGACAATTTATTTCAAAAATCAAAATCTATCTTGATAAAAATTACATTCACATAAATTTTTTTAGTATGAATTTGTTTAGACTTTGTGGTTGTCTTTCATTACGTTTCATCACTCTTTATCGATCTGTTCAGTAGTACTCTATTATAAAATATACGAGAGATGAGATGTATGATAAAAAAACTAGCAGACGATAATGATCGATCATTTAACCATTTGTCATTTTGATTATTATAAGTTTGATTAATACGAGATGTGTTCAATCAGGGTTATTTACAAATGATTTGTTTGACTTTATTTTCAATAGTCGACCGAGTATTTCAAAAACACGGTTAGTGAATTCATCGACACAAAATCTTGAAAATGAATACATTAAACAATTACAAGAACAAATCTACTATTTGGACACAGAATGCCGTTATCTATATCCTTTTTTGATTGCACCATTTTTTTTATTTAAGTTTTTCTTCAGTATTTTCTTATTGTAGGAAATTAAAAAAAATTGATGTCTCATTATTATTTTTCCTTAACTATTCATCCATGTACGCGTGATCAATTGAACAAGAATTCTACGGTATTAGATCGATCACTGAGAGGTGATCATCTGCATAAAATAGAATTGGAACGTTCTGATTTACAACGAAGTCTCATTCAAACGTCATCACAATACGATCAATTATCAAGTGAAAAACATGGTTTAACAATAGCATTAGATGAACTTCGTCGTAAGTACAGTTTACTCATACACTTCATTGTTAGTCGATATTTTCTGTTTGTTTTTCTAATTTAGGCAAATTTGATATTGAAAAACAAAATTTACTTGAGGAATTAGAAATGTTACGACTTGCAAGAGAACAATTAGATCAAGACAAGTTGTTACGTGATCAAGAATTAAGACAAGCTCGTGATCGATCACGTGCTTCATCTGATGAGCTAAAAAGTGTGCAAGCTAGAATTCATTTACTTGAGCAGCAGGTTCGTTTTCTTTTTCAGCATATGAAAATTCTTTATCGTTTGGTGTGTATTTTTCTTTAAGATTGAACAACTCATCAATCAAAACAAAGTTTTAAATGATGAACTTCGTCATTCTAAACTAGAATCAAATAGTTTACAACGTAGTCTCAATGATTTTCAATTGGCTAGTCGCGAGAGAGATCGTTTACAGGATCATGTTGGCGAATTAGAGGTTTAGATCTGAAATTTTCTTGTTTCGATCATTTATACGTGGAATCCTTATCTTTTTTGTTTCTTTCAGAAAGAACTGACTGACCTTCGACTCGAACTTAAATCGCATGATACTCGTTACAATGAAGCCCAATTTCTTCGTAATAAAGTACAGTGAATATTTTATTTTATCGATTGATTATGATCGAATAGTTACGATTTTTCTAGTTGGCCGATGAAAAGAGTGCTTTAATGAAAGAAGTATCAAGGTTGGAAAATTTAACGAAAGAATTCGAACGAGATTTAGAACAAGTAAAACATTTCTAGTCGGTATTGAAATTAATTATGATATACTGTATTGTAGCTTCGTTATAATTTGCGAGAACGTACCGATGCATTACAATTGAGAGACAAAGAATTAGCCGCTTTACGTAAAAAAGAACATAATTTTCTTAGTACAGTAGGAAATATTCAAAATAAATTGGATACAGAAATAATAAGAAATAAAGATCTTGATGGACAAGTATGAATGATACTATTAATGTTATTGTAAAAAAAAGTAATTTGTTCAATTCTAGCTTAAGCAATTGCAAAGACAATTGAATGTTGAAGCTCAAAGTACAGCAACAGCTAAGCGTGAGTTAAATGAATACGAATTACGTAATGTACGTTTACAAGATGAAATCAATACTCTTCAACGTGACAAAGACCATTTTAAAAGCCACATTACTGCATTGCAACAAAAAGTAAAGTTTCATCTTTTTGTTTTGTTTTTACTCAAATACTATCGAGAAAAACTATTCAAATCTGTACAAATTCGCTATTTCTATTTCTTGAGAATAGATGATAGAAATCATATGATAAAATCCAACGTTTTCATACTGATTACGAATAAAAGTTGAAATATATTTTAATTTTTTTTATACTAATATTTCTGTTTGTTTTTTAAAAATGTTCAGCTTGCAGATGAAGAAGGTTTGACAAGTAGTCTACGAATTGAAATTCAAGAACTTGAAGATCGTGTTAAAGAAATCGATCGTCTCAAGTCACTTGAAGACTTAATACAATCTCAGCGTTGGGATGATATGTCACAAATGGCATCAACAATGCAAACAGTTAGCCGAACGATGGCACGAGCAACAAGTCCGACAACAGTACGAAAACGAGTTCAGCTAAAGTAAAAATTAGAGACATATTGGGCTATTTTTTCGAAACATTTTGATTTGGGTTTTGTTTTTTGGAAGCTTTTCTATTTATAATTTAAATTTTGCTAACTTCTGTGTGCATGAACAAGAAAAGGTCTAGTTTTAGTTTGTCTCTTATATATCTTTTCTATATTTGAAAAAAATAAGATCGGTATCGCTTGTCAGTCACATAACATATAAATCTAATTCAATACGGGTTAATAATAAATTACGATGCTGCAGTTGCCGCTGAATTTCAGAAGTAAATAATGGGAGCACTCGATGAGCTTCTTCATATGTTCGTTCGACGTTATTTCGTTGTTTTTCATCCGCAAGTAAATCATATTCATAATCAAATTTATCATTGAATTTTGTTCCACGTGTTGTATCATTCGATGCATACTCATTGGATTGAATGTAATCTGACGGAATGATCTTTTTAAGCCAGTCTTGGATACGTTTCATTTTATATCGATAGCTTAGCGGTGGATGGGGTTGTTCACGAAGTAGAGCACTATTCAATGGTTTCGAATAAGTTGGAACTAGAAAAAAATAGAATGTTAACATTCCAAGCATTTCAAAGGATCCTTTAACTCAGCTATTCGGTCTTTCTATCAAGGATTATCATTCTAAAAATAACTGAACCCAAACAAAGCAAAACATAATCACATAAAGGAAATTATAGAAACCAATTTTTCTTTTTGACAACAAAGTATTTCACGTTTTTATGTTTATGTTTTGCAAGAGAAAAAGCGAAAAATATTTTCTATTTTCTTATGTGAATAATTATTGACAACAAATATCTGATTCAAAGGAATATTTGAATGTCATACATCTTTGATAATACGATTTTCTAATAAAAATATAGCTATCCCGCAACTTCAAACTGCCGTCCATTTTATGTAGTATGTAACAGTTTTTACGAATGTGACATTCGTAAACAAAATCTGAAAACAATTTCAAATACATACTGTATATCTCATGTTGTAAACTAGGCAAACTTCAATGATGATAATTTGTTACACAAAAAGTCTACTTAGGAAAATACAATCCATATTCTATTTATTTCATGTAATAATTTTCAAAGGATTTAATCTAGAAACTAAATGTAATTTTGAGAGGAACTATCCATCAATATTGCTCAATCATTTTATCAAGTTCGTTGAATCAGAAACTAAGTTGTTGAACAATTCTCTCTAGTTCGGAACATTCTCTTAATTGAATTAATCTATTCTCTCTAGTTTTCATTATGATTAAAAGTCTTCCAAGTTTCGAAAAAAAGATTTTTTCGCTTATCAACTGTTAAGTTCCGTTTTCTTTTTCTTGTATGTATCTAAAATAAAATCCTTCTTGCCCGTATTAGGTTATTAACCGATGAAATCTTTCATAAAAATTTTCGTTTAATAAAATTACATTTCTTTGAAAAGTTTTTGAAACAAATCAAACAATACACGTAAATGAACAGTAGAAAATAGCTTCGATATTTCATCGTTTCAAAAAAATTCTCTACGATATAACTTGAATACTTAATGGTAGACAATGTCTGTATGGATTTGTCCTAATTCGTCCCGTTTCTGATTCCAACAAACTCGAACCCAAAAACACGATTCTGAATTCGTCCCCGCTCTATTTAACATTGGAATGTTCTCATTCCTCGCACTGTCTATATGCATCACTAGTGATAATGACAATGGAATTCATTTCTTTTGCCAAAACGCTGTAGCCTATAAGAAGATACATGTAATAAATAAGTATCTACATGTAACTGATTGATATATGTACTTTTAGTATCCACATTTGTTAGTTGTGATCATATTGAAATATGCTTAGGTTTACTCCTAGAGAACGGACAAGTAAGGTATTAAACTATAACGGATTTCAATATACTCTCAAACATGAACGAAAAACAGTAGCAGAATAGCAACGTCATTCACGAAATAGCACGAGTACACTTTCTTTGTCTCGAAATAATAGTGTGCTTGCTCGTCAACCAAATGAACATATTTCATCTTGTTTATCTGACGGAAATAAACTTATTATGGATCAAGTCCTTGCAAATATGAAAAAAGGACATGAGAAGAAACAACTACAATTCCCAAAATATATGCTCAAGATATTGTATTGGCTAGAGTTTTCATAGTCAATAAGATTAGATTAGAAATTCATGTTTCTTGAAATTAAGCGGCAATTAATATAATACGGGACGAATCTAGTGGGAGTGCACTGAGACAGGGAACGAAATTGGACGGGATGAATCTGAAAAAAAGAATTAGGAGACGAATTTGGAATCAACTAAGGGGGAACGTAACAGGGGACTAATCAGGGGCATGCTGCTTTTATATAAATGAGAAGAGTTGTATTGCACTCAAAATTGTGATCAAAAGAAGTATTTTTTTAAAACTTACTTTCATCAAAAATCTCGGTTGAAGAATGATTCGAACTGAACCGCTGCTTTAGATATTTTCTACTCTTCAGAATAATGTTAATAAAATAAGTAATGAACGATCTTTACTCACTAAAAATGCTTCATATTGACTATGACCGAACTATGCCACTATTAATTACGATCATATGTAAACGTGACATCAGTACATAATCATGAAGAAGTCGTTTCGGTGTGGAACGCTTTTTTAATGGCCACAATGATGAATAGAATGCTACTAAGTTCAAAAATGCAAGTTTTCCATCTCGTTTCTGATTGTAGCATTGAACAATTTCAAGTATTTATGGTCATCAGTGAAAATTGATCGATTCATGAAATAGTTAGAGGTAGACATTGAAATCATGTATGATATGATGTACTGATAGGCGTAATCATTCTAATGAAATTAAACATAAAACAGCCATTGAAACGCATGGATTAGATATGATATTTTCTAGAGGTATGTAAAAACGTGTATTGAACATTGAATTATTAAGACGGGTTCGTGCAGTATAATATTCTACATGAAGAATATTACACGTGAATCAAGTTACTGATTTTTTGTCCTAGTTTTGACGGAAGAATAGCCTCTGTTTCCGTAAGTGAAGAGATAGAGAATCAAACGATTAAACTTTAAAACACATTGAATGATTCTGTAAGAGACCAAATATTTAAGATAATTCAAATCGTTCAAAATCTCTTGAAATGATTGGCAGTACCTCTAAGAAGTTATATCACTTTTTGAACTGAAACATTGAGTAACAAACTAAAAAAGCGTAGATTGAGATCTTTTCTTATCTTAAACAAGAATGGTCGCCTTCTACGAATCATTAGCGCCATGTCATCATATCTATGATAAACTAGTCGAGTTACCGCATCAATAATCTTCCTTCGTCAAGTTTTCATTGAGTAAAACACTCATTGTTTACTAGTATTTATCAAAATAAGTTTTAACTTTAGTTTTATTAATCTTGCCTTGAAATTAATCTAATTAGAGCATCTTATGAAAAAGTGATTGTCTCGAATTGTTATAAGTTTAGTACGTATACGATTCTCTATGGTTTCGTTGAATTTTTCTGTTGATTTATGTTGTTTGGGAGAAATGTAACTAAAGTCCGCAAAGAAATATATTACGAAAACACACGTTGTCCTCGACTCAAAATTATGTGAGAAATCTTACTTAAAAAAAGAAAGAAACTATAGTATCGATTCGTAGAAAGATACTTGCCACTGTTACTCTGAATATCTTGTCGCATTTGACTAATGAGCATTGATGAAAGTAACAAAGGATCTTTGGCACACAGTGCTTGTTTGCATGATCGAGCAGATTCCGATTGTTTGAAACTATGAGTACTGTTACCGCGCGATTGTATAATATGATCCATAGACGGCATTGTCGAAGGTCGTGTCGGTGACTTAAACGATACTGAATGTTGTGATTTAAACGTAGAAGGACGTATATGAGGTAGATTAGACGTCTTTTCAGTAAGTGATTGTTGTCGTGCTAATTTCAATTTTTCAGCTTTTGTTGTACGTACTGGTATACGAGCTGATCGACGTAGAGTTGGTTTAATGTTTTTTCTTGATGCTTGAACTTGTTTCATATATTCAGAGAACGAAGGTGGTCGGATCGATCGCGGATCAAAATCATCATTGTGTTGTTGATATGACGATTTCCCATCATCGAATAGTTCACTAATAGACTCATCCACTCTTATATCTGTTATATTACTACTTAAACCCGATATTCCACTTAAGTGTTTATTTAAAATATACTCATCAAGACTAACATGCTTTGATCTATACTCGTCTGATGCATTCATCAATGAAGACGAACTTTCTTTCGAGCTCGATGAATCACTATGATGTGACTGTTTGTCAGTATCGATTTCATCTTCATAACAAATACTTTTTGATGAATTTGAAATTGATAAAAGTGAAATATTTGTTGGAATAGAAATATCACTATCCCATTGTTTTATACTTCGATCTAATTAAAAGATTTTTGTTTCCAAATAAGAAGAACTAAAATAACATCTATTGTATTTTACCTTTGAGTATTGGTGCAAATGGTTTGATGGTTGTTTGCCGATGGTAGGCTTGTAGCATTTTTTTTCAATAAATACAAGCAAATCAATGACAAGTACAATTCACGAACAATATAAAAACATACAAGATTTTTCTTTTTCGTTTTTCATTAAGTAAGAAAAGAAAGAAAAAAACAATACAAAGTAAGAAAAAAGAGATTCTGTCTCTCATTGAATTGTTTTTTCTTATTTCCTAACTACCAAGCCAATACAATACGGTTATAAGTACACCTATTTTAATCCATTGTTTACACATTGTCATAATTGTCGAAAATGTTGAAATAGCAATCAATATACCAATAATAGTAATCAATGAATTACTTGTTACAAGCCAATAAATATAATTAATTAATACATGATATGTTGAATTATTAAATAGAACATGTGTTAAATGAAGTTTTTCAATGAATAATCCACCGAGAAAAACAATCAATGCATTTATATAATCGTAACATTTAATAAGAATATAAATCAAAAGAACGAGAAATAACCAAAAGACGATATGAATGAATATCATGAAGAATAGATAGAATTTAACGCGCTTAGTTCTTTTTTTTATTATATTTTTTTTATTCAAAATTTTATTCATTAACATGAAATTATTTCAAATACATTGCTGAAAACAAAACAAAAAGTAGGAAAACAACGAAAATAATATCTATTGTTCGTATTAGACTAGACGTCTTTTCTAGAAAATTCATTAATAAACCAATCAGGCAAAAATTGATACTGTCGTTCATTGGAAGTACGCCATTTGATTTTTTTCTCTTTTGGAGAATAATAGAATAAATAAACGTCCCTATTCAGCAAAATAATGTTTAGTACGATCAACACAAACCTTATGAGTAGAATTTCTACAGAACTCTTGAATAAAATGAAAAATCTCTCTCAGAGACTAATGGAGATCGTTCTGAAATCAGACGAACCATTGATTTTAACCGTTTTCAGATTTTTGTGATCATACAAGCAATATTTTTGTGATTCTTTGTCATTGAAACAGTATTCTAACATTTCTTATATCCATCCGACTATATATTTGTCAAATGTTTCTTCTCAAATAGTTAGATGCTTTTTCGTTTGAATTCTTGACTATGGAACTACGATGCAACAAATATTAGACAACAAAGGCATTTCATTAAACTCATCGATCGATATGATACTTGAATAGAAGTAGAAAAAAATGACCATGGAAATCTAATCTCTTATCTTAATCATTGATCAATTATTCTAACATTTTTACTCTATCTATGGTTAATCATCTGATTGTCTTCGTATCCCTAATGATCACATGATATTCTACAAGCCTTTAATTATTCTAAAAGTTCATCAATCACTAATAGATTGCTTCTCTTCATCGCGTTATTATTATTATTCGTCCATTTTCTTCTTTTGTAACTACTGTAGGAAATAAGACTATAGCTCATCGTGTGTTTCGTTAAATGCACAAGCATAGATATTGACCACCGTTGTCTAAAATGATTACTCAATTATTATAGGATTTTCGATAATGAAACCTACGATGGCTGAATAAAGTCGATGAACTAATTTTGCGTCATCGGCGACATATTTAGTATAAATATTCAACTACAGTGTCTAAGATCTTTGCGAATGTATGTCAGGAGATCGCTAGACCCATAGGGAAATGTGTCTGGCATCTATTTTTTTTTTGGTTGCTACGATGTGTACGGAAGAGATTGGATAAAGTTCGAAATACCATAACAATATCATATACCTATCTTCGTATGACCAATCCTTTGTAATTGTCCGTCGAACGAATGAACAGAATTCATCAAGAAATGATAAAAATGCACTAGCACTCCATGTTTTCTATATGAGTATAAGATTTTTGGTTTTTTTAATGATATTTTGTGTATAATAGAAATATTTACTGCTCGAATTTCAATATCTTTGACACCAAGTGGTTGTAATTGTTCAACAATACCATAATCATTTCGAAAACCAAGTAACATATGATTAATACCAGCTAGAAAACATTGTTGCCACCTACAATATTCCTTATACTATTGAATAAGAAGAAAAATTTGAATTTTTCATTTACCATTTTGCGTACTTCCGAGAACTAAAAAAATTAAAATAGAGAAGAACGTTTCAGTCAATTATTCGGTACATGTATAAATCAACTAATATATTCTCACATTCAGGCATAATGTTGAACGAATTGTTACAAAAGACACATAGCTCTAAAATTATTGTTTGATTTATAGCATGTTGATGTGCAACGTACTCGGAGCTTAAGCAGTCGACGGGGTGCAAATGTAGTCCGAACTTAGCTCACTATTCATTGATACATTAACTATCTTGGCAACGAAATGGATAAACAATGAAATCCTAGAGGAGTATGAATTTTCTCTCTCTCTCTCTCTCTCTCTGCCTTACTCACTTTTATCTTGAATTAAAAGTTGATCTCAACAGATACTTGGATTCCTATTAAGATGGATACTCATCATACAGTCAGCATCATATTTAAGCGATCCAGAGAGTTGACGTTGATCTGAATGTCTCATCTTATTTAGAGTACTCTCTTTAACAGCATTTCAACTAACACCTAATACTTCTATTTTGCCTTATCTCTAATTTATAAATAACATGTTCTCATGATAGTTCCTTGGTACAACTGAAAAAATTTGAACTGAAAAATTATCACATTATTGACTTAAAACAAAACAGCATATGCCATTGTACAGCAACTAGTTAGCAGTTTTTCTAAACATGTGCAAGATGTTTACATATATTTCATCGAAAAAACACGGAATACATACCAAACTATTCGAATGCAAAAAAAAATGTCAGGGACACTTGCCATATACACTTACGGAAATCAATTTGTTAACATTCTGTTTTGTGGCAGATCACGCAAATAATCAAGTCAGAAAAGAACCGATGAGGACTTCTCAGAAAGACAAGACCAAAAGGTTTTAGATAGACTATTTAATATTTTATCAAAAGACATCGTTTAACACATATTAATCATTATAGATTGGAAAACTGTGATGCCAGTGAATCTAATTTGTAATCATTGAGTACATATTCGCAGCAGTCTATATCATTAGTATAAAAAACAATTCTTATTTGCAAAGACAAACTCTCAATTGAGTGGTGAATGAAAAGCGATATCGATATAATATCATATAATAGAAGAGTCACTAATGCTTAAGATTTTTTCCCTGATGATTCTCATTGGAAAAAGTAGAATACCCTATCGTTGTAGATCTTTCTCGATACCGTTGATAGTTCTTCAATTTTGAACAATCACAAACTTATGAATTGTGTCTCTTATTCATAATGGTCTCTTGCAATTACATTTGAATCAACTATTCATTGATTCTTCTGCAAAATGATAACTTTTAAGTCAACAAATTCTTTTGAAATTCTACAGCATTTTGTTTTCGAAAATATACTTACGAAGCAGTATTTAAATCAAGTAAATGTTTCGCACAAACAACTTTAACTTCAACATAAGTGCCGTGCTTTTTACCATCATGATATGTTGAATTTAATGTGCATGCATCTATTTCAGAACTGTATAGTAGTATATGACGACCAAGTACAGCTTTATTCATTGTAGAAAACATTTTTTTTGGTGACGGTGTTAATGGTGGATTATCTGATGTAATATAATCTTCGAATTTATGGCCCCAGTATTGCATACGTTTTTCAATGGGTGTTTGTTCATTTTCTATTTTCAATTCAGTTTCTGTATGAATAACTGACATAAAATGACAACCGTTCCAACGTATGATTCCTATGCGCCAGTCAAGTACTGAATCAAATAGTGATGACATTATTTTACGCAATGTGCCACGCCAAGATAAAAAATCAAAAGTAAATCTAAATATTTCCATAAATCAATAAATAATATGTGTACATATATTCGTATATGTACAAGGATGCATGATCATTACTTTTTATCAACAAACAATTCGTCTTTATGTCGAAGAATCCACCACATGATTGAATCGAGTGAAGCTGGCGGTTCCTAATGAAAAGTAAAAACTCTAGAGAGTTAATAGAAAATAGCTGGTGTCCTAAAGATTGTAATCAAGTAATCAATACAGATAATACGTCTACTTATTCAAAGATCATCAAAACCTTATCCTCTATTTAATGTAAGCGACTAGTACGTGTTGACCTGTATATTTATGCTACTAAAAACCTACAGAAATTTTCACAGTTACTATGAAATTAGCATGTCTTGCGTTTACTACGCATGCTTCTTTGACATTTTAGTGCTTCATGATTACTAAAATGCGTTAGTCTTTAATTGATCATTAAAGAACAAAAGATTTCTACATTTGCGTTATGTAACAGATGGAATAATGAAAGTGATAAAATACTACAGAGAGAGAGAGAGAGAATAATCTTCGAAATAATTGGATAGATGTTCTCTTCTCTGTAGAAGACTTCAATAATCAAAATCTCATGGATCATCTGTGAAAATTAGCTTGCAGTATCAATCAGCTATCATATCGCATGTAAAGGTTATTCAACAGGTAGGAAGTGTCACTCAATAGATATACGAAAACAATTCAATGTAGAAGTTTTCCATGATGATTACAGCAGTGGTGATAATCATCAAGTGAGTGTTCTATTGTCATAATATTAATTTGCTTAGTTAAAATATGTTTGCTTGACGAAAATACAGTATATTGACTTGCTGACTACTATCTATGAAGATCGATCCATTCCATACAAACAGAGTTTCATATGCTCTATTCGTTCGTGTTCAAACGGTGAGACCAACGAATCAAATTTTACGTAGTTCTTCAACAATATTACAAAATTTCTTGAGAGGCTTACTCAGTATCACCAATATAGATACATGTCGTTCATAACATTGCAAATACCCGCTATTCTTAAACGAAACTGAAAATGTTATTCATAATGATGCTCGTAGTTTTTACTATTTTAAAGTTACTAGTCTTGTAATTAGAATAGAAAACAAAGATTTGATTTTGCTCGAATAAATAGTCAAGTTATTGATCGTGATTCTATTGTCATAAGTTTTCGCATATATATCGTACATCATAAGTAACATAAAAATACCCACTTTTACGTCAAGATATTCTGCACCAACGTTCAGATCAAAATGAACTTTTTTTGGTTCAATTGAATAGATTAATTTTTTCAAATATCGATAATCTTCTCGACATCGTGTTCTATCAGCACGATCAGCAGTTGAAAAATATCCAATTTCTTTTTGAGAGAATGATACACGCATTGTATGATACCGACGCCAAAGTTCAATAATAATTTCACTTGGTGAAGCATATGATTTAGGAAATTGTAAACATGGTAACAGAACTAATGTAAATTGTTGTTTATCATCACGTTTAAGTGGTAATTCAACTGGTGGACAAAGCATTGGCAAACTATGATGTTCTTTGTTTTTACGAATTTTTCTCGTGTCTACAGTGTTTTGAACTATATTTTTCGAACTATCATTATGTTCTTCGTCAAGTTTTTCGTTATGTTCTTCATAATCATCACTCGATAATGGAACTGATGGCGGTTCAAGTTCAGGATATGAGTCCGAGTGCTCAATGGATTTGGATGTTTCACATTGAACTAATTTAGAACAAGTATTATGCGGTGACGGAATCTCTACACAGAAGCCTTTTGGTCGACCACGACCAGTGCAATCATCTGAATGCACACAGAAATCAAATAATGAAAAGATGATTGTTTGATAAAATTCTTCAACCACTTACAGAAAGATGTCGATTGCCAAAATTCTTGAGATTCACACATAATTTATTTTTTCAAATTAAAATTGAAATTAAACAAATTTTAAGTTTATGGGTAAGATGATGACTACAATGTCTTAAACAATACTATTGGTCTACATCCAATGGCAAATAAAGTCACGTCGATATAATGTCGCTTGTTTATGTACAAATGAAAACAGTATCACATCCGTCAAGAAAAAATTATTTATTTCATTTGTGTGCTTCTTCTTTCGAAATTCTCTAATCAATTATCAATGACGATGTTATATTTAAATTGTGAAAAAAGAAAGTAAATTCGATTGTTTGAAAACTGAAAACTTGACTAAGACGTTGTTGATCTTCGTTCTAAGATTAATCGAACCTTTTATTCGAGAGTATTTTAGCTGGTTAAATTAGAAACGAGAAAACATCGATGCTGGAGATTAAACGAGTACATTGTGAGCGAGTTCAATATACTTCGACAATATTAATAACCAGTGACTTGTGTTGCCAATAATCGAAAGTAGAAATTTTCGAACAACTCTTTGACTACATCTAAAGATTACATACGATATAACATTTCTAAATCGATTGCTCTCATATAATGTCTTCTAATTCTCGTTGTACTATAGTAGAAAATATAGCTCAGACGATCGTCTTCCCACGTAGCATCAAGTTTTTTATGTATTTAGTCAAAAATTTTATATCGATTGAAAATGATTTTAATATCAAAGTTTCATTGAAATAAAACATTATTTTCGTGTTAGTTTTTCCTTCATTATCAAGATGACCAATTTTAAAAGCATGTTGCGCGCATAAAAATGCCAAGTAAAACAATATCAGATTATTGCAAAATCGATAATTCACTTTCTATTACTGTTGCTCAACTATTGAGACGGTGCATGTTTCATTTCTACGCTTGAGAGGATATCAAATACTAGATTTTTTTTCTTAATTTTTAATTTCCGTTATCAATCTAAATCAAACCATAATAGACAATGTTTGTATAGAGTATCTTCAAGGACTTTGCAGGCAATTTCTATATGGTAAGAATCAGCTGAAAAAATTATACAATATAATCTGCATATAATATTCATTGACTCGCCTTTAGAAGTAGTCTTCATATGCAAACAGTGTTTTTTATAAGTTGACTCGTAAGAAACTACCATGTATTAAGTTAGTAGATGAATCATCTTTTGTTAACATTGAATTAATTATTTATTCAAAATGTTCAATATTCATTCTTATATGGTGTTGTAAAATATCCTCAATTTGAAACTAAGATCAATATCAACTATGACGAAATGAATCTTTAAAGATATTTTTGATATTGATTCACTGTTCATTCATTCGTTTGTTCATTCATTTATTTCATCCATTATAATTATTATTATTATTATTCATCAAGCGAAATCATTTACACTTGTCTATGCATGTGCGTGCAAGAAAACAAAATGAGAACCATCATCATAATCATCATCTGCGCTTTTTTCTTGTACTTTTATATCCATGTCTTTCATCTGCATTTAGAATAGGGTAAGCAAGCAATCATGAATAAACCATTTGGTGTCGACATGTGTGTGTATGTGTATCGAATGGCAATAGTGTATTTTTTATCCATCTCAATAGAAAAAAGATTGTTGCATGTCACTTGTCGTCTTCGTCGCCTGTTGTTCTTTAGTCGAACTCTTTTTCTTTTCTCTATCCCTAGAGAACATTCATCAGCAATCGAACTGTCATGGTAATCCGCGTTCGCCTTACTCTCTCAAGAGACTATGGTCTTACACGACATGCGCGTCAATGTTTCGTCGTCTTATACTCAGTCCAATCAGTCAGTTGAATAGAAATGATGACAAGAAAAAGAGCAAGACTGTATTTGACAACATTTATTCAGTGGAAATATATAAGAGGCATCTCTTCATCAAATGATGATCTTCATCATTAGATGAAGTGTGTGAGATAGAAAAAGAGAAAAAGAAAGACAAGCAAAGTATTTCTTATCTTAAGATAGATTATGACAAGTGTTTAGAATAGTTTTATAACTAACAAGATATTTATTTGTGACAACTGCAAAAAAATCCGGCTCATGGTAAAACTTCTGATGGTATATACGATTAATTTACATGATAGAAATGAACAAACAAAAAGATGAAAGTTTCTAGTCAGATAAAAAGAAAGCAAATGCGGAATTAGTAACTCTTACATCTATTTGTTCGACGGAAACGATCAATTTCCTTTTTTAATACCTTCATTTCATACACTTCATTTCGTTGTCAAATAAGTTAGAAGATACGACAGTTCACTGATCGGAAACGTTTGTCAAACGGAATTTGCTCGTTCTCGCGCAAAGTACACACATCCATACACACATGCACACACACACATATATATGCATACATCCACACCTTTACCATACTAAAATTATAATCATCATTATCATCGAATGTGCATGAGCGTCTTACGGATGTCATGTCCTTCGTTGCATGGCACGAATCAGACTTAGTGTATATATGTGTGTTAAATTAAATAGTGGCATTCTCATTTCCTTTTTATATTTAGTCATTGACAGAAAAAAAAGAAGAGATCTACTAACATCATCTTTTCTAATGAAGTGTTAGAGTCACACAAGACAAGATATCATTATCGATCGTAGACCAAACACATCGATAGATGTGTGTCGTATAACGTATGCAAATGTTTCAATCTTATTTCTTATTAAACAGATTCCCTGCTGTTGTAAGTCTCCTTGCTCTTTTACACACAGTTAACTTCAATGTATACTTTGCTCACCATGTTGTACAGTCACTGATTTCTATTCAAAAAGAAGAAGAGAAAACAACAGTAAAAAATTGAAATCATTTACACCCTGTTGTATTTGTTCGAAAAAAAACGTTGAGTGTAGATAAATTGACAATAGGCACAGATTGTTATGACATGGAGTCTCATTCATAGTGTCAAATGTATGTATAGATGAAGTTGAGAGTTCATTATTGTACCGATTGAAAAAAAAATGTTTGAGCAGTACATCTCCTTTTCTTCTGCATTGTGTTTAGTCGTTCGGCGTTTCTCTAATGAGATACTCGACTTACGCTTGAACATCTGTCTATTCTACTTGTTAATAATTTTTAATGTTGAAGACAACATTCGAAACAACACATTTGAGAAATGCAAGACAAAACCACTGTTATCTGAGTGTCTAACCATTCAACCATTCGAACATCTTCCACATAAACAATTGTAGAGCATTGACATGCTGTTCGCATCTTTTATGCTCGAAAGATTTATTGAGAGCACTCATACTTATCGAATAGGTTAAAATGATTAATTTTCTGTTAAAATATCAAAAAATGCCCACAAGCTATTCGAACGATAACAAGAAAAACTTAAAATAAAAATAAAAATCTTTGGATTTGTCAGATTATGAAGGTCTTCTCTTCGTTTTTTTCCGTTGATTACACAATAAAATAATCCAAATGATCATCATTATAATTCTTTTGTATTGCTGTCTTTTGACTGTTAAACAGATTAAAAAAGCAACACAAAAGTGAACAAGTCAATGTTGCTTGCGGCCATCACGTCCATTACGTAGACAAATAGAACCCTGCATATACTCTTCCTCCTTGCTTCCACTTGTCATCGTTCAATACTGATTTTTAACCGTCAAACAAAACATATACATATTATATACGTATAAGATAATATTTGTCATTCGCCTTAGTGAAAAACTATCGACAATACTCGATGTTGAATTAGGCCTTCATTCTCTCACGCATAAATGTATAGATGAATTCTTGTCAATATTTTTACTTTGTCGTTTTCATTTTATTTCTTTTTGATCGACAGCTCCAATGCGGGCATCATAAATCCCTTGGGGCTTGTCCGACAACGACAAAACGAAGGATCAAACATTGTTGAAGAAAAAAAAAAAGGAAAAAAGTGTGAAAACAAAATGTTTACCAATTGACGCCTTGCACTTTACATTCTCAATCTGTTGATGATGATCATTGATTAGAAGTGCACGTATCTAACACCTGTTCAATGAGTAACAAGGAGAAGTATGTTTAATAATAGAAAAAAAAAGAACCACTAAATTTAGTCTTTTTTTCTTCGAAAAATCAACAATCCATAAAGAAAGAACAGACTTGATAGCGTATATGTTATATACGCTCTGGTGTATTTATTCATTCATTCATTAATCAGGACAAATGATGTTATGTGTATTGATTAGTCTATTGACTTAAGCCCACGCTGAGAAGAACTGCTGCTCAATGGATACAATCGAATGATGATCAAAACTGACTTGTACTAATGTTTATTCAAATGATCTCACTAAATATATATATTTATATAAGTGTAGACAAAACAGCGAACGATTTCAAATATCAATTTCTGAGTAAAAGACATTACTGTTAATACTCGAGAATAATGATATGACTATCTTAATAAGTAATACTAGTCGACTGTCGACAGATTTCCATTTGATCGGTTGTAGTTTTTCTTTCCTTTGGACATCTGGATACGGAAATCAATCAGTCTCTTTCTCTATACTGTCATTTTACACTGATGGCCTATGATAATCATAATAATAGTAATGATGGTGATGATGATCGGTCGATGTAGCTAACAAGATTATCTTTCTATTTCCTTCTAACATCGACAACGCGTCACAATTTAACACCCAGGGACGTACATGTATAGAAAGAATATAGTTCTTGTATTCGTCTTTATAGCTAATCATCCATGTCTGAAGACGATAGAATCATTCATCCTAGGTCGTTTCTTTTTCTTTCGCTTTTTTTTCTCTTTATCAACACTATTTCGAGGTTTTCTTCATCTTCTTCTCCGCCTTAAAAGATCGAGAGCGTACTACAACATAGAAATAGCTTCCGCATTCTTGTGCATCCTAAAAAATAAACGTCTTCACATCCGCGTTCGCGCGCGTCTGATGAAATCTGATTCTTCATTCTGTCTGCCTAGCGGCAGATCGTTCTCCTTCTCGTCGACTGATTTATAATCAATTCGATTACTTGGAAATTCACCACAGATTAATGCCTTCAGCAGACACACATACTCTCGTGTTAGTTAGATAGTTGACGAGTTCTCTGTCTGCATCTCGTTCAGACATTACCACTTGTCCTTTCTACATATACATATATATATATGTGGGTGTTGGTGTCTGTATGCTGGATAATTATCTCTGTCAGATTTTTTTTTCTTGTTGCATACTAGATCTTTCATCAGTTGCCATTCTAATTCGTCAAGAATAACAACGACAACAACAACAACAACAATAGAGCAATCTTCATTATCATCTCACACCCCGAGGATGTGAAACATGAACACTATATATACAAATGATTGCATGTTTCTTTTGTTCATATATTTAGATTATCAATGAGATTGACGATTAAATAATTTGTTCTTTTCTCGCTCCTAGTGTGTGTGTGTGTGTGAGTGCGCGCGTTTGGGTCTCCCCTCCTCTCGCTCTCTCTTCCAAAATGAAAAAGAAGCATAAAATGTCTCCAATTGATTCTCTATTTTTTCAAACAATTATAACATTTAGCATAGACAAAAGTTTGTTGTTCTTAGAAGATTGTAAAACAAAAACTTGCTTTAAACTATTTAAATAAACTTGATCAATGAAATATAGGTCAAAAAGTTCATATTTACTATAGACACAAAAGAGCTGATAGAAATGTCTGTATCCCTGAAGATATACCTTGTGTGATTTCATATATTTTAAAGATGATCAAGGTGACAAGTGATCGACACATACAAGCACGATAGTTAAGAGATAGGAAGATAGATATATTGATAACGTCAGAGTGTTGATAATGATGACAACGATTACATCATTATTAAACATCGAAACATCTTCCTTTTTTTTTATTTCACACACAGAAATTACTAATTATTATGATGAATGCAGGGCGAACATAGAAAAGTAAAGCTCGGAGTTGAAAAATGTAATAATAATATAAATGTACCTACATATATGTATACGAAATTTCCAGATCAAAAAAATTAAATGTTGGCACCCTTCGGTGAACTGTTCTCTTGATCATCTGTTCAATCACTTAACATGTTGAAAAAAAACGAAGAAAAACGTTTACATAACGAACTATTGCAATTAGTATAAATGTGTCGGCCTTCTCCTTGACTGCGCGCTATATCATCATTGATTTTTGTTTCTCTCAACAATCTGATTCGATGCATTTACCGCCTGATTAAACCTTTTCTTTTCTCTTTCCAACCAATCATTACAAACAACATAGAAATGATTTTTGAAAAATCTACTATAATGAAAGAAAATGAAAAAAAATTCCTTTTTTTTCCAAATTTCTATTTTCGAATAATGCATGAATAATTTTCTATTCTTAAATATATAAAGAAAAATGAAACACCCAACCATCAATTATAATTAATATACCAATTTTTCTCTCTATGAGAAAGAGATGTCAATGATAAATATTAGCAGAAGAAAAGAAAAACGACAAGTTAGTAGGCAATGAAAGCAGAAGAAAAAAATTGGGATAAGTAAATCGTCTGTCTGTCTCTCTGGCTGGCGGCATGTTTATCCGTGCGAAACGGATAATTACAAGAGAAAGAGAACGGAGCTGCATACGCTCGCTGAAACGATTAGAGAGACGATCTAGTGAAAACAAACGTTGATGTGTTTATCAACTGGCATACGAGAGCAATGGAACATTTGTCAATTACACGGCCATTGTATCCATGTATATAGGCTTTCTTTTCTCATAATTGATATATATGTTTTATTTTTTATTTTTTCTTGTATTGTGATTCGATAAATTGTTGTTCAGAAACGCAAAAATCAAAAGACGAGAAAAACAAAAGAAAACATCCGAATCAAAGAGACAAAAAGAAAAGCTAGGTGATATTAATAGTAATAGAATAGCAAACAACAACAGCAAAAACGAAGAAGAAAAAGAAGAAGAAAAAGAGAAGTCACTGAACAAAAAAAAGACAGAAAGAGAAAATATATATAGATACAAAGAGAGTCTCCCTTACCGAGAGAGCACCGGGAGACGATTTTTTTTGTTGTGCTTTTATTTCATGTCGCTCTTCATGTTGTTGAAGAATCAGGTGATGACGGTGGAGAATAACTACCTGCACCAATACCATATTGTTGTCTAAAAACATAAATGAGAACTTGTTCTTTGCAGTCAAAATTATTCTATTGAAAACTAAGTACCGATTTTTGGCTTGTGCAGCACGATCTCGTTGTCGTCGATTTTTAAACCAATTTCCTACTTGAGTTGGTGTTAGTCCAGTTGCTTGGGCGAGTTCACGTTTTTTGGCCGGATTCGGATATGGATCTTGTAAATACCATTCTCTTAATAACGATCGTGTTCTTTCTTTAAAACAGTGTGTTTTTTGTTCACCATCCCATATTGTACGTGGTAACGGATATTTCTTTCGCACCCGATATTTATCAACCTGGATTAGTTAAATGAATGAAAAAATTTTGAAAAATCTGAGAGAAAGTAAAAAGAAACCCTTACTGGTCCTAATGGTCGTCCGCGTAATTTCTCTGCTTCTTGATAATGTGCTTCCATCCACATAGCTTGTAATTTAGCATGAGAATCACGTGTATATTTATGATTTTCCAATAGATGATAGAGTTCACGATAATTACCCAAATGAAATGCAACAAGTGCACGCGCACGTAATATACTTTCATGTTGTACTAGAAGATTTGCAGAACCAGGTGCAACTTGTAATGACCAAAGAAATCTTCCCAAGCGATCGATGTCACCATTTTCTTCTAATGTTTCACAAACACGAGCTATTTGTTCGGCTGAAAAATTGACGGCTGGCAATATAGGTGGTGGGGGTGGTGGGGGAGGTATTGGAAATAGACCCATACTATACATTGGTAATAATGAACTAAGCGAACTACTAGAAAAAAGGGCAGCTGCAGCAGCCGCTTGTTGTTGTAATAATGATGATGATACATTAGAATTATTGATGGAAACAGGAGGTGTTGATGATGATGGTGTTAGTGGTTTATCAGGTGTTGGTGAACGTGAACGACGAGAAATCGGTGATCGAGAACGGGATCTTGATGAACCGGATGAGGATGATTTGGATGCTTTTGATGAGGATGATGATGAGGATGATGATGATGGTGATCGACTAATAGATGTTTTGTTTTTGTGTGCTGGCATGGGTGGTGATGATGATGATGATGATACCAGGCCAACGTTCGCTAAAAGCGGGCGCGGCGCTGGAAGTAAAGTCTTGAGTGATAACGTTTTGATCGTTTTTATGTAATCAAGTCGAAAAAGTGGAATAATTTTCTATAAATAAATGAAAATGAAAACAATAAAAAGTCTTATTAATATTATATTTTTTTGTTCACAGTAATACTATGTTGATTTAAGTTGATCGATTGTAATTAATAGAGACAAACCTGTCAAATGTGTTTTTATTAATTGTCTTGTTTAGTCCAAAATCAATCGAGCATTAGAATAAAATATAGAAAAAGGAAGGATTATCAACTGTCCGTATCACTTGTCGTATTTGTGTCGATATTTCTCCGTACTTTGTCTCTCTCTCTCTCTCTCTCGCTCAGTGTCTCTCTCTTTCTCATTTGCTTTTTAACGCAATGTACCGTTAAGTGTTGCGAGAGGTAGTGAATATATATATATTTTTCTCTCTCTGGCTTCTTCTCTTTTTCGCTGGCTCGCGCGCAGGTTGGATGTATATCATTTTCTCGGTGGTGGGTAGAGTGTCTCTATATCTTGATGTTGTTCTTTCTCTCGTTTTTTTTCTTCTCCTTATTCTCGCTCTCGTCGAATTGAGTTTCAGTATCATTTTCTTTCTATCATACTGTTTTCTTTTCTCTTCTTTACATTGCCTTTGCTTCATAATAGCTATAAGACAGCCATCGCCTAATAAACGCATAAACGAGACGGGAAAGGTTCTCTTATTCTCTCTCGGTTGCTATTGGTTCTCGATTACCAATTTCTCTCTTTTTCTTTATGTCCAAACTTCACTACCATTACTCCAACACTCTGGATCAGAACAGAAAAGGTTAATTAAGGTACGATCAATACTTCTCTCTTTTCTTTTTCTCTGTATTTCTCTTCCACTCAACGTCATCGTTCTTGTCCTCGAACGGAATGGATAATTAGAATGGTCACGATTGGTGGCACGATAAAACGAACGGCAGAGCCAATGAAAAATAAGTAGACATGTCTATAGAAAAAAAAAGAGAGAAATACAGAAAGAAAGAAAGAAAGAAAGAAAATGAGAAGCAACAGATCTCTTTTTCCTTCTGCAATAATCGAAGTGTAAATGTAAAGCATCATATTATATTAGAGAGATGATGGCAAAGAAATATAAGCAGAGTATCACAACTTCTGTTAACAAAACCTTTGTAATATATATAGAATCGTGCGTAAAAACTGAATGAACGGATCATGCTGACTGAGAAGAGCTCTCTTTCAAATTAGTCCCATTAACCGATCATCACAGCAAGTTGTCTTCGCACCTCACTATGCATTCACATGTGTCTTCAGTTTGACTTTGACACTTGCCAGTGTACATTTTTTTTTCTTCTAATTACAATCTTGCTAGTCTCATAATCATATTTTTCTTTTTTGAAATCTTGCTGTTCATTTTGACAAAATCAATATGTTTTATTTGATTGAAACGTTTATGCTCTCATAAATGACTACCTATACTTTAAATAATTCATGAAAAATTTCAAAACGGCACCTTCTTTTTCTTATATACAAACGCAGAGCAGAGAAAAAAAACCGTTTAACAAATAAATGAAGTGCTCTGTTTGTTTCGTCAACATACACTGAACCGACATAAGTCTACATTATGCGAATAAATTATGAATTAGGACAATTAGTTATAGTAGACATGAAGAAAGAAAGAAAAAGCGATGGACAATGTCATCTGCCGAGTAAACATAAAATCTCTGCTCTTGTAGTTATAAATATTCTCAACAAGTGAAAGTGACATTCTAGATTTGAATAGAAGAATAAGTGAGCAAAAAAAGAAAGAAAGGCTTCTTTCATACAAACAAAAAGAGTACTAGAAAAAAGAAATTGTGCAAAAAAAGGAAGAAAGTAAGATAGAAGTATCGAATAACCTTTTGATTTTTTTTCTTCTGAAGTTTAACTAATTCATTTCACTGGTAGTTATTCTTAAAAGTGTAGACAAACAAAAGTTCTCCTTCTCATATATATGCCTCTGCATTAAAGCGAAGTATTTTATTAATATCGACCAATACTCACGAGAATTTTTTTTCTCGTTCTCCTTTATTTTTCGAGTCAAGTGTGTCTTTTGCCTAAACATATTGATGCAAATCATGACTATATGTATATATTCATATATGTACTAATTACACATACATACTGACGTTTATACTGTATGCACGTATGTTATCTATCGACAATCACCTTTCGTCTCATAGGCTATAATTTACGACGTTTATATACGTCGATTGGCTACGTATATGCAGCCGAACAATTGAAGTTTGATTCGTGTAGCAAATTACCTATGCTTCTCTTTTCATATGTCTTTCTCTTCAATCAATCGCTATACTTAGAAAAAGAAAAAAAATCAACCGTGTATGACATACGTACATACACTAACATATTATGGTTATAAAGAGACGAAAGTGTTCAATGTCGTTTCAATATGATATACTGTAAAGATTTTTAACAATGCATGATGTAAAATCTATTGAGTAACTAGTTAAAAATAGAAGAAGGAAAAAAGAAAGAAATAGAATAATATCCGATTAAGAGGCTTGTCAAATGACCCATTCATGTATATGCGTGCTAGCGAAGAAAAAGGCGGGACAATCTTTTGAATTAAATATATTAGAAGAAATTTGAAACGTTGATAAAGAGATAAATCGAATGAATAATTAAAATACAGAATGAAATACAGAAAAAAAGGGGAATGGTTTTCAAGGACAAATAATGATCTTTCATTTAAATTGTCTGATGGATAGGAAAAGAACAAATGAACGTATAGAAAATGCGAATGTTGATCTTTGCCATACTCACCGTATTTAAAAATACACAGTATTATATATAAGCACTTCAATATATTCGAAAAAGAAGCTGTTTGAAATAATAACAAGTGTGAGACAAATGCGCAGCATGGGGTCAAAACATAATGATTGTGAAAGCGTCAATATCTCTATTTTAGGTACAAATACACACATTACTTATAAATATTAAACGACTAATATCAATCGATGTATTTGAATTAAGAAATTCAAAAATTGTAAAGTTATTTCTTCTTACAAGATTCTTTCGAATAAAATCGTATGAATGACATGAACACCGAAATCGATATTCAGAGTCTATTGATAGTTATATTGAGTATATCATTGAGTTCAGGATGATTGTCAAGATTTTTACAACTTGAATAACCTTAAAAGAAAAATGATGTCGAATAGAAACAGCAGAAAAATGTCACAAGTTAACGATCATAATGCATAACTATCAGATTGTAATTTTAATCTTCTTGTGTTTGCTTGACATAGGCGAAGCCTGGAAGTGTGATTTTTCTAACAATTGAAATTCAACGGGATGAAGTCTAACATTGACTGAATAGAAAGTTTTACATTTGAAATTCAATAAATCACTTTTGAAAACCTTGAAAAATGAACCAGAGAAGGCTTTCCTTTTACTTTTCTATTCAGATAGTTCTCTGTTTCTTGAAAGATTCTAAAGCAATCAAATCTCAATAAGACATATTTAGATCACAAGAAAATTTTCGAATTAATGGAAACTAGAGTTGAAGGACTACGGTCATATTTTCCATCTTATATCAGTATTTTTGTCGTGGGTTATTCAGCGTACTACAGATACGAATTTTTTCCTTTGGAAATTTAAATACTGAATAGCCTTTCATTCTGTATACTCAATGTTTCTTTCTTTGATTTGAAAATAGCATGTGTGAATGCATAGTATCTCGTAGAATCGTTTTTGTTTTAAATTCTTACTGTCTAAGAGGATAAAATAGAAATGACAAGTTCAATGTGTCGAACAATGCTCAAAAAATGGTACTCTAATTATAAAGGGTTACTTATATAATAGTAACAAAAGTCTTTTATGACTTGCATCTTGACATGCTCGTTCAAACACAAGGAGTACCATCGCTTACATTCGAGCTCCTCGGAGAATTCAGGAATGCGCGATCAAAAATGTAATATAAATAGGCGAAAAGCATATTTTTACCAACAGAAAATGACAAGTGTTAGAAAAAAAACACAAGGCATCAAATGAAAACGATAATCTATTTTATGAAAGGCTCAGACCTCGAATTATCTTCCCATGTATTTATTTCTTCTTTCATGTTATTTGAAGAAAACTGACGTTTTTCTGTCAACAGCATATGCTGTGTTGAATATCTAAAGAATTTCTTCCGTTCATTCGAAGAATTTTATCTTAGATTTTAATTTTAAGCAATAGAAATTTATTATCAATACTAAATACGAATATGTTTAAGGTTGTTACATAGAAAGAGAGATGCTGCGTTTTGTTAATTGGTCTACACGTAAAGTTTTTAATTACGTTTGTTCATGTCTTGTCTAAATCTTTTGTTGTTTATGAAGAGTAGAAAAATATGATTGTTTGTTTCATTTGTTTTGCTCTTCTATTGCATTTCTATTTGAACCATTTTATCCGTACTGATTGTGTATTAACCGAATCAGGGCCAATATGAATGATAAAATCTCCTGCTTCCCAAACATAATCCAGATCTGTATTGAAAAATTTTAAATCTTCAGTTGTTATTGTAAATGAAATTTCTTCGCGTTGTTGTGATCGAAGAAATATCTTTTTAAATTTCTTCAATTCACGAACAGCTCGTGTTACACTTGCTATTGGATCACTTATGTATAATTGAATAACTTCTTCACCGGCATATGCACCAACATTACTAACAAGTACGCGTACATTTAAACGATCTGAATCACCACGAAGTTCATTTTTATCGACTTCTATTGTATCAAAGTCGAATTTTGTGTAACTAAGACCATGACCAAATGGATACAGCGGTTCATTAGAAATATCTAAGTAGCGACTCTACATGAAAATAAAAGAATGTAAGATCATGGAGCAAAATTTGATGAAAATGACGGTTTCTATCAAGATAAATTATGACGAGATAGATTCGTTCGAAAAATAACTTGCCTATAGCTGTTTTAGCGTTTGAAAAACTGTGATCGGAGATCTCGCTTATGATATAGCAAAAATCTTACTTTTTTGTAGCCAAATTGAACTTATAATTTCACATTGTATGAGAAGAAAGATATTTTCGATTGTGAAAAATTTATGTCAAACTCTGATTTGAACAAGTTTCTTGAATCAATATTATTTAGAAAACTGACATTTTGTAGAGAACTGAATGAGGACGCACCATATTTTCCACGAGCTTCTCTTCATACGCTAAAAGTATGATTAAAAACTAAGTCACTTATCTTGCCATGCTTTTAGACGTTTTAATTACATTCGAGAAAAATTTCGTGATCTCTGAGCTTTTCGTCTTTAAAATGATACATGCTAACGAAAACGTTCAAGCAAAATCTTTGATTACTTGAAGTTTATTCTGTATGATCTTTTGGAGAAATTTGACTTTCTTAATCTGAACGTGGTGAACAATTCGATAAGCTATTATATTTTTTCTATAGGTATTTAAACTTGTAACAGAAGAAAATAATCATAATTAATTGATTATTGATAGAGTGTTACTTTTTTTGACTAGCTGATTTTAAACATATGAAACAAATGGAATTTCTTTCACATTTACTTTATATTTATCTCGTGAATTAGTCGAATTAAATGGTCGTCCAGTATTTTTATGATTATAATATAATGGAATTTGCCCAACATGACGAGGAAATGTTGCTGTTATTTTACCGGCTGGGTTATAAAAACCAAAAAGTACTTCAGCAATAGCATTACCAGCTTCACTACCAGCAAACCATGTTTCCAAAATTGCTGCTGCATTTTCATGTTCCCATGTCAATGTTAATGGTCGACCATTCATTAATACAATAACAACTGGTTTACCTGTATCGAACAGTGCTTTGAGTAAGCGCTTTTGACATTCTGGCAATGCAATATCTGCTCGACTTGCTGCTTCACCTGACATACCTTCTGATTCTCCAACAACAGCAACAACAACATCAGATTGTTCTGCTATGTTTACAGCTTCATCAATCATTTCTTGAGCAGGTCGTTCGTCTAGTGTAATATTAGCACCGAATCCATTTAATTGCTCTAATATATATGAATCTTCAAGAAGATTTGATCCTTTAGCATACAGAAGTTGTATTTGATCACCAACAAGTTTTTGGATACCATCACGAATGTTAACAGTTTGACGCCAATCGCCAGCGGCAGCCCAAGTACCAAGTAAATTTCTATTGTCGGCCGCTAATGGGCCAACAAGAGCAAGTTTTAAATTTGATCTTGCTAATGGTAATGTCCGTTGATCTGTCTTAAGAAGGACAAATGAACGACGAGCGAAATCTTTTGCTGCCAAACGATTTTCATATGTAAATATATCTGTTTGTGTACGTGATTCATCGCAATAACGATATGGATCATCGAATAAGCCTAATTTATATTTAGCTTCAAGAATACGACGACATGCTTGATTTATTGTTTCTTCATTGATTTTGCCTTGTTCTAAAGATTTCTTTAAAGTTGTTAAAAATCCTTCGCCAACCATATCCATATCAACACCAGCATTTAATGCACGAGCACTAACTTCTTGTAAATCACCGATACCATGGTCCATCATTTCATTTATAGCTGTATAATCTGTCACAATAAATCCATTGAATTTCCATTGTTCACGTAGTACATCGTGCAATAGCCAACGATTGCCTGATGCTGGTACACTATCGATCTCATTAAATGATGTCATGATACTACCAGCACCAGCATCAACAGCACTGTGATACGGTGGAAGAAAATTTTGATACATTGTTATGCGACTCATATCAACTGTATTGTAATCGCGGCCTGCTTCTGCGCCACCATACAGAGCAAAATGTTTAACACATGCAATGACTGTGTTCGGACGCATTAAATCACTTCCTTGATAACCACGGACCATAGCAGCCGCTATTTGACTACCTAGCCATGGATCTTCACCGGAACTTTCGGCAATTCGTCCCCAACGTGGATCTCTTGCTATGTCAACCATGGGTGAAAACACCCAATTGAGACCGTCAGCCGTTGCTTCTTGAGCAGCAATCCGTGCACTTTGTTCTATTGATGCAAGATCCCAGGTTGCACTCATACCTAATGGTATTGGAAAAATAGTTTTATGTCCATGAATGACATCATAACCAAAAATAAGTGGAATTTTTAAACGTGTATTATTGATAGCAAGTTCTTGTAACGAACGAACTGCCTTGGGTGAATAAGTGTTAAATACACCACCAAGAAGACCACGACGAATATTTTCATCAACATTTTGACTTACGATTGGACCAGTAATATCCACACCAATTGATGCAAGATTTAATTGACCAATTTTCTCATCTAATGTCATTTGAGACATCAGTTTATCAACAAACGAACTCATCCTTTCTTGTCGTTTTTCCTGTCGTTGTAACTTAATTTGTTCTTTGCTTGGTCGTAAAGTGATATGCAACTTGAAAACATACTCTTGAGGACGGCGCCTACGTAATGGAGGTAAAATAATCTTTTTAACAATACTTTCATATCCAGGTGATATTACACGTAAGTAAAGTTGCTCGGTTAATGGTATTGTTACGAATGTTGATAAATTAAAATAACCACGTGCATTCGGATTGTTTAATTCATGACAAATCGAAAGAAAACTTGGTTGTACATGTATAACTTCAATATTTGCATTAGCTATACTTCGTTTACATTTACTTTTATAATCCAATAGACGGCCGGAAATATATATTCGATGAGTTCTTTGTGGAAGAAAATTATATGAACTACAGAAACGTCGTGATTGAAGCAATGTGCTGGTTGCCAATTGGACGTCATCATTCGAAGTTAACTCACACTTTTGAGTTCCGACTTGATTTATACATAGATGATATAAAACAATCACATATAGGACTATGTTCATATTAGACTTGTATTTCATATCAAAGAATATTTCTGTAAATGTTGATGTTCTTGTATTTTTCTTCTTCTAACGATGGTTTTTATTCTCATCATAAAAGATGAAAGGTCATAAAATAACAAAACAGAAAAAAAGACACCTTCTAGTCTTACTACAAATCCGTTTCTTCTTGTTGAAAATTATCAATTGATCTCATTGTAAATTTTAAATGGCTGACACAGGTGCGTGTTTTAAGTATGTTGTGGTTTTATCACGGATAACGAACGTAAAGACAATAAACAATACAGCAAAACAACAAAAGGAAAATTCAACGCGATTCAACAAAAGAGGAAAGTGAATAAGGAACTAACACACACACACACACACACGGAGAAAAATTGGCCTAACGAACTGTTCGTATTTTAATTTTGAGAACGTATTTTGTGTTTCTCTTGGACAGATACTAAAACGAAGAAACAACATTCTGAAGTGTTTGCTAGAATAATAAAATCTACATACAATCATCATCCTCATCATATAAAGAACTTGAATCTTTTTGTTTTTTATTACGATTTTTATCAGTTTCGATATTCAATGGATCAAGACCTTTTGAAAGTAGATGAGCATCGAGATATCTAAATAATATGAAACATATTCATAAGACATTGTTAACATAGTAGTATTCTTATTTCGTGATGATTTGTGAGACTTAAATTAATTCAATCGATATCCCTACAAAGAAATAGTCTCGTCGATTGTATTCTACACTTGCAAATATCAAAATATGTCAAATAATGCAAATGTGATACACGATTTTATCCAGATTTTGATGGATAAAATATGCAAAGTTTGCATCGAGGTTATACGAGTTTTTCTATGACAGAAAATATTTGTCTGGATCTATGATAATAGAAAAGATTATAAGACATTATCAATCGTTCGAATATGTTGAAGGAATTTCTTGTTTCTTCTCATTGAAATTAAAATGTAATTTCTACATATTAATCAGAAGAATGTCTTGTATAAATTAGACTTTGAACTATTTGTTGAACGTCATTATTTTTTCAGACATAATCTTTTTTTCCTATCTTAATTTCACTCAAGTTAATGAATATATTTGAAAAGTATAAATAATTCCAGCAACAAAAGCCTATTATACATAAATCCAAAATATGATCTGAAAATTCCTAATTCGTACTAAATTCTTTCTTTTTTGTATACTGCTCATCCCTCGATTCTCATATTACAAAGAATCTATCACAGTATGCCTTTACCAATCTCTGATGGAAAATGTTGAAGGAACCAATATAGTTTAGAATTGATCATATAAAAACAAGATTGCTTATTAGAATTGCACTCTAAACATAATTGAGAAAACTCTACCTTCACTAGATGTTACGGAACGTTTATTCAAAAAAGAATTGATCTCTACTCGAGTGACCAACCATACGATATTCGTCTAAAACTATCGAGTCGTTTTTAGAAGAAAATCTTAGTGAACTCAAAACATGAGGCATGATCAAACAAGCAGTCTTAGGTGCATACTGTTAAAATGACTATTCTTTGGTTCATACATTATTATGAATTCATGTTTGGAAGATAAAAACTCACATTATACTGATAAATAATATGTAGACAATCTAATCGAGTCATTAACAATATTAGTTCAAATTTTTGAGGAACTCACTTCTCAAGGAAGTTATATCAATACATCAAGTATTCTCACATAGAAACTTCAGTTAATTTAGACTATACCACAAAAGTTGATCTTCGCTACGTTTTTATCTAATTCTAATCATATATCATTTACTTTTTTATTCGAATATCAAGATGAATTTTATTTTCTTGAATTTCTTTCAGTAACCAATCGATCATATCAGATTGATCAAGACGTAACGCTACCCTAAACGAAAGAAGTAGGATGAAAATAAACAAAAATGAGTCTATTGTCACTTATGTTACCGAATCGCTGATGTAAACAATTGACTTTGATCAACACCAGGTAAATCTCTTGTTAATTTAATAGCTTCAATCAATGCATCGAGATTATTCGAATCTATAGCAAACGGAAAAAAAATAAAACCATTACATAGTTGAAAGATTTCGTTGTATTTTTTAAATACCAGCCAAAAGTAAAGAATGCAAATTAATACGACTATTTCTTGCTTTAAGCCATGGTGTGTGAAAGACCTTTTCGGCCTGTTTAATTTTTCCAGCTTCAATTAATGCGAAAGCAAGATCGTGCAAAACATTACGTGAACCATGTTGTTGTGTTGCTATGTCAACAATATCCTGTAGACGATTCAATTCATTCTTTTCAATGAACAACTAAGAAGAATATTAAAAAAAACCGATGAACATATTTATGGATGTCGGCACACATATTGTTTACTTTAAATAGATGAAGATAAGGTATATTGCTATTTTCTCTCATAGCATCCGAATAATACTGTACAACATCTTGTGGAGTCGTCTTTTCCAGAAAAATATCGAAAAATAAATTCCAAAATTTCCGTATTGGTTCATTTGTAAGAAAATTAAGAAATAAATTTCCTAGTGTTGTTAGACCATCGACTGTTAATAAAGATGAGTCTGATTTGAGAAATTGCATGACATAATGAAAAATTTCATCATTTAATGTCGAATTCAATTTATTCGATATGATTGTGATTGTAGTTTTTTGATCACCACTGAGAAGATGTATATGAGCCAAACGAAATGTTAATTCGGCTGGTAGATTTACAAGACCAAATGATTTATCATAGAGATCGGTTAAAAATTTTAAATCTTCACGATATTCAACTTTTGATGGATCAGTTTTATCATTGATTTCTTTTGTTAAGAGATCAAATAAACGGTGAAAAACAGATGAATGAATCTAAACAATATTCATTATTGGAATAGTGGTCCATCGTAGATGAGTATGCTTTCTCTCTCATGAGGTTTTTCCCCACGGATTACATTTACGAATGAAATCAAGTGTCTTTATTTTGCTCAAATTTAAGAATGGAACTACAGATAGGATCAGATTTAGCTAACAATACTTTCACATTTCTTTGTAAAATAATGAACAACAGAACTTGATAGTCAAACGAATGATAGAAAATGCTTTATTTGCCATTTTCTTTTATTTGACGATAGGCATTCATCTGATTCTAGTCCGACTCGACTTGAAAAGTTCGTGCAGTAATTGTCTGCTCGTAATTAAATTTACATATATTTCTTTCACATTGTTTCATAGTGCAAGTGACTTTCTATTTTACTAGCTATGTTTCTGACATGGAAAACAATCAATATAGATAAGTTCATCGAACAAGAGCGTTACTCATATATCTCTTTCATTGAACTCCCATAGTATCAATAATTGTTCGTTATATTTTTCCTTAGATAAAATTTATTGAATTCATAAGAAATGTTTTCTTCTGGTTAGTACTATGAACAGAATTGGTTGGCCTCAGTCTCTATACGTCTTCAAATTTGTTGTATTTTCGATAAAAGAACATATTCAGACCTGATTTCTATGCGAAGTCATTTCATGTAATAGACTTAATGCGTTTTGAACAGATTTTTTCTGAATATAAGTGTCTAATAATCGTAATTGTATATTAAATGGATATTTTCCATCCTTTTTAGCCTCTTGATAAAGTTCTTCTAATTGTTGGCGTTTGACTTTTTGTAGATCGATCGTTGACAATTTTTCTTTCCATGACATTTCACCTGGCTTATAACGAGTTAATTGTTCAACAATACCACGTGGTAATGTATAGCCAGTTAAGACATCGATTTCATTCATGGAACCACCAATTTTAAGATCCTCCTTTATACATTGTTCAGCTAATTTTAGTGTTAAATCAGTTCGCCGATGTTGCGCTGATAAACGAAGCAAGTATGTATATAATTCATGTTTAAGCATTGGAATATCATTTGCTAAATTTTTCGAAATTGAATCAATCAATTGAAATATGGATGTATCATCATTCCGAACTTTTGATGATAAAGTTTTTTCAGTATCTTCATCAATATCTTCATCTGACCTAAAAGTTTAATTAGAGCAAATGTTTCGAAAAGGAACGAGCAAAGAAAATAAATAAAAACTCTCTTACTTTGGTGTTATACCGGTCATAATTGAAAATAAAAATCTTGCTACTTCTTCTTGTCTTGAACGTGTATTTAAACGAAAATGAGGTGCTACTTGTTCAACAACATTTAAATGAAGTGTATTTCGTCGAATATCATTCAATAATAGACGACATATACGATCGAGTATTGCTCGCAGATTATTGTTTGATAACATAGTTAACAATGAACTAAAATCATTTTGATAATACTTATGAAATCCTTGTTGAATAACTCTTGAATATGTTGATGATTCGATCGGTATCGGTAAACGATCAAGTAGCCGAAATACACGTAAACGATCATCATCTGTCCAATTAGCACATGTTGTTGATGAATAAATATTTAGTAATATTGGATAGAAATAATTTGAACGCATCGGATGATTCAAGTCTTGTCCACGCTCAAGATAATCAAGTGCTGACCGATAATCTTCATTCGGTGTTGTATATAAAACACGAAGAATACCATCAAGTGGTACTAGATTTTTGTCCATCATCAATTTGAGATATACTTCCATTAGATGAGGCTCTTTGTTGTCGAGTAATTGCCTGAATACAAACGAGAAAAAAACGAACAAGTCGAACGAGTGTCAAAGTAATAGAAACAAGTTCATTAACAACTTATGCTAAATTTAACGTTTTATCAAATAGAAATGATTTCGAAATACTGAACAATAAATGCAGTCTTCTTGCAGGATTAGTATTTCTGATGAATACAATAAAAGGATTCGTAATATATTTGATGACGTTCCTCTGAGAAATTCCAAATCTTACAAAAAAAAAGACAAAACTGAATTAAAACAAAACCTTATCCGACTTTTAATGATCTTGAAAATTTTCAAAGAGAACGCCACAGAAAATATTAAAAACACTTGTTTTGTACTCGCAACAAATTCATTTTAGAAATCTAGCTACGAAAAAATATTCGTAGTTCTTTTTTACCTATTGAATCAAAGTTCTGAATTTGAGTTCATTTTTAAAACAACAAAATTTAATCAATTTCTAACACTTTCATAATGCATTATCAGTGCAATACCTAATATTTCGTTAGAAAGATAAATCTGAAAAAAATCTTCTTTCAAGAATATTATGGTTGTAGATAAAGAAATTCTAGCCAAAAAAAAATGAATAGAGATTCCGAAGAATTTAATAACCCACCGAAATCTTACAATTTAACTGGCTTTTTCGATTGGTAGCAAAATCTTTCGGATGGGAATCTGTAGGAAATTAAAAAATCTGGATATCGCAATGATTGACCTGACATCAATACGACAGGATAGAAGACAATACTGAGTACTATCGAAGTAATTATGACAAGTTGATTATTACTCTTGATTGTTAGTTTCCATTCTCAATCATAATCGATTAATGTATCTTACAAATCATTAAAAATTCCATTTGGATCGTCAGATACTACAAGTTTAATACGTTTATTTTAGTCACCGTGAGGTATGTATCGATCTATGGCTTTGAAGTCAATAGTACATACAATATCAATATAATACAACTGTTCTACTCATTGTTTATTGATCATTTTATTTGATTAGCCTATCAGTTCTTGGAAAACAAGTAAATGAAACCACGCCCCTCTCCCTCTCTCTACCTGAAGAAAAGTATCCAATGTCGTCCATTGATTCCTTGATATGGTGATGTTTCTTCATCAGTAACTTCGCTTCGTGCTTGTATCTGTAATAATTCAATGGCTGATTCATGCCATTCATTCGTTACACATTGTATAGCTAAGTTAAATAGATTATTTGGCATACGTCCATGATCGAGTTCTTTTAATGTATTTAATAATAAATCAAATATTGGACGTTCTTTATATGAAATACATTGAGCAAGTAAAATAACAATAAAGTGTGAATCAATATAAACCGTTGTTGATGATGATGATGATTTTGGCCGCTGCTGTGATTCAATTTCACCAAAATAATATTCGAATTGTTCCAATTTATGTTCACTAATAAGTGCTGTTAAGATTTCTTTATACGTTGATATGGTTGGTTGTAGACCACGTTCTTTCATTATTTGTATAATATCATTAGCACCTTTGTCATTGCCAAGTTTGAGTTGACAAACAATTAATGCAGCAAATATATCTTCGTCAATGCTTACGTTACGTTCTTTCAGCATTTTTAAAAAATTTTGTGCCCGATCTGTATTACCTTCACGACAATATCTATTCATTGGTAACAACGAAAAAATATCCTTTAGAATATGTTAACTTAATTAAATAAGAAAAACAAACTATCGTACTGAGTTAGAAGTAAACTATAGAGACGTGGCGTTGCTTGTATTTGTTCAGTATCAACTAATTTTAAATAATAATCAGCATCAAATATAAAACCGTTTTCATTAAGACCACTTAGATATGTTTCATAGTGACGTGTTGTTAATCGAACTTTTTTATCATTCAATGTTTTCCATGCCTTCAAAGAAAAAAACTTTTTCATTGTAAATATTTCTCTCTGTTTCTATTTAAATTACTTCTTCTAGCAATTGAACACGTTTATCAGGTGTAACATGATGAACACAACGAGATGCTGCTGTTAATATTAATAAGCTAAGTCTTTCCGATATAGTACTATTAATATTCTTAATAGCATTTGATATAAGTTCACTTTGAACGAATCTTCTTCGATTATAATCTGTCGTTAAATCAAGAAAGACATCGTCCGTATGATAACGAGTCTTAGTTTTTGAAGAACTAGACAATGAGAGAAAGAAAAAAAGAAAGACATTCTTTGTTTAATTAACAAACAAATTTCGGTTTCGTCATTTGTTTTGTACCTAGAGTTTTGTAAGGTACTGGTTGTCGCATGAGCTGCAGCTGATTGAAAACGTATGAAACGATTATATGAATTTGATGTAATGAAATTTTGAACAATGTTTTTTAATACATTGCAACGTGTATACATTGTTGCCTAATCTGAATATAGGTTGTAGGAGTTAGAAAGTAAATTTTAAACATATACACATATAAAAGAGAATTAATGATATCAAATGGTAAATAGTTGCATGCAATCAAATGAGATTCTTTAGGTTTGAAATGCTTTTTATCGATAGATGTTGCTAGGTGGTGAGTAAATAAATTATATATGTCTTTGTCAATCAGATGAGAGGGTTTTTAAATTTTTTTCCATCAACAATATTATTAATAAGAAATTAGACTAGTGAAATTTCTCTGTCAAATTTCATTGTTGCTAATTAAACTGATTAGAAGATTTTTGCAAGTTTATGTTTACTGATATATGCATATGACAAATAATATCATTGCTATATATTCTTTAAGAAACCAAAGTATATAGTTCAATTAATATTTGTCATGGTCTATTCAATTATTAATATTTACCATTGCATAACAGTAAGTGCACTTATGAAATTAATTTAATTAGGAATCGCATGACTCAGCAGAAAGTCAATTTAGTGGTAAGTCTTTTTAATTGAATTCTTCTCGTCTAAAAGAAAAACAACCTATTTTAAATGAATATCAAAAATCTGAACGAACATTCCTTTGATATAATCTATTTAATAGATTCAGTTAACGACGATGATAATATTCGATTAATTCCACTTATAAAATATGATTTTCTTTGCAACATTCTTATGTCATGAATGTTCGTATTATGATCCGTATAAAAATATTTCTGTTTTTTTTTATTGATGAATTTTGCCCCCGGAAAATAGAATATCATACGACTTTAGTTAAAAAATTAATGGATAAGAAAATATATTAAAAAAAACACTAGTAGTTTATTAATGAAAACCTTTCGTACTCTTATCATTTTACGCTTCATACACAAAGAAAAAGCATTGTCTTCTCTTCTAAAACAACATCAAAATTTCATATAGAAAGCTCATTAATAAAACAAAACGTTTTGTACGACAAAAACGTTTGCGCATCTCTATTTTGAGACATCAAAAACGATACGAGAGTAACATCTGCATGTATATTATCTTAATAATCGAGAACCAATAATAACTTCTTTTTTCCTTTAACACATATTCACAGCTGTTTCATCATTGTATTGTTAGGTTAAGTACACATTCGATTGATTGTAGTCATCCAATAAACAATGTTCATATAATAATTGATAGTATGTGCAGATCTTATCAAGTAATACACTATGTCTAGCTATAGAAGTATAGCTCTCAGATAAACAGTGAATCAATTGAAAAATAGAATTAATACGAATGCCAACTGATGTATGCGCATATTAATGATATTTATTTATTTTTGATAAGCGTTCATCTTTCCAACGACCAGATACTTCTTTTGATCAATCAGTTTATCTTAGTCGACTTATATATCTATTCAATCATCGATATTATTCGCATCGTTCGATGGATAAATGAAACATATGTTGGAAGTGTTTGTTTTATATTTGTTCTTTTTCTTCTGTTATTGCAGCAACATTAAAAACCTTAGGAATAAAACATTAAATGACTCAAATATCGACTAAAAGATGTTAAAACTGTACATATATACACAGCCACAACAAATATTAGTAAACACACACACACACAAACACATGCATGAACCATTGTTGAATGCGTTCTTAGTTAATAGTAAATATATATATATATATGTATATAGTGATATTGATAAATACTGAGATTAAACAAACAAACTACAATATCGTTTCTTATTTTAAAATGTTAGTGTCTATTATTATTATTGTTAGGAATATTATTTGTTCTATTGAGCGTGCTTGTTATTAGTAAATATTACTAAGGAGTTTCGGCTGTTGCCTGGTTGGCCTTGTCAGCAGCAGCATCGGTCGGCGCACTTGTACCTGCATCATTTGATTGATTAGATTCTTTGGCGATGTCTTTGTGAGAATCACCAGTTACAGCAAGTGTTGCTTCTGTAACTTTGTCAGCAACGTAATGATAACTACATATGTAATATTCATTTTAATGAAAATAGAAAAGTAACATATTTAGAAATAAACATACGCCCCAGCAGCCTTTTCTTTGACAGTACCAACTAAACCTTTTCCTTCACCTTCACCGCCAGCAACATAGTTGTATCTAGGAATAGAAACTTCTAGGTATACACATTAGAAAAAAAAGCAGATACTTACGCTTCAGCGGCTTTTTCTTTGACAGCTTCAACAAAACTTTTAACTTCATATTCAACACTATTCTTATTTGACGAGTCAGGTTTCTTTTCATCAACTTTATCTTTGACAGCTTCGGTATCTTATCAAATATACGGAAATATATAAATGTAGTAAATCTTAACTCTAATATCATAAAACCACAAATACATACCATGATCAACTTCCGCTGCATCTCCTACATGTATATATTTTTTCTATTATATTAGTTATGATTTTAGGAAAAATTAAATCACTCACCCGTTACTTGATCTTTAGCTACTTCAGCATCTTTATTCATTAGATCAGCCATTTTGGAAAAAAACTTACTAATTTAATTGAGTATGAGTCGTGATAGTTGTCAAAGAATGAGTATATATATATATATGTATGTGTGTGTATATATAAGTATCTATCTATATATGTGGCGCAAGTTGACAGGGAAATGACTAAGGAACTAATCACTATGCCAGTCGATCACACTCCAGTCACGATGAGCCGAGAAAGAAATAGACGAAGAGTCAGAAAAAGTGGAGGGAGGCCCATGCGAAGCATATATGGCTCGAGTTGAAAACACGATGGATCGGTCAGGATGAAATGAAACGTACATGAATACATCTAAACATATAGTCTATTAAACCGATCTGTGATTAATAAAAACAAAAGATCAGTCATTAATCATCTTTGATCACTTGTAAAAGCAATATATATATATATATACAGGTCAACAATCAAGGCGTTCATGAAAGTCTTCATTAATTTACATACTGATTTATTTCCATATTTTCAAACTTTGACTAAATTCAATGAGAGAAAAGATAAATTCAAAATAAAAAAAGACGCTTCAACTCCGTCATAAATTATACAAATCATTTATAGTTTTATTTGCATTTAGCATGATAGATTACTAGGATGAGTGCATTTATTCGTCCATAAATAATATGAATTTACGCAGCCAACTATTTCGAGTAATAATAATAGTAACTTTGCAACAGTATGTAAGTTCTATTGATAGTTTTACTATTAACACATACATGCTGTCTTTTAATCAAGAGTGACCCTATTAATAATTAATCGTCTTTTTTTATTTTGATATATTACGCTTAACTGCTCTGTTCTTATGAGTATTTAAATAAGATAAAAAAAGAATTGAGTATTCATTTGTGACTTCAACAAGAATTGCGTGTCTTTTGTGCAGATTCTCACGTTGTCATTTCTTATGTATATCTATTCAAACTGTTCGTAGCAAGGACAGAATTAAATTCACATCATGGCCATGATTTCAAATGCGTATATGACGTTATATTCTTATGCATTGTGAATATCGAGGAATAAATTGAATGTAATTCGTACATCTTAATATTTTATCTAACTGTTTTCCATTGATTGGAAGACGTGAAACGTTCTTGAAATTTACTTAACGGGAGCATAATTATTCATTGATATAGTTCTGTTTGATTTATGCATATTTTTGTCGTCATGAAAGATAAACGTATTCAAATAAAATCAGCAAAACATTTTTCTAGTCAATAATGTTGCTATCAGTGAATGAAGAATATATTGAGTCCAAATATTGGTATTTTTTCTTGTTCTTGATGAATCATCAAAGTTTTCATGTTATATACGAAAGTATGTTCGTAGTATCAGTGTTTAGACATTAAGAAACATCCGGATCCGTGCTGAGGGCATAGCGATATTTTTACGTATCAAGAACAGATGAATCTACTACATGCATTGATATTCTATGATACATTTGGAAATTTAAGGAAATAGATGGTGAAGAAAAAGCTATCCTAAAATCGATCGAATAAAACAATCTCTTGAAGATTAGTAAGAGCATCTATGCGGTGGTTCACATTATAATTCTACACAAACGGCTCTAAAAGCTTTCATGAATTGACCCGACTATAAAATATTATGAACAAGTGCATCAGTATATTTCATTGTGGAAATAACAGAATAAATTATTTGCATCACCTATTAGTTCAAATTATTCACTCGCTAACTGTATATAAATTTGAATAGACTCAGTTGTACGAGAAAAGCAATATCTTTCAAGCCATTAGACGCTTGTCATATGAAAATGATCTATGAATCAATGTATTATATTCGATTGACATCATAAATTTATTTTATAGATTTTCTGTGCGCATGCCATTAGATGTTTTTATGGTCGCGGTGTATACATTCAAATGAAACTACACATTGCTAATCTATTCCTCTTGTACCAAATGTGAACCTCTCCTTAGGAAAATTTTAATACAATTTATACGATTCAATCAAATAATGAAATGATATCAAATCTGTACTAATAAAATGATTAATCTAAAAATCGTTTGATTATCACAATTGGGCTGTAGATTTCTATTTTTTTGAGAATTCAAGTTTTTGTTATTGTGTTCAACATTTTAGAAAATCAATTCAATCAAATGAAAGATTAAGTTGGACAAAATTTTGTTTTCTTAATGATGATCATCATCATAAACAAAATTGATGTTAGATCCTTGTCGACTTTATATTCAACACTTACGTGTCGAATAATTTCTGTATATTCTTTTATTTCATACACAGATGTTACTAATCATTTGAATTCTCTTTTATTAGATATGTTTTATTTTAATAGATGTAGCTAGTAAAGACAATAAGAATAACAAACAGTAAAGAAATATACAATTATTTGAATCTCAATATCTGCTTACAGTATGTAAATATATATATATATTCATTTTTCGTTCATAACTAATATCTGACTAATCGAAGAGAAAAAGAGAAGAAAAGAAAAGAAACGAAAGCGAATCTGAAAATCAATCAAAAGTAAGCTTGTGTTTGATCAAGATATGTTGCATCGGTAAATGTTTCGGACAACGGTTTACTTGATTTCAAATCTCTAAGCCACATTTGTAGGTGATCTCTTATTATCGGATAATGGCCAAATGTACGGCGAGTTAACTTTAGTGTTCGACGTGATAAGTACCAATGACCTTGCGTTTTCCAAAATGTTTGAAATAAGCGTTCTGAAGGAAAGAAAATTTTGCTCATAATTTATTTTGATTTCCATGAAACAAACAAAAAACCTTACCTTTAGCCCAATTAGGGATACGTGATTCATCTTCATCGTCATTATCCGAATCTTGATCTGAACGTATATCTTCTATTCCATAATCACCATCATCTGAATGCTGTGTTGTATCACTAGAACATACAGTTGGATTTTAATTATTAAATAAGTAACGTTATTGGATCGATTATTTCTTCGAGTTACATGTATAAATCTCACATGATCGTTAAACATTAGAGTAGAAATTATTTTGCCTACTATTGTACTAGTATGTATTGGAAAGTTTGAAGTTAGCAATATAAAACAACTGGAGATATTCACAACGGAAGTTCTGCAATTTAATAGTAATAAAGATTACTGATAAAGCATCGAGTTGGTCGTGTCCTCAAACAAAGCCGCAGTTTTTTTTGACATGAAAAAAAGAAAATATTCAACTGTTTGCTACGATCAGAAACTAAAATGAATTTATGATTATTAACGTATACATTAGTATCGAAATTTGATACTTGCTACAAAGGCTTCAATTTCTCTTTTACCCAACTATAACTGATAGTAGCATTGCAACGGTTGGTTTATGAGTTTACTTGCTGGAAAAGCATTCAATGATCTTCAGTATTCATGACTAAGATCCATAGCTAATGATCTTATGATATCCAATTTTTAATAGGGACATGTTTTTTTCTTCAATACATGCTATGGCTCGGAAATTCAATCTTGCAGGTTTCATTTCGATTGTTTTTTCTTTCGACGTTATCTCTCAGAAATAATTCAAAAGTATATTGAATAAAGAACAATGAATTATAATTAGTATTTCAGCACCGATAATTTCGATGTGAATACTTGTTTCAGTTACATGAACTGATAGAGTACATGCTTCTGTTCGAAATGAGACGTCACGTGATTTGTCAACGTGCTTCTAAAATGAATGGCACGAAGTTTTAAAAGCAGGTTTCTTCACCTAGAACTTCCCTTGAACCATTACAAAGACACTCTGGAGTGAGAATTTTTTATTAATTATGTTGTCTAGCATTCGTAAACATGTCATGTTTTCAGAGAATGAACTATTTAGCTGTAACATGCAATGAACACAAGCTATTTTTGTTCTAGGTCATAGTTACGAAAAAACAATGATTAGACTTTTTTACCTAGACAATCTAGATTTTTCAAATACTGTTAAGAATTCACTTGCGTTAATTGATTCTAGAAAAAAAAGTTTCTATGAAAGAAGAAAAGAAAGAATCGAAATTACATTAGCATATTAGTTTTCAGCCTACGCACGACAACCTTACACTTGACGTATAATCAACGTCAAGTTGATTTCAACAATATGTTGTCGAGAAATAGATATTAGAAAACGTATAATTCTATTTATGTCACGTTTTCCATGGTACAAAGTTAGATACTATTATTTTTCAACTAAGACCTTCTTTTTATAGCTGATTGTCTTAGTTGTAAATCTATCAAAAGTTGTTGTCTTTTTTATTAAGGAGTCTGTAGTTGGCCTGAATTTTCGCATTTTGTTCCAATTGATTTGAAATAACACACCCTATTCAATGATTCAGTTGTGTCTTGTAATTGTCTTCACAAAGCGAGAGTAAGAAGAATAAACTCGATGCAACTTCTTACAACACAAGACTTTGACAAACGTCTTGTGTAATAATAGTGGTCGTCTAGATTTCTATTTTTGCAAGAGACAATAAAAGATTCAATTTAGGAAAAACTATGATCTAATCACACTTTGATAAGCTACAAGGATTTATAGTTCAACTGATTGTTTGCGACTATTGAAATCTTCGTCTGATGAAGAGCTCAATTTGTGAGCGTGAGCTAAAAAACTGTGACTTGAAAATTATACTTATGAGTGTCTCACAATCGTGATAGAGATATGAGTTCGAGAAAATGAAAAACAACTGCAAACTAACGTTATTGTTGAATCGAGCTCGAGTTCATCATGAACCATTCCTGCAATTGTCCAATCAGCTTTATGATGTATATTTGGTTGAATCATTGAACTAGATGGTAAGGTTATATCATTATGTAATGGATTATTTTTGTCAACAACAAATGTATATTCAGCATTTGCGGCAGCCGCTGCATTCGTTGTTTTTTTCAATCCAGTTACTGGATTTTTGATAATTTTATTTTGATTTAAAAGTTTATTGCTTGTTGTATCTAGTATAACAGGTTTATATTGTTGAGCAGTCGGCTTGACATATGTCGTTGTTGATTCATTCATTGAATTGTTAAAAGTTGTTGAATTGTTAAAATTATTATTTTGCATTTTTTTATTCTGATTTTGTGCAGCGATTTTTGATTGATTATCAGATATGCGCAATTGATTTTTTTGTTCTTTATCTTGTTGTATTTGTTTAGCTCGATTAAGAACTTCTTCTCGTTTTTTAGCTTGTTCATGTACTGATAAATAAAAACCGAAAGTATAAATCATAGGCAACGAAAAAATAAAAGGAAAAATAGTATTATTTTCTCTTGTTGTGTTATTTACATTTTTCAACTTTACGCTTTCGTTCTTCTTGTTTGCGTTCTTCAGCAGCACGTGCTAATTGCTCGCGTTGTTCTTGGCTAAGGCGACTTGCATTAATCGTAACGGATGGTTTATTATGAAATAATGTGCGTGAATCCGCACGATTAGGATGATCATGTGATGTACGTGCAAACTAATAGATAAATAAATGAATGACGTGCATATGTATATTATTCTAGAACTTATCGATTATTGATTTTATAAATATTTACTTTACGAATAGCACTTGTTTTACCCATGCCAATACCTGATATTCGTTTACCAGATGACCATTTCGACGATAATTTTTGCTGAAAAAAGTATCAGTGATAGGTGATAAATTATAAAAATCTATGCATCAAAATGAATCAAACTTACTGGAACTTTATGACCTGCTGAAGATATTCTGTTTGACGACGTATTTAATTGTATTGAAACATCATTATTCGTTTTGGCGGTATTCACTTGTTGTTTTTTCTTTTTTCCTTTTTTTTTATTTGTTACTTTTGGTGCTTCGTTTTCTTCATCACCAACTGTATCAATGTAATTTTGATCATCATTATCATCGACTATAACCGTATTGGTATTATTCTCCTTATTCGGCTCATTACGTGGCTGTAAGATTCGGCTAGGAGATGGTGGTGGAACAATAAAGCGTGTTGGAATCGAAGCATCGGTTTGCCATTGAATAGGCTCATAATCTATTGGTTTATCCGGGCGGAATGGAATATAAAGCGAATCATAAGAGATATTAGGAAGATTTGGCACTGATTGACCAATACAGGCTTCTAATATTGCGGTAAATGAACTAAAAATAATGAGAAGAGGAAACATACTGAACTAGTTGTCAATACGTAAGTTCATCAATATTATAAGCGAGTATGTAAGAGTTCGATATGAATTTGAAATACTTTGATTTATATCAGAGATGTAACAATGATCGATGAGCTCTTGACTACAAAAAAAAACGCAGGTGGATTGAAGAGCAATGCGTATAAGTCATTTTCAAAAATGCTATGTCTCCATCTAGGATTATGTTCAATATAATGAAAAAGCTATCAGTAGCACTGTCAAAGAATACAGACACTGTACAGAGGGAGTACCGAAACAGTCAAAAATTTGCACACACGCGTTTTAATCTATGAAATGAGAACCGTCATGGTTCCCATTTGATAGATTTAAACGCGTGTGTGCAAATTTTTGGCAGTTTGGAAAATACTCATTGCTCTTAAATTGATGTGCACCAATGTATTTCATTACATTTGTTTATAGATATGAAACCACAAAAATAGTTGTTTTCGATTGAGTTCGATCATAGAAAGTTTATTTTCAAGAAAATAATAGATAGCTGTTACTTGATCGAACCTGGTCAAAGCATAGCTACTGAATTAATCTGGAAGATACAAAATGAAGTAGAAAATTTTGACAGTCATCCTATCCATTTCGATTAAGGTGGGTTCTTATCTTTGTAAAATAAGACGTTTTCTCAAAATCATTTTCCCTAATCGAAATCTAACTAGAGCCATTATAATTGTGCGCTGAATAAATTATTTTTCTACAACTGTCCTCTGTCTTTTTAAGCAGCTCCATTCATAGTGTACATCGTCGAATAAGTTTTATTAAAATTTCAACACGATCCACATAATAACTATGCATTTTTCGACGTCTACAATTAGACTTTCATATGCTTCTTACGTCTTATAGTTTTCTGTTGTAATAGTTTTGTTTCAAGAATTGTAATCACAAATGAAGAAAAGTTATTGTATATTATTTTCTTTTTCAGTGCGATGAATATTTTTTGTTGTGAATTCACAAAAAAAAAACAATCTTACATAATTTCGTTATCATTTTCAAGCCATTCACGTTCGATTGCTTTTTGTTGATCTATAACATTCGTTGAGCTACAATAGATAGATTGTATGTAATAATGAACAATTAATAGTTCAATCGAACTTACTCTGTTGCAAATAATAATGCCAGACTATCAAATTTTATCGATGGATTATCCTTATATTGTTGCACAGCTTTACCAAGCAAAGCTGATGCAATTGCAAATGAACGTTTATCATCGAATTCAAGTTTATCGAACGTATCAATTGTATCAATAATAGACATCTACATTGCAAAAAGAACGAAAGGAACAAAATTATTTTCTTGTTTTTTTTTGTTGCATTTAATCACTTTAGTTTAGTGTGTTTCGATACAATAAGTAGACAATAAATCCATATAAATACAAAATAACGATATTTTCCGTTTTTTTGTTTTCAAATAGAGACAGAACACAAGAGTAATGAGAATAATAGTTAAACAAAGAGTAGTATTACACACGGTACAAAAAAAAGCCAACAACAATACAATATATACTCAATGCAAAATTGAGTTTTCTGCAAAATGAATAGAGAAGAAAAAGAAACTCAATCTCCGACAACTTGTTCATATTGAATTCATGGTTGTTTCCTTGCATTTGAACAGAGGTATATATACATGACAAGAAGATTGATTTTTGAAAATCTATTTATCATTACTACTTGGTGGTGCCACACCTCCATTTGATGATCCGGCTGCAGCTGCGGCGGCAGCTGCTGCTTGTTGTTGAGCAGCAGCTAATTGAGCATAGTATGCTTGATAGTATAATGCACTCGCATCTGGAACTTGTGTTTGTTGTTGGTGAGAATCAGCTTGTTGAACTGTCAATTGAGGTTGAGCTTGTTGTGCTGTTTGAGCCTAAATAGAAAAAATCATTTATTATGATAAACAAATACGACATGGTAAGTTTTATTCTTTATTAACTATTTGTGCTGTTTTTAACCATTGTGCCCATTGTTGAGTTAAAGAATTTGTGTCCTGTTGTGGCTGTTGAGGTACCGCCGCCGCTGCTGCAGGTTGTGTATTGAAGGCAGCTGCACATAATGCAAGCCATGGATCAAGTGCATTCTGTTGAGTAACATTTGCAGCATTGGACAATTGATTTGCATGCAATGGATTTTGTGTTGGTATCGATAGATTCGGATTATTGGATGTTTGCTGTGGCAAATGAGAAGGATATTGTTGTTGATTGGTTGGAATATTTTGAAGGAGTGGTTGTAAACGTTGCTGCTGTTGCTGTTGTTGTTGGGGATTATGAAATGTATGTTGTTGTGGCTGCTGTGGCTGTGGTTGTGATTGTTGTTGGATTGGTGGCTAAAGCACGAAGAATATAGGAATGATTATTTTTTTTATTATAAAGGGCGTTGACATGAAACTAGAGATTCATGGGCTAAGTTTTTCGTTCATTAGACCTTGCATAGCTCAAATTGAAACAGTCAATAAGATCAGAACCCACATAAAAGCTTTATGTCCTTTCTTTCGATGCTATCGCTTAAAGTATTTGAAATTTAGTATTCTCGTAATAATTGGGAATGAAAAAAATTACGGAATACGTACTCTAGTAGGAAAATTTTGTCGATCATGTTGTTGATTAAAATTATTATTATTATTATTCTGCATAAATCCTCTTCCGCCACCTGATTGCTGCTGTTGATTATTGTCATAATCATTGAATTGTCGACCTCGTGGTGCATTATTAAAGTCTTGTCGAAATCCACCAGTACGTTGATTATCATGATATGAACCACGATTATTGTACTGATTTCGATTATTATCGAAATTACCGCGATTACGTCCACTATTAAAATCATTTCGTTGATGATATCCACCACGCCATTCATCATTCGATTGATTATTATAATTATTTCCTCTTCCACGATAATTATTGCCACCACCTTCATGAAAGCCACCACCACCACCACCACCGCCACCGCCACCACTACGTTGGTTATTTCTTGAATCTTGTCGATGATCGGAATATCGATTGGGACCGCCACGTGAATAACCACCACGATAATTATCATTTCGATGTGATGATGAAAATCGTGAATCCTCCCGTGATGTCCGCCGATCACGATCTCTTGAACGTGAGCGTGCATAACGATCACGATCGCGATCACGATCACGTTCACGACTACGACGATCACGTTCATCATAACGACTACGATTTGTATTACGTGACGAATGATAATCATCATGTCGATCATAACGCGACGATGATGAAGATGAACGATATTGATCATAATCTCGACGTATTTTATCGTATAATGCTTTGGCATCATCATAAGATAATTCTGGGTAAATGGCATCTTCTAATGTTGAACCTTTTTGTGGAATATGAAATTTAGCTTTAGCTTCTTTGAACCATTGAGTTGGTATGGAAATATTTTCTAGTTTTTCTAATTTTTCAATACGCTTTTTCAATTCCTCTTCATCAGGTATAATAATAACACCTACACGATGATAACCAGAAAATAAACGTTGACGTTTTGCTTGACTTTCTTTTGTCGTATTTACATGATCGATAATATAATTACGTCGACGTTGTGGAGCTATTTCAATTAATTTTTGTAAACATACATTAACACGTAACATTATTCCATCGTTACGATCTTTTATATGTGGTAATTTTCCATCCGTCTTCAATTAGAAAAGCAAAAAGATATTTCGTTTCGGTTTTGACAGCTTATTTTTTTTTGTTGTCGTTTGTTGAAACTTACCGTCATTTGACTAAGAACATGTTCAACATTTAGTAAATTAAAATCTTTCTTTGGATTATCTTCCATATATTTTTTAGCCCATGTTGTTTTACCGGATCCGTTTAAACCCGAAAGAAGTATAACTTGACAATCTGATTTTTCTGCAATGGGCTCCGAACAACGTATACGATCTGCCAACGGAACTTGTTGAGCAAATGTAAAATCAGGTTTGATCTCTGACCATGAGTGCTCCTTAAACGAAAAAAATTCTATATCTGAATGAAAGAAATTTTCACACTTACCAATTGTCCGAAATTACATTCAAATTTAGCATTTTTAGCTAATACATGTGGATAGAATTCATTAGAATCCTTTTTAGGGAATTCAAAAGCTCGACCATGATCTTCACCATTCTTCGTAAACGATATACAAACTCGACTATCGTCATTGTCATCTCCGAAATCAATATAACAACCAAGAACATCGGATGGACCAAATGATTCACCATAAGTTTCTTCAACAGGTTCATCATTGGTTTTACTCATTGTTTTACCATTAGATGTATAAGCAAATGAATCATTAACTTCACCTAGAAAATCATTAATAATAGTAAGGAAGTGCTTTTATTAAGCTTCAAAGAATTAAAATACCAGATACGAAGGGAGATGTGTGTACTGACCGAAGAAAAATCCTTTTTTGGGGAGTATTTTCCGCACTAAATCCATCTAATCCCAAATATTTGAAAGCGAAGGATAGTTCAAGGATTTTTTTCTCATAGCGTTAGACACGTTGATCTAGATGCTAGCAGAGTTTAATCATCTCAAAAAGAAAAAGGTTTTCAACATCCTCATCACTGAAGGCTACATTTTGCACTCTCTTCTCCAAGAAACAATCTGATGCAGGTGAGAAATCGTTTTTTGAAAACATTGAAGTGCGGATTGATTGCATATGAGTCAGATATTCGACCGTGGACGCGTCTATTCCAATGACCGTAGCTCTTGTAAATACAAGCAAAACAAACATACCTAATTGAAGGGCATGAGGACCTGAGCCTAGATTTGACCAGCCAACACGAATACCAGTTTTTTCCTTTTCGCTATCAGGCATTTGCGGACAATTTATTGATTCGGTAAACTGTAATTAACCGTAAACAGGATAGCATATATACGTGTATAGAAATATAGAATATTTACTCGTATTTCAAAACAAATTTTTCCTTGTTTAAATCCATATGTAGCACGTACACCAGCCCATAAGAAACATAATGCATCATTAGATTTAGTGGATGCTGATAAGCAATCCGGATTAATGGTTAGATTTAAATCAGACGTATCTAAAGAATGCAATCAAGTTTCATGTTAAATATTACGTAATATACTTGGGAACCAAACATACAAAGATGAGGACACGGAAAAAATCAATGAGTTATTTGCACACTGTTATTCATTTAATGATACTAGTCAGATTGGTTACCTGAAGAATTTAAGTGAGTACGATTAATGTCAGTCTGTGTTACACTCAAATGAAAGAACATGTGTATCAATTTTAAGAAAAATGATAGTTCGCATTAGAATCTTGAACAGAGCATTCAATTTGTTTTTGATTCGTCGGCAAATTTGAAAATCAAGTATCATCTCATTTCTGATAACAGTTTCTTATCTCATATCGTAGAGATCTCCAGCAAAATCAATGAGTTTTTATAAGTTTGACAGAACTGATGTTTTTCACTTTAGCATCACTTTGATTATACATCAATGTTTTTGTAAAAAGTACTCGGTAAAATATAAAGAAAAAAACTAGTCTACGTAATAGAAGTGCACAGAAAATTTCTAAATGATACATGAGCTGACTTTAATCTTTTTTCTCGTTTACCTATCTCCTAATGATGATAACACGACATAGAACTGCCAAATTTATCGAATTTGACGTTTTTCGATTCAAAAAATGCATTTTAGACATTAAACTGAGTCAAAAATACGACATGAATCTTGAATTATCAACTGCGAACAAAATCCAATATTCAAGAAATCCAATCGGCTAGATGACTTCTTAACTAATAATGAGAATAAAGTTATGGAGATGGTTCACATACGGAGAGTATCTCACTAAACGCTATTGAATCAAAACACACGTGTGACTACTTACAAAAATCCAATACAACATCTTCAGTGTTAAATTGCACTAGTTCTTCTTCTGGCAATGGTATTTCCCTTTCCGACGATCTATATACAGAACAAAAAGGAATAAGTACGAAATACATTTTAAAAAACGAAAAAGAAAATATAAAAACAACAGAGTAAAAAAAAACCTTAATAACACAAATAACACATGAATTTTATCATATTTATATTTAGAGAAGAAAACCTGTTCATTGATCTGTCTTTTGTCAACTGGAATCAATTAATATCTTTGTATTTTCACTATATGCATATATATATATATTATTTTCACCTAAAATATCCATATTTATTCATATATTCATATAGTATTTTGCCTTTCGTTCATTTGTTGTAACCATAATATCTTCTTTTGTTCAATATCATTTATGTGTCAAAAAAAAATTTCACAATGCATTGTTTGTTAACTAAATATATATACATTTTTTCTTTATACGCATTCGTCTATCTTAAACCATATTTAATATAATAATCTTCTCGCTATTACAACGCTTACCATTTTAATACAGGATCTCATGACAATCGCATCGCAGTAAATAAATACCGATATAAAATATTGTTTTCAGATGAGCTGTTGTTATTATAGGTTTAACTGCAATAAATGTACATATAAATGATAAAGAATAAATTAAAATTTCCTTGTTTCTCTTCATTTGGTATAATTAGATGGATATATATATATGTATACATATGTAATATTGTAAACCATTTGAACGTAAGACAGATATCTTTTTTCATACATTCTTATGACTTTGTTTCATAGACACACAAACACACACGAGTAAAAAAAACACAACTAAAAGCCCTATTGAAATCTATACATATTTACGTACTTGTCTGAATGCCGACTACTATAATGTCGATCTTCATCCCGTTGTCTTGATGATCGATGATAATCACGATCATGATCTCGATCTCGATGTCTACTACTACTATTATTATCAATAGTATCATTCTTAGTATTTTTATCATTTTCATCATCATCATCATCGTCATCATCATCATCATTGTCATCGTCCGACGTTTGTTTTGTAATTGATTGCTTCTCTGATGAATCTTCATCTTGTTCTGAACCCCAGCGACTCTTTTTTTTGCGTCTTTGTTTTAATATATCATCATTAGGGTTAGTTTCATCATCATTTTCTACTTTATTATTTTGATTTTCCTGTTTTTGATCTTCAATATCTTTTACTTTCTCATGTTCCTCGTCTGTTAGACGACGTTTTTTACTTGGTGGCGATTCATCTATAGTTTGATCGTCTTCATTAGGTTGACTGTTTGGTTCAATAGCTGCTTCTTCATCATTGTCATTCATAGCCTAAATAGTATAGTATGAAACTGTAAAACAACCAAGAATTTCATTCAATATAGATAAAAATAACCTTTGATGGAGATGATGCTTCATCTCTTATAAGAGGTATGTCTGATTCATCCATTGTTTCACCAACTATGAAAAATAACACACATTATGAAATTATTTATTTTGCTAGAAAATCATCATCACCTTCTTCAGTTCCACTGTTTACTGCTTGACGTAGTCGATCGATTAAATCCGCTTTACGTCCTTTTGTATCCAGACCACGTTTTTTAAGTTCATTTTGGAGTTCAAGAACTTTTAATGACTCAAAGTCTTCACTTTCGGACATCTGAAAATACTACTCTTGTTCACAATGCTATATGCTTGAATGAAGAAAACAAAAATGTATTTCTTTGTTTGTCCGACAGACACTACATCTAACCAATCAAATAAAACTTGATTATAGATGGCAGTAGAGACACACTTCTATTATATGTTTACATTCTACTGCAACTATCTATTGAATGAGGAAAAAGAAGAGAAAAAAAACAGCAACACGGATATACAAAAATTTGTTAATGAATTCCAAAGATACTAGCATTAATTAATGAAGATATTCATAATTTTCTAATTTGTACGATGCGATATTGTTCGATTAGCTGCTTTTGTATTCGTCACAAAGTTTGATAGTAGCGAATAAAGAAGTGGTCTAAAAGAAATCAAACGACAACAATTGAAGTAGTCAAAAAGAAATGATGAGGCTAGATTGTTAACTCTGCTTAGAAGATTTTCTTTTATAGTTAACACTTAGTGAGGCTGTTACAAGTTTAAACGAGTTGGTGGCAAGTTATGGAAAATTCATTGAATTCTTGATGCCACTAGAAATATCTGCTAAAAAATCGAGCTATCGAAAGTCACCGCACCGTTATATGATTCTAGTTACTTTTCTATCGAGAAAATGAAATTTAAATTCTATTAATTTATTATTATTTTTTTGATATATAACGTTAAGCAAGTTAAAAATTTCCTTGAAAACTTACAACTAGAAGTGGGGGCAGCACTATTACTTACAGACGACTCGTGCTTGTCGCATTATGATTTTCATCGTAGTTATAGTTTACATTCAAACGATAGATATTCGTTGCAATGATTTCATCTTGATTCTCTACTATACAACGCACAAATAAATAAAATGCACATTATTCTTCATCACAACATTTTAGTAGGAATTCTAATCCACTAATTCCTTTGGAATATATATTTTTTAAATAATGCATATAATTATTCGATAACATTATTTATCGACAGATTTGAATTCTCGCTTGACTATCCATTATATTTCTTACATGCTAACTCCTTTTGATATAATCCCTATGGTATATACCACGCTCAGATTCTGTTATGAATAACTAACCTAATTCTTTAATACTATTATCAAGAGATTATACATGTGATAAATCACAATAGAAATAGAATCACGTGTAAAAAGCATATACTAATTTTTTTCACTCTTGTATTTGTCGTATTTAATGATTGATCTCGAGGTTCACTAAAAGAAACAGCTGTCGACACTCGTTTACTGATATATATATTCTGTTAAAATTTTAGAGAACTTCCTACAGAGGACTGATAAAAAATCTGATACTGATTCATGTTTAACTATTCGAATTTGTTTCTTTCCATTTAAATCTTATATCGAAAAGAATATGTTTTCTGAAACAGTTTATTCTTACATTTACCGTGTTTTATCATCATCATGTACATTCAGTTGTTCCGCAACGAAGCCTCTACCAAGTGATGGTGTTGGTTGTCCCGATTCTAGATAATACTCAATACTGAATATTCTTAAGAACACAATCTCAGTTTTTGAAAACATACCAACGGCAAGTACAGATCTGAAAGTGCAACAAAAGACACACACCTTTAATAATCTCTGTTTTTTTAACATAAAAAATAACCTACGCAGCGCAATGTAAATTATTGTAATTCAAATATTCCAGAATAAGCTCATTGATAAGTAAGTTTTCATGTGGGATTCTTGGTTTAACTTCTGTCGGATCTTGTAATGTAGTAAATATATCAGCACGAAGTTTAGCACGCGTCGCAGCTAGTGAGCCATTTTGTTCAAGTGTCTGCTTTATTGCTGATCGAAGATCTTCTAAAGTGCTCATATTATATCTGAAATTTTAACAAATTAAGAAGGTTTAAGTTTCATTTGAAATTAAACCACGACGAGCTTTTTTTTGCATATTATAGTTTTCATCATCATGCTCTTTTAACACTTTTTTATAGAATAATCCCTTCATTTTCAATGAAGCTAATATAGTAAATAAATCCGATGCTAGCATTCGTTTCGATAAACTGAAACTTCTTAAAACACAAATTAAATTAAAGTAAAAATTTTTAAATAGAAGAGCAAATTAATTTACTTTGTTCTTGATTCAATTTTAACTATATTCATATAGAATTTTTCACTGTCATCTGTTGCGTTTCCTAAACAGCATTGTTGTTGATCCCCGTCGATTTGAACAATATAATTCATATTCGAATTGAGCTCATAGACAGTTTCACCACGATTGGCACATATTAATGTATAATTATTTTTATCTATAACTTCATCTCTTGTTTCCCATGTATATAAATGTGCACCATGTAGTTGATACTTTTTTATTAGTAATTCAACGATTTTCCTGTGCATATCATCAGATACACCAATTAATATTGGCCACCATGGTTCATTTAATAAATTAAATTTTGCTCTCATCTCAATAATTAACTGTGCTAATGCAAGACTAGACATTCCAGAACAATTGAATAGCAAATTTTCATTCAATCGTTGGGCTTTTAAATAATTCCATGCAGATATCTCGACTAGATCAGATTGACGAAGAACACGATACGGAGATAAAAATCCCGTATGGATCCCACCAGAATCATTTGGTATAGCGAACGTTGGTGGAATATTAAGAATTGATATTAGAGAACGCATATATGACAGACGGTCCGACTTACTACGAATACGTGAAAGTATTTCATAATATTTACTTTCATTTAAGGTGAATGTTGATGGTAAGCGGCCTGTTTTTTTATGTTCATTGATTTCTTTATCGAAGTATTGACATACTAAACTTGAAATAAAGAGAAATAGAAATGATTTCGAAAATCGATCGATGGGAATCATTTTTTACATCCATCTGTGCTTATTTTGTGATTGAATCTTGAAGTAATCCTATGAACTTAATGAAGAAAGAAAAGTATTCGAATTTACACAAGTAGTATCTATTTTATCGTACGAGTAATTCGACTAGAATAATATTGAAAATAATTGACTTTAAGAATGAACATGATTTTGAAAGACAAGAAAAAAAAAGAAATAAGTTTATTCTAATGTATGTAAAACCATGTACACAAAAAAAGGCATGGACACCGCTTGGCTCACTTTATCATAGAGGTCGCAGGTTCCTTGCGAAGTAAAAATCAAAATTCAGAATTCCATTTTCATACTACGACATGTATGGGAACTGTTAACTGTTCAACGATTTATTAGATCTATAATTAGTCACTATCGGAATTTTCTATTTATATACTCTCATAAATCAAGCGTTTAATGAACAAAATAAATGTCAAAACTATCACATCAAATTATTCATATATATTCACTGATTAAATTTTGATATTCTTTCTGTAAAGACAAAAGCAAAAGTATTCTTAAATTGTAAATGTCGAGTAGAATTAAAGTTGCAAAAATTTTCTTAACTGAACACTTAGCGCCTTCTAAGGATTTTGGCATTTTTCATAGTACATACAATATTTATGAACGTACTTCTTATACTAAGTATTTGAATTTTATATCCATAGAACCCAACTCTTTTTATAGGAGTATTTTAATCCTCACTTTATCTGTGATGTAGTTTCAACATTGGAGTAATTTTCTTTTCGTTCAACAGTGATTCAAGAAATCGCTCAATTCCTAATTTAAGATAAAATTTATTCGATCCATGACACATACCTTTATGAGCAGTGATAATAAGCTACTGAAAACATTCATTCTTGAATATAAACTTAAAAATTGTCTAGAATCTTCAGAATAATCTGGCTTCGACCAAATCCTAAGTCGAAGATTCACAGATAAGGCTCTTATATTCGAAACGAATAATATGACAACCATGTTCATTTCAGAACCATATGAATCTTATTGGACTTGTACATAATTATCAAGTTCGAAATTACAAATTCAATGCAACGAAGCCAAAGAATGTAATTGTACAAGTCTAGCTATTGTATTTCATCTTTTCATTGAAAATTGAGAATATTGCTTTACTTACACTGTGTGTACATTTTTATGTCTTATTCATACACCGAAATGAAACTAGATTAACACATTTTATTGATAGGATTAGAACACTGAAATCGTACATTTTTTCTTACCTATCAGATTCTACATGATACTCAGAAATAGCATTCGTTTATAAGCAACACAACATCTAAACATACATGTATTTGCCAGCAAAAAATTAAACTAAACAATTTCATAAATACTTAGTTTGCAGATACAATACATGTTTAGTTGGTGTTGATCGTCGCATTGAAGTACACATGATTTTCCTTCTAAATTTATTAAGAAACCGACATGAATTTGTTCTAGTTCCGTGAACAAATCCGACTAATCCATCTTTGTCACGAACTCAAGACACGTTAAAATTTAAACAGAAGCAACTCTATTATTATTCATCAGCTAGATGCAATGCTTTTGTATAACTCATGTTGATGAATTTTGTGTTTAATTGAATTCGCATCGTAGTACAAACTATTATCATATTTTATTAAGTAGAATTGTCGATAGCTGTATAGTCGATAACATTAGACGCAAATTAAGAAATCATTGAATAGAGCACAATTGGCAATAGGCAAATGCTTTTAGAATGGAAATCATACTTTCTCGTGTATGGCTCTTGTCTTGCAAAGCATACTCAGCAATCAGTAAATAATATATGCACTCAAGAATTTTGATCGATGATGATATATATGATAGGCGTCCTTTGAAATAAGCATCAATTAACAGCAAGAAAAAATGGATATGAAAGTATGAATTTCTTTGTCATGGATTCCAAAAGAAATACGTTCTCATTTTACATTATATTATTAAATATTTCCCTATAGATCTTCAAACGAAACTCAGAGAAAATACATAATTTGAATTCAAACATAACTATCTTAGAATTAGAAAGCCTGTATGCGAATATACAATCAAAATTCTAGTCTATTCATATTTGTTCTATGAATCCTCTCTCTCTCTCTCTCGTTCTTCATGATTAGCATGCCTTTATGATGGTTCTTTTTATGATTAATGGTTAGTTGTATACGAGTTGATTCTTTCGATTGCCTCTCTCATGTCTGTCGGTTTATTGCGTGTATTCTACGTACACCTTCTTGATTAGCATAGAACAGAAAGAAAACAAAAGATTAAGATGAATAGTTGTTTGCATCTGTGTGCAATTTTAGTTTCTATTGTGAATGCATCAATTTTATTGCACATATATTCATGTTAGCTTTCTTTTTTAATGACTTTGCTTTGTTTCCTTTCTTTTCACTTGTTTCTTCATCGGAAAAAAGTATGTTTTTAGTCATGAAAATGAATTTCAACTGTTCACTCGCTGTTGGATTCAATGATTAAATTGAATACTTAGTTGAATTATGGCAAAAAGTTCGAAAATTAATTGAGTTGTAGTTGTTCCGACTGGATCTAATTCATCTCTTCGAATACATTGAACACCAAAACATTGACGTAAATCGTGAATTTTCAAGTCATTGATCCATCACTTGTTCATAGAACTCTTATATTTTCAAATGTACTATTTCACGACTATGAACGTTCAAGATTCTAAGCGTTCGAATTTTTACTTTGAGATGTTTGTTTCGTAAAAAAAAATTTCAGCGTTGACTTCCGTCAAAATTTTAAGGATTTATTGTGTACTAGTCAGATAATAAATAGGAATAGTTATCTAGTTCTTCGAATATGTCTTGATCGAATTTAACATATTATAAGGGCTATACAAAGTGTTAAGTCTATTTATTGTGCTACTCTCATTTCTAAGTGCGTGAATTATGAACTGATTAGCCTTCATCATGATGATTGTTTTGTTTCAATCGATTTTCTCTTGAGATTAGTTTTTCTGAATTCAAGATTAACAATTATGCATACGATTATTATCAATGCTTTATTCTTCATCATTCGAAATTTGCATTATTAAATTCAAATATTATCATAATACATGCCTGAAGTAATATTTATTTGGTAATTATCAATGCTTGTTTTAGAATTTTCATCAGATCGCTTTATTCGAAGTCGACATAGAGTTCGTGATTTTTCACTTCCTATCTATTCTAAGATGAGTATTCAACAAGATTGCAATTATATAGTGTGAAATGATGTCGATACTTTTGTATGTAAAACTTCTTCTGAAATTATTTTCTTATAGAAAATTTACTTTTATAATCACAATTTAAATGTAAATGTTGACAATGTGAATTCTATCTTTCAACTCTTGACCTCTGATCAGTATGATTTTTTTAATAGATATAAATGTGAATTGATAATAAAAGAAACAATAACCTACAATGGAATAGTCGTGTTTTCTATTCTATTTTCTCAACGCGTCTAACATGTTTTATTTGAAAAAAATATACAAAATATGCTAAAAAATGTATCGTTAAAATAATCAGCAAGTTTTACATTTCCATTTACTCTCACTGCATAATTTTCATTTTCAAAGAACAAAAACAACGAAATATTTTGTACCCTTAATTTTTATTACTAGAAATACTGCTCACGCAGTATTCAGCGTTATTTGAAAATACAAATTACGCAACTAAAATAAACTTCATGTTATATCTGTTTTATAATAAAACGTCTTAGATGGTTTTAAAAAAGCATTAGATACAAAACGCAATCATTCTTTATGAGTGACACATCAGTTTCTATATGGATATTCAATGATGACATATTCTGGTTTATATCATAAAAATTTTGTTGCTGAAATATTTAAAATTTCTTTGACGTGAAAGATTATTACATTCAAACATATTCTACATCGTTATAGACATGACAACCCTGTCAATTCATTTATATATATATTTTTCATGATCTACGCAACATAATACAATTATTTCTTAAAAACACTTAACTTTCTGATCGTTCGCTTCTTCTTTTAAAAACAGATAGTTTTTATCTCACTGATATTTAAAGAAATTATTCAATAAAAAATAATTACTCTTGAATAAATAATCACCATTCAGTAGTACATCCGGATCGAAGTTTTATTTCGATATTTCTCCAATAAGTATATAGTAGTTTGTTAATTTTTTTCGATCATTATTTACCAAAAACTAAACACAAAAACTATACGAGTGTGTGTTTATTTGAAGCATAGGTAAGAAAAGGTAATCAATGAATAAGAAGACAAGCATTCTTATTTGTTTTCTGTTTGTTTTTATTATTAGAAATGAGAACGAGCCGAATATTTATCTAACTACTGTTGTACTATACATTAATGTGCATTATTAAGATAATTGCTTGATCAGATGCAAATTTTATTTTTATAATATCTATCTGTATCAAAGGTGAAAATAGAAACACAGAAACTCTATTTTATTAATAGACATTCTAAAAATAAAACACTAGTTTGACTTCGGATCAGATTTGGTTATGCTATCGATCTTATGTCAATGTGTTATTAGATTTTTTGTTTTATGCCTGTATTTATCTGCTATTTTTCTCTTGTTAATTTATTCGTTAGATAATCTTAAAAATGTTGCATCAAAATCATTATTAAATTTAATAGAAGCTTGAAACATCATAATATTAAATAAAATTATCTAAAATCTTGATGTCCTTGCGCTGTCGATCTGATTCGATTTTGAATAAAATTAATATTTACGCTCATAACCATGAGATGGAAAAAATGAGAATATTTCGAAACAAAATTTCAATCGATTGTTAAATTGGTCTGAACCGATGAAATCTAAGTAAACTCATGTGTAGAAACTAGAACATTTATTCATTTTGGATTCATTAAATATTTAATACTTCCGTACATTCTATTGTTTAACTGACGTTTTCAGTCATTATTCACATATAAATAGTTGATGAATACAGAATACACGAAGCAATTGCCATCGTTAGATAATGTCTCTCTAGCTTTCATCAAGGAAAACTACTAGAAGTCATGATCCAGTCACAAGTTTTACGTCTATCTATCAAACTCTGGAACATTGTCACACAAGCTCTGTATGAATTAGTATATTATAATGCATGAATCGTGAGTTATAAGATGAAGAACTCATTTGGGAAGTCTTGAACTTAGAAATTTCTTCTCTCGCACAATCTACATGACAGTTCTATGACAATAAAAAGCGAACATTTTTCTTTCTTATTCACTTCTTGCTATTTTATTTCTATTGGTAATAACTCATTTGCATTGTGTGTTGTTTGAGAATCAATACGAACAATTGCATATTAAAATCCAGCTCGATCTGTAAGATTCATTTATCCAAAAAGATAGATGAACAATCAAATATTAGATGAACACAATGTACTTGCTATTCTCGTGAAAACAAACAAAAAGTATTTTCAAACTAATGTCCAACTAATCAAGTGTATTCCTAAACGTGTTGACTTACACATGAGAATTACGTTTTTGAGTTTGTCATCTTTCTAGATCATATTTACTTAGAAAAAAGCAAAATGGCTAGTATTGGTCGCACATATGCCAATGCAAAATATTTCCGATCGCAATCTGCAAGTCAAATCATATTTTTTTTCTATTGAATTCTATTGTGATGCTTAAATTTTCTAGAACTTGTTCTTTTTTTTTCTATCGTCATTTTATTTCTAAAATTTATATTCTATGTGGAAAAAAGCCAGGCCATGTTCTTTTTTAAACAAGGTTTCTTATTCAATTAATATGGCACAACAAGAAAAATGACTATTCATATCAAAGTTTCATTACTACTCTCTTCACCATTGTTTTTTCATTGTCAAACCTTGAGTTTAATGAAAAATTACTATGAAAAAGTCTATAGAAAGAAAAGCAAAGATATGAAAATTGTCAAGAGTGTTAATTGGTTTCGTTCAACATTGTGCTTATGTATAATAAATAAATGTGACAAATCTATAATTGAGTAAAGCTGATCATTCAACGAGATTTCTATGCTATTCTATAATCTAAACAAAGATTACGCTTCTATTCTGAATAGAATTTTTTTTCGTAATGCTATGTATAACCAATGACATGAATCTATCGGGAAATTTTTTTCTTTGACGTATTGAATGGTGTCTTCAGAGATAATTTTTATTTATTATTATGTGCGTAACTTTATGATTGAGTATCCCAAGTTTTGCAGAAAGGAAGTCATGGAAAGAAAAGGGCAATACAATCAACTGGAAGCTATTTCTTTTGTGAGAAAAAAAATATATTAGTGGTGTTTTGTCACTGGTATTTCTACACTTCTCTCTTTCTTTCTTTCTTTCTTTCTTTCTCTCTCTCTTCCTCTGCCTCATTTGACAGAAGCACTAAACTTATTGATATTTATGTGAATAGAGAGCTACTAAACAGACATTTATTGCCGCTAATAATTTCCTTGTAAATTACTCTAGTTTCTAGAGAAATTCTTCAAGTTTCATTATTCTATTTTAACATACGAATTTGAGTTCAAGATCATTGATACTATTGAGATTAAAGTTAAATAAATTACCAAGAGAAAACAACGAGTAGTCAATCAGCAAGCGTAATTTCCTTCCTCTTGATATAGTCGTTTGATTACTCACTGGGAGACTATCCAGAGAAAAAAAAAAGGAATGAAGATAAATCTTTCGATTCCATAAATCGTTCAATGTTTCTTTCTCTTTTCCATTTATGTGAGACTTCTGTAAGACAAGAAAAAGAAACGAGACAACATAACTATTTCTTATCATCAAACGTTTATCAATATTTGTCCTGTCGACCACGAAAATCAAAAACATTGATGAAGAAACAAATAAACACAACAAAAATAGTATTCAAACATTTATCAATAATTTACTTTTAAAAAACATTATTATCCGATTGATCATGCCTGAAACTGCTTGTGAAAAAATTAACAGGCATTGTTTACCATTTACATATGCCTGTAGTCTTAGTCATATGAAAAATGTTCTTATTGGCATGGTTACTGAATATGAAAGTAAGTATTGAGTTGAATTTCTAGTAAATAAATTGTTCACATTCATCTATATTTTGTTTTATCATTATCTTTTGTTTAGCTCCAAAGATTATTACAATACATTCGTATTCAATAGCATTGACATGTCGTTTTGTACAGTTCGTTATTGTATTCTATGCATTCGCCTACCTAATGTGGTATAAACGTGGCTATCAAGACCGTGATCCATCACTAATATCGTCTGTTACACTTAAAGTTAAAGGTATTGGTAGTTTTGATAAAAAGAATACAATAACGTTAGATAACGCCGATTTCATAATACCACCACAAGAAAATAATGCACTTTTTATAATGACAAATTTTATTCGTACCGACCAACAACGACAACGTTGTCCAGAGGGATTCGATATAAAAGAAGCTGTATGCACCAATGATTCATATTGTCAATCTTTAAGTCCGTATCCTTCTAAAAGTAATGGACGTTGGACAGGAATATGTCGCTTGCCTGATGGTCGCTGTGAAATTGAAGGTTGGTGTCCAGTAGAAAATGATCTTATTATGCCGGAGCCAATCATGGATTCATTAAATTTTACAATATTTGTGAAGAACTTCGTTGAGTTTACACGTTTCGGTATTTCAAGAACAAACATATTTCATACGCCAACATCTATTGATATATGTCGTTATCATCCTTTACGTGATAGACTTTGTCCAATATTCCGTGTTGGTGATTTATTAAACATTGTGGAACCCGATGATGATGAACGTTATAAAATGTTAATATCTGGTGGTGTTGTTCGTATTAAAATTGATTGGATGTGTAATTTAGATTTAGGCCAAGATAAATGTAAACCCGAATATTCATTTGGTCGTTTAGATTCAAGATCACGTGATGAACAATTTTCATTTGGTTTTAATTTTCGATATGCATCACATTGGAAAGCAAAACGACGTTCGCATCGTACATTAACAAAAGCATTCGGTTTAAGATTGATTGTTACCGTTAATGGTGAAGCTGGTCGTTTCGATTTTCTTGTATTAACACTTAATATAGGTTCGATGATTGGTGTACTCGGTCTAGCAACATTCATATGTGATATTGTTGCCTTGTATTTTTGCAAACAAGGTTCACTCTATCGCAAACAAAAATTTCAAACAGTTAAACTAACATCAACAACATCGTTAGCAACAATAAATAAACATGTATCATTAAATGACGAAATCAATGAAATAAAACTAACACGAAATAAACAAATGAATAGTCATTTAGCTGTTGGAGATGAATGTTAGAAATAATTTTTTCATCTTCTTTTGTATAATATTATAGACATATTTATCGTTCATTATAATAAATCTGATTCCAGTTGACTAAATGTAGTGAACAAAATAAAAGAAAACATGTCAACATTCAAAAATGATTGAAGACTGCTTTCACAACTAGATTAGAATGTCAAGAACAGTAACATCCGATAAAAAGAGCATAGGAAAAAAATTACAATATCTCATATTTAATATTTTGTCATCTCATTTTTGTACGAATAAATAGAAACAAATGTTATGTAGAACTAATCTACAATCATTGCAGAAGAAAATCGTTGATTTAAGTTTTAAATTGACAGTGTTTTAGTAGTTTCGATTTTCCTTCTCTTTTAATACTTCTATTATTCGAGTACAACTAGCATCATATCCATTTCTCGAATATTGTGTCTCTATGGTAAGTAGTACTCAATGATCGTTTGCAACGTGACATCGATTTTTCCTGAATCTTCGAAGTAAATTTGTCAGTTTTTTAAAGGATGTCGCTTCTTGATTTAGACGCCAATAATTGTTTCTAGTGAATACATTCATACGAAAGTGTACTAGTGTACTATTTTCCTATTATTAATATTTGATCAATGTAAAAAGTGACGCTTCACTAACTTATTGTTTTAGTAAATAATCAACAAACATATTTTTCGTTCAATTGTGTTATATTACAATAGATAATGATCTCTATGACAAGAGATATGTATTATAGTTCTAACGAGTGATAAAAGAACGAGTAATAACAATCCAAGAAAACAACAAGAATTTTTGTTAAAAATAATCATAAACCTGTTTTGTTAAAGTCAATGTAACAACAGTAATATAGATTTGTAATCTACGGATCGATTAACGTAGATTAGAATTGTTTTTTTCTTCATGTGTTTTGAATAAGTTCAATGATGTTAAAAATAACACAATGAACTACATCATATTAAGACGGCTAACGACTCTATACTAACAAGCTTTTTCTTTTAGTTCTTCATCGTTGTTTGTCACGATGATTGAAGTGGGTTAGTAGAAAATTTGAATATATATATATATATACATCTAAATGTAATTCTGAATAAGAAAAAGTCGAAAGATATTCATTCCATCGACGAGTTGCTTGCTATTATTTTGTTGTAATGCTATGCATAATTTTACTTATTCCGTTAGTAACAGTAGTCGATTTTAAAAAAATGATTCAATGGGTAGTTGCATGATTATTTAATTTTTCTTTCAGTCATTCTGAATATGTAATAGAAAGTCAGCATAAAAAATAATGATCTGACATGCAAAGTTAGATGAACTATTGAAATATTGAATGAAGAAAATGATCTCAAACCGAAACGTATTCGATTATTTGAATTATACATTTTTACTTGCAAATTCATTCTATGTCATAGAATAGATAGATAGATGACAGATTTGTTCTAAGTTACTGGTAAAAAAAATATTCAAATGTAAAGAAATAGGCGTATACGAACGTTGAAAATCTCCGTGTATGTCTGTTGCATGCAATTTTTCAATTTGGGAGACTTTTTCTTAGAAAAAGAAAATCCAAGAAGAAATACGTTTGTATGATAGATATCAATCATAGATTTTGTGTATAGTTTCAGTGATTGATCGATTTTTTCATAGAACGTGCCTGCTTTATTTAGATATTATATCTCAGAAATTGATGATGCTATTTTTGATTTAGTTGCAATAGAAAGTTCAAGATGTACCAACGATTGTCATGAATTATAGTCAATGGATTGGTTAAAAATATTTTCTATTCGAAGACAACTTCGAAAGTGATAATGCATTCGAGCAGCATTAGGATCTAGTTTTTAAATAGTACTATCCTCAAGTAGAAGTAAGTCGACTTTTATTTATAATTTAATTACCTGTTTACTAAAAGAAAAATTTTCTTCGGGACTTTTTCAAATTCGTCATCGAAAATCGTTGACTTAAACCAAGATCTTATGGTTTTCAGTCTAAGAAATATTCAAAAATTAGACTGGGTACTTACCTCAAGCGTATCTAAAGACAAGGCATGTATTCTATTCATAGATAATTCCTAAATCATTGCCGTCACACGGCCAATATTCATGTTTGATTCAACATTACTAAGCTGTCGAAGAAAATCTGCTGTCGTATTGTCAAATTAAAAACTATTTCGTACAATACAAGTTCATATGTGTCAGCTAAAAGATCTTCTGTCAATAATGTATCCATCATAATAACTAAAGTCGATTATGTTTTCGCTTAGTATGCAACGAAACAGCGTATTTTCCGTGCTTCGACTATTTTCTCTGATATAGTCGATTTGATAATTTGTAAATTTAGCTATTGTTTCTATTCAAACTTGACACCACCGGTGAGAATATCAAAAACATTGTTTTTCCCTGGACATCGCTTAAGAATGATCTTGCACAATAATATTTTTTCAAACCAATCTGTGATGTACGTAATTATATGAAATTGATTCTATACATTGTTGTGCTACTTTCGATTCACTTCTTAGATAGGCATATGCCGATGATCGGATATTCTCTACATATGAGATAGATGATCTTAATCAATTGTGCCCTATGGTTTTTATCAGCTAATCATTATCTGACGATTCTATCGTGTCGTCAATATTATCAATATTTATTGAATATAATTTGTTTCACAATCTTGGAAACAGCTTCGATTCAACAGGATTTTTCTACAAGTAGTGTCAGATTGTTATTGTTTTTTCGTGGTATTTCGCCGGATCAACTAACGAACACGTCAATAGTTTGAAAAATTAGTTTTATGCACAGAACACAAAAAACACAAAACTTACTACCGTCATAAGATTCGTTGCTAAATTTTTGAAAACATTTGAATTTGAATAGCTCTCTAGAGTGAACTATTTTGTCAAAAATTTTGTAGGAAATTTAAATTTAGCTTTGTGCACCAATGAAAACACAAGCAATTTATTAGAAACTATCATAACATTGGAGGAATTTTAGTTAAAAATTTAGCATTTCTACACGATCACGAGATTTAAACAAATGTCTTGATGGTTGTATCCTAACATGTGATAGCACGTTTTGCACAGTAGAATTCATTCTAAAAACCAAACTTTCACAATATCATCAAGTTTCGGTTATCAATAGAAGATGTATTAAAAAATGTTAGCCCAAGTTAATATTCAAGGTCTTGGAAGGATTGTTTCAGTACTCATCAAAAAGATTCAATATATACTTCTCGAGTTCATATTTGATTCCTGATCTTAATCAATTTCTTTTCATAAATACTGCATATTTTCAAGTGAACCACAACTGAACAAACATGCTGTCTAGAATTTTGGACTCATTCCTCAAAGTGATCTATGTGATAACGATTAATCAGAAAAACAAACAATCCATGATCGTTATTATTTATCTCTGATTCATTTGATTAAGAAGATGACAATAATTATCCAGACCCGAACAACTAATGAAAGACACCTGTTAAATATATCATTGTGCTAGTGTTCCTCATAGCATAATATTATATATATATATATATGTGCAGATGCTATTTCATACTCAAGGATACTTGGTTTGCATCTATTTAGAAGGAAGAATCAATTTTGCAATAAAATATATTTTCGAATAAACGTTTGTTCGATTGGAAATGACGAATCTATCAATTGAACTTAATGAATAATGATTCGGTCTATGAAAGTAGTATCTTGCCGATTTAAAGTCATAAGAACAAGCAATAAATTTGAAACTTTACGTTTTCTATTTGTTTGCAACGTACTACAAAAATATAGATGACCGTTTTCATTCGATTATGTACATATTATTTTCGTTGTCGAATAAATAGATTTTGAAAAAATCGTAAACAATTTTTTTTGCAGAAGAATATTTTGAATTCGTACTAACTATCGATTTGTTTTATTACAATTATTAATAAATAATACCCTGTATCAACTATTGTTTCTCAAATAAGTAAAAAGAGCGTGCATGTTATTTTGTGACAATGGTTCTTCTGCATTCTTGTTTTGTTCTTTGTCCCACAAAAAGAGTAATAGTTCCATACAGATAATTGAGGTAGTTCCTTGAAAATTTCGTTTCTTACGGATATGAATTAATTTTATTTAAGGATTTGAAAGATTGGAAAACGTAACTAGAAAACTTTGAATATCCTATGGACAACGAAGATATATTTCAAATAAAAGATAGACATTATTGAAAACTCCTACTGCAATTGTTATGAGATACTAGATATTCTTGAATTTTTTCGAAATACCAAATGAATAATGTTTGGGTATTGAATCTATTTCAGATCAGAGTAGTATATAAGTATGCATAACTGTTCTAATCATGAATTGCAATGATTCATGTCATAAGAGAAGTTTATTATTGATTAAGAACTTTCGTTTCGAGCAATATACATCATGTTGATGCTGGTGGGTTAAAGCTATTCTCAAAAGACTTCATGCTGTTAGCTACTTATTCCTGTTGAGATATCGAATTTGAACAAATTCTTTTCGCGAAGGTCAACCTTTAAGTGGAGCATCCTGTTGTGTAATTTCTCGTTCGTTTGATTTGTTGCTAGTTCAACAATTGAACACTCAATTTATCAGGTTATAAAAAAAAACATTAATTTTTATGGAAGCAGCATCTTCTGAACGAAGAGATGAAAGAATCTGGAAAATTTTACTATATTTTGATTCTTTTTTTCTTCGGGGTATTGTGCGGGAGGGGGGGGGGGGTTAACTACATCTATTGAAAAATGTGTTTCTTATATCATCGAGCAGAAAGCAGGCTTCAGTTGTTAAACAACAGAGTAAAAGCATACTATTTCAATAGCAATATCTGAATTTTCACTAGATAATGTATCTCAATTGAAGAGCAATAATCGTTTAGTGAATTACTCTCATTAGGAATAAAATAGCCGAATTGAAGGAGTACAAATGCTCAAGTGGCTGTAAAAGCCCTGTTGAAGCATGTCTTTTTTCTATCACCTATTATGGACCCGTTATTTCAAATGTTAATGCTCATCCTCCTGTGGTTCTCAACTTCTTTCTCTCTCCGGAAGAGTAAATCTTAATTCATACACGAGTCATCAGCTATTCATCCTGTAAAAATAAATGCATCTTCGATGACAAGAACTTCTTCAATCGAACAATATAAACTTAATGGATGCCTAAGCAATGTTCAAAATTATCATCTGCATAATAAGTAGACATGGATCCATCGACCTTCGCACAATTGGCATTGGTTTTCCAGGTTGTTTTTTCTTATGTCTCATCAGCACTATATATTACGCAACAGTTGATGCCGAATGGAAATTGCTAGACATGTATCATGAAATTGAACGCTAAACTGAAATCAATTGAAAATTATAATGCAAACTAAAACGTATTATCAATTAAATTATCTCACACAGCACTGAGCTGATCGATGACATGACTATTCTCTCTATTACATGCGGTGGTTGCCTTTACTTACGATGCTGCTTATATTCATTGAAAAAATTTCATAATAACGCATTTTTACAAATATGAGGTTTATATTCATGACAATAGTAATCTCTCATGTTATTTGTTGACCTTACGAGGCAATAGACACAACGTAATACTTTATAAAATTAAATCAAACGTTAAGAATTTATCATGTTCATGATTTATTGACAGTCAATAGGAGTCTGTTTATTAATCATTTACTATGTTCGAGAATCTTCATGAAAACACTTTACTCTTCTTTTATTCGTGAAACTGTACGGACAGTTGACATCTAATGCAGAACAATCGCTTATTTTGAATATATGAGAAAATTTGTCATTGCACCTGTATTTAAAAATACCAATTAAAAACAGACGTTTTCTTTATGACTTTCATGGAGAAAAAAATCTTTTTTTCACTGATTAGAAACCTCACATGCGCCATTTTCTTGCATGATTAATTATAAGGGATTAGTGTACAGATAGTCAAACAAAACTTATAATGGATTTCATTGAAAGAAAGACAAACAAGTAGAAGAAGTAGATATAACATCTAGGTCACTATTTATTCTATCTGTCGTGCAATAGAAAGAACAATAGGAAACTTCAAATTTCTATTTAAACATGCTTGTAATAAGCTCATATCACATAGAGAACGGGAAAAAAATTTAGTTCAATGCTTTTGTTTATATGCATCGATTGACAACACTCAAAAACTATCTAACACTTCTGAGTTTGAAAATTTACACAGAAAATGATTTCGTTAACACTATCATCTAAAGTAAAGCAAATAGATTCTGTCATTATTATATTGATCGTATTCAAGAACAAAAACAAGAGTAATAGATATTTTCAATGAAAAATCAAACCGATGTATTTCTTTTTACATCTTAGTATTCATTGAAGATATTGCAATCGGTAAAGTATGGCAACCAAGGCAACTAACGAGAAAAACAATATCATACACGTCACAACTATATATAAAAAAGGGTTTTGACAATTACGAAATTCATCGTTACAACATAAATATTTAACTTTCTAATAGAGCATGCCATCGTGTTATAGTTTCACCTTGTGCATTTAGCATTGAGTCCCAATGAGCTACTTGAGTATTACCACTAACGCCATGACCTAGATGAAGATAAATTTTCTCATTATTTATTGTTCATATCATACATTAAAAGCGAAACATAGAAAAATACCATACCAAATGATATCCAACCAAGATTGCGATTCTCTTTTCCTTTTGATCGTTTATTAACAATAGTGATAACGATAGTTATTTGACTAAGAAGACTTTCTTCAATATTAAATGGATAACGTTCACCAAATGTCGGATGATACTGATTGCGTCGTGTTACTGTTCGATTCGATGCCATTTCTTCTCCAGATGAACTTAGAAGTGTTAATTGAGCATATGTATCTATAACGAAAAATACCAAACAAGTCATTGAGTAGTTATATCCATGAGAACGTGTCAATTGTCTGCGTACCTGGAGGTAATCCTTGTGAACTGATACCGAAATTGATTCCTTTTCCTATTTCAAATGTGAGAATCGATTGACTTCTATCATAAGCTAAACCGATTTCGATTTCTGGTAAAGTAGAGTTAGTTGACACACCTCCGCTTGCAATCATGGAATCTTTTCTCGAAAGCATATTGCTACTTGTCTGTGAAACACTACTAGCTAACTCTGAATCATCTGATGGCTAGACAAAATACAAATAGATTGAATAGAATAAGAAAATATTTTTAATTGTTAAACAAATTCTATTTACATATACTGGTTCTAACGATATAATTTTACACATATCTTCATCGAGATTAATTAGACCAAACATAACTGTTGCTTCAGCAACAAGTTTTTCACGTTTAAATCGTTTATTTGCATATAATCGAAAACGAATGCCTTGTGCTTGAATTAATTCTAATAATGAGAAGAAGAAAAATGTGCACACATATTTACTACCTTATACAACACAAAACTAATTGCTAGATAATAAAACTGACCTGGTGATACTTTACAGAAAAATTCTTCTGCAAACATGGCATTATCAGCAGGTTTCGCTTGTGTACGAAAACGAATACGTTTATTAGGTAACATTGTCAGATGTATTTGAATGAGAGTTTGTTTTGATGTATGTTGATCGATGTCTAATGTTGCTTTTATAACGAATACCCACATTTTGCTATTTTTAGCGTCAAATTTCAATCGAATTTCTAGTGTACCCGATGAAAAACTATTGCTTGGGATATTTGTAGGCAATGGGCAGTGATCACTTGATGTAGATTTTGTATCCTATTCAAATGAGAAATAAATCGAAAGAAGAGTGGAAAAAATTTCTTTAACTAAGAATATTCATAACTGTTAGAAAAAATATTATGATCTATTGTTATGGAATAGTGGAGATGGTTCCGTACGATTGCAAATATTGCATTATATGAAAATTTTTACTTTTTCGAAAACAAAAGATATTATTTTTAGAACGAATGCAATCGAATATCTAAAGTAGTGATAAATCAATTGTTGAAGCTCTTCATTCAAAAAACAAAATACAGATTATTTAGAAGTTCTACATTCTGATAGGAAAGATAACAATAATCATTTTTGAATTCATTCAAAAATGATTATTATATTTACTTGATTCGTAAGACTATGATAATTATTTGCTCGTTGTCCAGCACGATATGCAAGAGCAGGTGATGATGGTGCTGAATGTATAAATCCAATGGAATCAACATCCATACTTGGTTGTCGTCTTGATACTCGAGTTATAGTTGTTTTTCGCCGATCGTTAGATTTTGAAACTGATTTTCTCACTAAACATCATCAAACAAATATTCGAATTAAATTTCATGTCATCGTATTTTACTTTTATTTGATTTTGGTGAATCATTTTCTTTTTGTTCAATGATCATTGGTATCTCAGGTAATTTTCGCTCATTATTATTTATTTGTTTTATTGGTGGTACTAATGTTGTATAATCATCATCTGGTAGATCGGTACCTATAATGTATCATTTGAATAGAAAAGAACAACTATCTCTATATTTATAGATTTAATCAGTAGTCGATAAGTAACACGTACGTATGGTACTAGACTGAACAAAAGCATATAGGATATTTTAATCAACAGTAAAGAGAACAGATGTGATATAAAGTCATCAAGTCGAAAGCTGATTTCCCTACAGGATCTCAGTGTTCGATTCATATTTGATTTGCACAGATAGAACAAAAATACGAACAAAACTTATGACATAAACGATAATGAGCTTACGGAAAAAAGGATAATAACACATGTTTGTTATTAGTAATAAGCTTGAACACTTTCAAAAATGCAAACTTCTGAACATCCGCTCACGCTATCATAAAAGATGTTTGATGGTTGATATTTCTAGAAAAGAAAAGATTTATATTAACTGAAACATCTATACTGTTTACATTCATCTTTCGTTATCAATTCAATTCAAATCACTTACCGTAATGAGTTTAGTTTCTATGAAATATTAAATGTAATGACAAAATAATCAAATATTTAGATGATTTAACTTATTAACAATGACGAGATGTATTCAACTGAATCTATGACATGAACAAAGTAGATTTAGTTCATTGTTTTATAGATAGAAAGAAAATTACTTGATACTCAAAAAGGATTTATAATATTATGAAAGATCCGAAGAGAAAAGATCATGTATGGTAAAAGATTGGCAAAGAAGAAGACGTTGATGACTTGAATATCCTGCTCTCCAACATTACTTATGTATCGTCCTACACAACAGAAGTTAGAAAAAGAGAAAAATCTATGAAGACTAAATGCAGACAACAGAGAGAAATTCATGGCTAAAAAAGCTCTTTTCTCTTACTTTTCACTCGTGACTATTTGAAAGTGTGCAAAGAAAAAAAAAGAGCAGAAAAACACAAAACTTTAATGATTACGCCTAAAACAGAAAAAAAAATAAAGATAAGAGAAAAGGCAGAGGAAACAAGATAAGTCATGACAGGAAATATTGAGGTAATGTCGAATCTGATGTGTTCACAAAGAAATAAGGAAGAAAGCCTAAGTAGAAGAGCAGACGATGAAGAGAAAGTGAAAAGAAAAACCAAAGATCACAAAATGTATTTATCTCCTATCAATTAGTAATTCACTTACCGGATTTCAGTGTATCTAAAGATCCTGATGGCTTAAATGTTTTTATCTGTTCATGATGACCGGCAATCCAAAGATATTCAGGAATGTGTACAGAAGTTCTCGTTTTATCTTCGAATATATTGATGGATGCTATTGGAACGGACTGGGTATTTGCTGAAGTTGATTTCGCTTTTTTTTCTCTACCAATACAACTGAACAAATGTTTCAAACATCGATATCGTGAAAAACAGCAACATTTCAAAAAATAAAATATTAATACAATTGATATGATGAAGATGACAGCAACAACTATGAGAAATATTATAGCACTCCATGGTAAAGAACCTAAACGTGTAATAAAAAAAAATTCTATAAAATCATCACTATGATTCAGATCGCATGATACAAAGTAGAATATATAAAATAAAATATGACTGATACGTTTTATTCGTTCATTCAAAGTTTTATGAAATACTGATGTTAAGAATAACAGAGAACAAGCAGTACACGTTATCGGTAATAGTGAATATTGTGAAATCTAATTGTGTTAATGATAGTAAATTGTATAGTAGAATGTAAAACTCACTTGGTGTTTTAGCATATCTATAGGAAACCTTGATGTATGTCATTGAATTTTTTTCTTTCTAAAAATATCTCCTTCAATTCAAAATAAAAACTCATTAAACAAAAGAATGATTCAATGGAATATCTATGCCATTTTAATCCATGAGCACTACAAAACTATAACATGATGCACTTGCAAGCGTATTCGTTTTCTTGTCAACAATGCTAAATAGCTCGTTTGATTAAATAGAGAGTCACAGAATGAGTGATATGGAAGCTAACATGAAAGTCTATTCACTGGTAACGCACTTTAGATAGATTGTGAATCTCGGCGAAGAATTCATTTTTCTTTGCTGCCCTCTAGTTTTATGCCGGGAATCCTCGACAATTAACTTTGATTAGAATTTTTCTATTATTGAATTGAATGAGTGCAACATCATATTCATAATTTTTTTACTAAAATAATAGAAAAATGCTTTTTCTTCTATCGTTTGGAGATGTGTTGCAGTACTCTTTCTCCAATGATAGTTGTCAATACACGAAAGGTTAGTTATTTGAGCTAGTTGTTCAAGAAGTTTCCTCTTTCAGATATCACCATCGGATCCGAAACTTTGCGTATCTTTTTTTCTTTGTTATAGTTCTGTTAGACAAAGTAACTAAAAAGGACAGGAAACGTATGTTAATATTGTATCTTTCATCTGTTTTACGAGAACAAATGAAGTATTGAGCTTGATAAAAACATGCTCATTTAAATATGAGCCATTTCTTTCAAAGCACGACAATTTCATCCGACTTGACTACATAAGAATTAATGAGAAGATCTCATGACATGTGATATGTTGGTATATTGTACGATTTATCTTTTATGATACAATAGTCAAGTTAATACATCGCTATTCGCAAAAGATATTCATGAAACATCTATAGACTTAATTATTCTGTTGCAAACTTTAAGTAAAAGAAACTATCGACTTTATAATTGTATGTTTTAACACACACACAAGAAAAAAGATGCTATTTTTGTTGTTCATAGAAAATGCCTCAGGTCTGCACTACAAAAGACAGTAAAACAAAGAAATATCTATAGAACAATTCGATTATTTGCAAGACAGATCATATGTAATTATAGTATACGGAAATTATTTTTTCCATTGTCAAAGAATATTGCTTCCTGTTTTTATTCTAAGAAAAGTTCATATGTTTTTCACAGTTTGATGAATATTAATACAATTTTATAACATCTACAATATGTCACTTATCAAGTTGATTGCTAACTTTTCTAATTTAGTCAGATGTATCTCTATAGCTACGCGTTTATGTGTCTCTACGTAACAGAAATAAGTATTCAAGTTTGTAATTGACTTGTTGAAAGAAAACTATATTGATGGATTATACATACAATCTTACTGAAGGGATTGTTATGACGACTGCTAAAGGAATTGAAATTTGTTTCTGGAAAAAAAAATTTTTTATTGCTAGACGCAAGTCGAAAAAAAGATATATTTGCTTTTAAAGATAAATGCTTCATGAGTTTGAAGAATTTCTAATATGTTATCATTGTACAACTCACCCTGTGCAGTTATTGTGGTGGCAGTTGTATTTGTTATATTCGATGACATTCTGTTTCTTGCTTTTTTTCCTATTATTCATTTCTAATACACATGGCACCAGCTGTGCTTAACACTGAAATCTATTCAAGCATTACATAGACAGACAATAGATGGCAAATTACTATTTTAAAATGTGTCGGCGAAATTTATATCAAGTTCTATATTCGATTCTCTAGTGTTTTCTTTTGTAATGATAATTAAAATTACTATGCTGATCTTCATTCATCATCTAGACATGCTATTGAAGAAGTCCTAGATGTTTTTTTATCTGCATTGCATCAGAAATATGATGTTATTAATGTAAGTAGTTTTGCATAGTGTATGGAGTTCTCTGTTCATTGGCATTATGAACTTTTCAATGTAATTTTCTAACAGTCTCTTTTATGGAGAGAAATTTAAAAGATTGAAGTATCACTTATCATGGGAAAAATCTAATTTTGAAAAAGTTCATTTGATTCTATATTCATCAATTTGACGAAACATTCATCATCGCTTAAAATGATTTATGAATTTAATTATTGCATAATCCTATACTTCTATTTAATTTAGATGTGAATAAAATTAGTATTAGAAACGTGAGAAGTATAGTGATAGAAACTTATTGTTAATAAAAACATTTATTCAAAAACTCTAGTAGATTATCGTAAATAATTGTTCTCTAAATCAGGCTGATTTTTTTAAAATTTTGAAAATCAATTTTCAAATGGTAGCTCTAACTAAAATATCAAGAGTCATATTGAAATCAGAAAAGTATCTACGTTGTTGTTTTTTTTCGAAAAGATGCAGAATTACATGAATTAAATGTAATTATTCACTTCGAACCCAATCAAATTATACATTCATATAAATATTCATAAGTGAGTGAATTACAACCTTTGGGTATGACTGAGATTTTACATGTACTTATTCATCTAATAACTTCTACTTACGTTGACCGATTTAAATAATTATTTTTATATGCTACTACGTATTCTGCAACCGTTTCACACGTATAACATATTTCAGCTGTTTAGTTTTTATGGTCGTTAAATAATTTTAAGAAATATATTGCGAAAAAGTAGCATACTTGATGGCTCATTCAAAGAAAAGAAAATATTCTGACTATTATAAAAATCGAGAAAGAATATGTCAATAGTCCAATTTGGACAGCGCTTGAAAGACTATGAAAATAAGTTATTTTATTTGAATTTGAATGTTTCTACTTTTCTTCATCAAACATTCACTATTATAAAGACAAGTGCATTCTTTTGTCTAGAATGACACATCTTGAAATCCAGATCCGTCTGTGGCAGAGCTGGTAGTGCCTAAACAATATGAGAGTAAAGACGACTCGTATAGTATCAAACTAGCAAAAAGAATTTGCTCTCTTATAAATTTTTACGAGAAAAAAATGAGAGAACTTTCTATGAAAATTCTTCGTTTAAACACATTAAAGAATGACATTTTGAAAATTGTCTACTCTACAACTTTTGAATCAAGCGTTCAATTAAATTTCTAATTTTTATAACAGGTTTAAAGCAATACATTTTACGAGTAGTAAAAATTTTAGTTTCCAATCTTGCAGCAGTCATGAAAAATTTACAAATATGCTAAAAAAAATCTAGGGTGATACTTTCCAGAAAACAGTTCGGATTGTGCTCATTCACAAATATTCTTTTTAGTTATAATTTATAACTCATTTGAATACAGTCAGTGAGCCAGAATTACTTTTAATTTGCCTTAGCAACTAATTTCTCACTCAAAGCTAGAAGATGTTTCAAATCTTTTCAACGGGTAAAGCCAATTTTATCATTGAATTAAACAGGAATTGAGCTTTACAAGATATTGTATTTTTTTTAATATTCTCTAAAATCTTGGAAAGCGTTTCGTACACAATACAGATATAGAATGTAGTAAAATTATCTAGTCAAAATTTGTCAAGGTTTACTTGTATTTTTTCTTGTCAATCGTACCAAAAATGTTTCAATCCACTCATTCATATTTTTCTACATGCATATATATATATATAGATAGACAAAGATTATCAATCATCTTCCGTACAAGTCTTGAAAGATGAACATGCTGCTCTAAGCTTTGATCTTGTTTCAATATAATTGGATTAAGTGAAAGATACTTGTAAAGCTCGAAATTTGTATCGATTATTCATTTTGCTTGTGAATGCTTTACCTGAAAGTTCACACTTTCTATTCTTTACATATAAATATATTACTAATTAAAAACCTAGATTTAGATTCAGATTTACGAAAAACACACGCATATGAAATCCACACCCAGAAATCAAATAGTTTTTCATCATCAGTAGGATAACTCCATGAATGATCACATTTCATAAGTGGATGTGTTGTTGTTCGTTTTGGTTCTTCTTCTGCTTTCTTTATCTTGATGATTCAAAATATCAATTATAATACGCGTTGAAAAATCTTACTCTAGACATAGGAAAAAATATTAAAAACCTAGCTCCCTTCGCATACGAGAATTTTCTTTAGGAGGAAACAAGTCTGAAACTTATAATCCTTCTGACACAATCAAGAGATATGGCGCTGTGTTTTTTTATGTTGACCGAGAACATAATATTACATTGGCTCTGATCAAAAGCATAATCTTTTCTAACCGCTACTTATTAAATGTCAAATGCAAGTAAGGGGTTTAACAACATAGCATGGTGTGACGGTCTTCAGTCTATTTATTCTCTTCTTCGATGTGTTTTCTCGAATTTTTGCCAACAAATGTTTTAGAAAACAAAATGTTCTCCTGACTGTGCTCAAGTAAAATTTTGTGTTTTAGATAAATTATTGTACGGAAAAGGACTTATAATATCAGAAACTTCGTTTGAAGAATACAAAGTGATTTATGAAAATATTTTTGTGACATTGATGCTCGTTTTTCTGGCAAAATTCTTGTAGAAATGTCAATGCTAAATTTTGTACATTTTCTTGAGCAAGATATTTTTCGATTTGAAACGATTGTAAATGATAGAGACATAGGAAATAGAATCCAACTGATGCTTGTGTTTGAACGCTGGTGACCTTGTTCAGATGAGAACATCTGAGCGTGAAATATTTTCTGAGCCTCTTTCGATTTGAGTAATTAATTCATCTCATGAAAAAACTATACATTAAGTTTGACCGTAAAATGAATCCATCAACGGACACTTGAGTAACTCGTAAAATCGCTTTCCAGCGTTAAACTATAGTCGTATGATTGTCAATATTACCAAAAATGTTTTGATACTTCGATGAAATACCATGAATATCAAGCAATAAAAAAGAAGAAAAACAGACTGTGTCTAGTTATTTACTTTGAACACTTGTTAGTAATGTGAAACTGTTGGCATGATATTTTGATGACTATAAGTCTAGCGCAACATGACTACTGTAATGCTCAACAATTTCTCATTGTAGAATAGTGTAATATAGTTGTAGATCATTGAATTTCAGATTGCTTTTTGTACATTTTATTATGATTGTATGGTGTCGTTATTTTTAAAATTCTTATGCACACTTTACATAAAAACGAAAGAAAACAGTTGCGCAGCTGTATGATCCATGAGATTTCTTTTATGCACAATTAAACTATGATTAGTAATTTAGAAAAAATCCAATAAAGAAAATCAGTGTTGAACAGAGAACTTTTTTTCCATTTATTTTATCGCATGAAATAGTTATCACGGGTCGAGCACGTATCAAAAGCAAAATTTTATCTTTAACGAGCAAAATCCCATCGAGATCGATCACGGTTATTAATGATATCATCATTTAAATGATTTGTATGACCATTATTATTGTTATTATTATTTTCATCAGATGACGCATTAGACCACCAAGCAGATGAAGGTGTTTGCTGCTGATGGGATGTTGCTGATGGTATTACGGATTCAGTCGTTAATGAACTTAAATTCCAGAACTAAAAGAAAATAAGTAAAAAAATATTACTTAGTGTTCTTTCAATTTTTTATTTTATTGAAAAAGAAAAGGAATTTTACTGGATGATTCGCTTCTATGCCATGTCCATTTGATGATGTCACGTCCGATGGTGATGCATCGGATCCAGACCAAAATTTCAACCATGGATTATTTGTTGATTTCACCGATTCAGTTGATGACGGCACAGTTGATGAAAATAAATCATTCCAATCTGAAACACGTTGTGTTCGTGTACTTGATGATATTGAACGTGGTGTTGTTGCACCGATCATTAATGACCAAGCCGATGGTTCTTCCCTAGCTGATGATCGCTGTTGATCATTTATTGATGATTCAAGTACAAAAGGATTTTGTGCATGTGTTGTTAATGATAGTGCAGGATTTTGGATACTAGTTGATGGCCATGATGACTCAAATTTCGATGACCATGTTGTTGGCGGAAACGATGTCCATGGTATACTTGATGGTATTAACTCATTTATTGGTATACATGCATCATTGATGTTTGGTGTTGATGGAACTGTTATTGTGCCTGAACTATTTTGATGATCTAAAAGACGATTTATATGATCCAGCACATCCGGTGTTTCAGGCGATTGCATAGAATTTATAATATATGACGATAATGATCTTTTGGATTGTGTCGGTAAAGTTGGAAGTTTATTTGGCCGTTGTATTGGACCAGGACCATGTTGTATTACCGGTGATGGTTCAATACTAATAAAAATTACATATAGAAATCGATATATATATATTATAGAGTAACTGCATTAAACAATAATATTTTATTTTTTAAATCTTTTTACATTCACCATAAAATTAACGGTATGTAGCAGGATGATTTAGGCAAAGAAAATATTTTCATTCAAGAACATTAGGTAAATAAGAGATATCCATGAAAGTTTTGACAAAACGGACCAAGTATAACAAACGTCTAGTTTCACAGTATCTTCTACTAAAGGTATAAGGACATTTATTTATACTAGGCTGATTGATAGAAGGATAACAATCTTTCTATGAAAATTTTCTAGCTAAATTACAACAGTTTGAGTCACAAGCTTAACATGATTTTTCTATGACACATAATAAAATATCGAACAAAGAAAAAAAAACACTATAGCCAGAAACTTGAAAATGTATCGTTTCGTAAACTATCATTAGTCCTATCGTTCGATTTAGTCTACATGGCATCGTATGTATGTATTCAAGGTGCTCAATAACTAGAATTTAGATTTTTGTAGAAAGTCTATTTCTCAAAATTTAGCAATCACTTGTCTGTTCTTCGTACTATTATTAATTGGAACAGATATGAATTTTATCGTAGTGTTTGCAGCAACAAAAATAAAAGAATTGAAACTGAAGTCTGTTGCATTATTTTAATATTCATTGTTTGTAGAAAATGATGAAAAATGACATGAACGAAAGAAAAATTGATTTTTGTTGGCATTCACGTAGGCATATTAAATACACTCAATTGACATCAAAGTTTCATGTTCATGTCGAATATGAATATAAAACTTATCTATAATAGCTGATTTAGATTAGATTCGACATGTTTTTTTTTCTAACTCATGATTTATATAGAAAGGTATTGAGAAAAGCTCACACTTGGAAAATATTGACGTCTCTATTTTGAACTACTGTTGAAATGCTAACGTTCTTTCAAAGTTGCATAACACGTCCTGGACACGATGAATCATGATTCCTAATTAAGAACTCGGAATGCATGTAAAAAGTCTGAAGATTTCTTATAATAAATTTGTCAAATGAATGTAAACTATGTTCAATAGTTTCTCAAATGATCATTCTTTACATTAGATAAGTCTTTGTCTTACTCTTCTTTGATGATAGCTGCAGGTATTGTTAATTTTTGTGAAAAATTAGTTGTTGAAATTGCTGACGATGATGTGGATACTGGTATAAATGATGAAATATCATTAATTTTTAATGTTGTTGGTCGTTGCTGTGTCCATTCACTAGCATCATTTGTTTCATCCATATGCAATTCTGTTTGAGAGACATATCGACTGAAGTCTATAAGAAGTAATTGAATACGTTATTCTTTTTTCGATTCATAGTATTTAAACTCACTAGATAGCGAAGAAGAAATTACATTAAGCATATTAAATTAATGCCTTTTTTAAACAAGCATGCATCAAAAATTATAGGAGTGGATAGGAATGGGTTACGTTTAAAGCATGTTAAGCGGATTAATTTCAACATGTGTTTTTTTCTTCACTCAACTAGTTGTTCTCAAATAGGACGTCAGACAAACGAATTCTTTAAGATGACAAGATGAAAGGCAATGTTGTCTAAAAAAATAAGACAGCAAAAAAAAAGACAAATGACTGAGAAAGATAGAAGATATGTATGAACGCAGGCAAAAGAATACTATCAACGTTTTCCGATTAGCACCAAAGCCGAATCAAAAGAAAAAAAACCATGATTCATATTTTAACTTTGATATAGCCTAGACACGCACGATAGGTGAAAATGAAAACTACAAGCGAGCAAAGCAGATACAATCAATAATTATAGAAGCGATCCGTATGCGTGCATGAGTGAAGTGGTAGGTATAATAAAAACTATATGGGTTTATCTTTTCGTTCCGGCTATTATTACCCTCATCAGGTTTATCTGGTTCATCCCAATCGATAATATTTTCTTCTTCATTATCGTAGACATTGTTCCGAATGATTTTTGACATTTCATCATCAGCACCACGCTCAGATGGTGGTGCAGATGAACAACGTGAACGTACAGACATGGAACATGCCGTCGTTGATGACGGTAATCCAGCTGCCCATAACTGTTCAGTTAGCTGACGAAACGCTAACTCTCGATTATGAACACTTATTGATGTATTAGTCTGTAAACTCTTTCGTTTTGTTAATATAGAAACATGTGTGGGTGATGCAGTCCGAGTCAAACGTCGTCCTCGACGACGACGTGACTGCGTCACTTGATTAGAAACAGAAGTAAATGTGCGACATGATGATGATGATAATGATGATGGTACCATTGGATTTTCTACAAGAAAAAAAGCGAATAGGAAAACAAAACAAACAACACGAAAAAAAGAAGTAAGAAACTAAAGAAAGAAGATTAAAACTGAACACCATGAGTAGTAAATTCAAAAAACAGCTTTGAAGTAAACATCAGTATCGTGCATAATGATTAGCATTTGACTTGAAAAGAATATACCTACCAACATGATTGGTTAATATTTTATTTGTTTTATTTGTTGTTTGAGATTCCTCATTTGTTTCTCGTCTATTTGTTGCTGTTCCTTTGCGTGGCCCCCGACAAGAACTAACTCTCTGCCATTGTTGATCATTAATGGAATCCGTTGATCGTGATAAATTCGGTTGATCTTGTCGTTCTTCAGAGAGCCGAACACGTATCGATGACCTTTCCATTATTGGTGACGACGATGGAGATATTTGTGAAACTGAAGGTGCTTGTTGTATCTGTAGAGAACTGTCATTGTTGGATATTGATTTAGTAGAAGAAATATTAGTTGTTGATTCTTTTGTTTTACCAGAAACACGTTTCGATCGCGCAACCTATGAAAAGAAAGATATTTTATGAACCGATTGAAAATGCGCATTTCTTCACGTACCATAAATGGTTCATTTTCATCGTCTGTTAAAGCCTTTGATGGTATTGATGAAGGAGAAATAGGAGAGCAAGATGTTACTACTACCGATTGTTCTGTATTAGTTGCCTTTTGAGTTCGTGTTGATGATGATGACTTAACTGATGTCTCCAATGGATGTTTCAAAGGCTAAAATTTGAAACAATAAGTTCTTATTGAAATCTTATTCTAACTAAAATTTACAATAAACTGTAGCTATTGTTTCTAATAACGAACGCACTGCATGAGTAAGAGTTTCTTTAAAATTGGAGTAAGCTTTTTCATCGTCCTTCGAAAATCTTGCCCGAAAAACTCAAAGTATACAATTTTATTCGTCACAATTATATTCTGTTTCTAGGTTTTGCGAGTATGTTTTGAAAAGATAAGAAACATACAGCTACTTATTACTTCCTATCATATTGCTCGAATTCAAGAGCGCTTGTCTAACTAATCATTAAGTGATCACCGTTAGATTTATTGACGTGTTGGACACAATATTTTTATTCCTCTGTTTTACAGTGAGATGCTCTTTAATATAGGGTCTTTAATCAAATTCTCAATTAGAAATATGGAGAGACCTGTTTTTACTTCGAATGTCAGACTTTTAACAGATATCTTCAATTCTAATAGTAATTTTGAGTATAAACTGGATTTTGAGTTAGTCATAACTATTTTTCTAGCCAAAGACCAAATATACATGCGATAAATAGATCCTATCATTATAGAGCTCACATGAATGAAGAAGATTACGGTATTCTTTCGTTCTGTATCTCCTTCGTCGATTCTACTAGTACCCAATGTTGATATTCTTTTTCGATTACGTTGTATGAAGCAAGTGCAAAATTCTTCACATAGATATTGATCACAACAATTTTTAAATGTATTATAATTATTTTTTTAGACTAGCATGTACATTCATTCATTTATAAACCTTAATCTGTTGAAAAAATGAAATCGATATATTACTTTCGTTAGGCTACTATCAGTTGTAGTTCGTCTTGGTTTCTGTGGAATTGTCTTTGAACTATTTGTTACTGATCGACTGATTGTATTACTTTCATCTGGACTTCGTGATGCCTAGGAAGTAAAATTCAAAATGAAATGATATTCTTGAAGAAAAATTACAATACTTTTGGCAATCTCTCGCCATTATCTTTATTCCCATTGGTCAATGTATGTGAACGTTTAGCTTTACTATCATTGTCTTTTATTTTATTTTCATCTTTTAATAGTTCTTTCTTAGTACTTGGAGAAGTTATTGACGAGCGTAATTCGATTCCCTCACTAAAATTAAATGATTATATGTGTCAACGACATGTTAGAAGTTTGATATCATTTATACCGAAGTTTTTGTTCTTCTAGTGCACTTGTTCTAACATCATTAAATTCAAGCGATTTCGTTTCTTTTGGTAACAACCGACTACGTAATTCTGCTCGAGCTAAATACTGCAAGAGACAAATAAATGAATCAATCAAAAATAGAATTCTATAAAATAAAAGTAAAAAATTAATATCATTTACATCAAAGAATAATCTTCGAGCATCATAAATAGCTATGGCAAAAATAAACAGGGTTATAATTGAAATTGAACATAAGCAAAAAAAATGCATTGGTGGTTCCCATACAGGACGCGGTATTGTTTGATAACATGTTGCTAAGACACGTTGTGGAATTCGAACAATGATTGAAAATGTCATCGGACCAATATTTGTCAATAATGTTAATGATTCGGCTATTTCTGCTATTGTATAATCTGGTTGAAAGCTTGAAAGGAAGAAAAAAGGATAATAGATAACTGGAAATGAAAACGTTCGAAAGACATTCTTTTTCTCTTCACTTACCGAATACGAAGATCATAACGTTCATTCGGTTCTATTTCAATATTAGAACATACGTTTACAGAAAATCCTTGTCCAGAACATTTTGAACGGCCAAATAATACATCGCCAATCACTACTTTCATATTTCCTGTATTTCGAAGTGTAACTGTTTTTTGTAACAATGGATTTCCACGCACACCATCCGTAGAGAGATAATCTATATTCAATGAAAGTACCAAGGAAGAAAATGAATGTTTGTGTTTTTAGTAGAAACATTATTCGTACCAGAACAAAGTTTATATTGTTTTTCATTCATTTCAAGAACAAGTGGAATATCCGACGAACCAGCCTTTCGATTACCGACTGTTAAAGTTCCTCGACCACCTTCACCACGTAAAAGTATTGATTCCAGAATGGTCAAATTATTGCTTAAAAAGAAAACAAGAAAAAAAAATTTTGTTTCGAAATGTAACACAAAATGTTGAATATATACCGAACAACAAGATACATTTCGTGTTTTGTTGATAATTTTGGTTGATAAGATACAGTAAATATGATATGTTCATTTGGTGGAAGACTAAATTTGTATATGCCACCATATGATTCCACTCCTTTTGATGACTAAAAATGTACACAATAACCATACTTAAATTGTATAGAGGAAAAACCAATGATCAATAAATCTGAACCATTCGGATTCAATCATAATATCTCTTATGAATCTGATTAGATATTTGTATACTAAGTGGATTCTTTTTATAGGCTTGATGAATTAGAAGATGTTAAATACAATAGTATAAGTGGATCGATATGGAAGATCAAACGTTCTCATTGAGCTTTCTGGTGTAAAATGTGATAGATATGAACTCTTCTCGACCATTTCTCATAGATCTGTATTCTATTTATCGAATGATCTCATGAAACGTTTCATATTCAAGACTTGGAGCCTTTTACTAATTTTATTGAATTTCCTAGTCATAGAACAGTCGACGATATCAATCCAATATACAGGTTATTATTTTATAATGGTTTTAGTTCTTATGTAAGCATGCACTAAACCAGAGAATCCCGGGGCTTCGGTCATACACGGGTATGTCGAATCTTAGGTAGGTCAGGTTCGGTGCATCCCTATTCTGATGATTGAGAGGAAAACATTAAAATATAGTTTTAATAGATTTTTCTCTGCCACATTTGTTATTAAGATAGAAATACAAAAAATTAAAAAAATCATCGATATGAAATTTCACTTTTCTCCAATATTGAACATTTTAGTCTATAGATATGTTTGACTATTTTGCTTTATTTTCAAAAAATTATCCTAAATGGTAAAATTGTGTGGCGATGTCCGAACCAAGAAAAACAAATTTACACAAAATTATTTTGTAAAAATGTTGACGAAGGACCAAGGTCATATAATATCCTCCTTAAAGTTAATAGCTTAGCAGATAGAATCGATAAACGATGATAATCAATCTTTTGAATATTATGAAAGACCATCTATGATTCGTGTACCTCTATAATTTTGAACATTACATTCGTGTAGTATCCTAGAAGTATTATATGATACATTCGAAAGAGATATGCATCTCAACATATATATCAAATAAAAAGATTAATCAATTACAAGAAATATTAAACTATATCGAATTAAAAATTTTAATCTCGAGTAAATTCTGCTCATAAATTCGCGTTCAAAATTGCTCATACATCTATATTGTCATGTAGTGTGAGATCAACAAATAAATACAAGATATGTTGTCCTTGTCTCCATAGACTATTTGAAAATTTTTCTCATGAAGAAATGCAAAGCTGTTTTTATCATGTTAATAGACTACAAGTAAAATACAGCATTGTTCCTGATATTTTCGTTTTGCAATTCACAAAAAGAAAAACAACTAGTTGAGTATATTTCTCTACGTACCGTTGCAATGTCAAAAATTTGATTAGTATTAATTGATGTTTTCTTCTTTTTATTTTCATGATTACCGACAAGTTCAATTGAATATTGAAGAATATTTGAAGATGGATTTGAAATAATAACATTTTGAGTCTATAAAAAATGGAAAATTAATAAATACCACCAAATTTGAATTGCTATTGTCGATTTACTTTTGTTGTATTGATAAGAGTCAGATGAAAATCAAGAACGATCGGTGTACGTGATAATTTCGACGACATATGTTCAAGTACAGATGGCCACACAAAGCCGATGGTTATTGGCCATGAGATATTAGCTTGATCTGTTACAAGCCAAATATTTGTTTGAATTCTAAAGTAAGAAGAAATGAAAACACAATTCATTCCTAGATTTCTATGAATGATTCTTCACTTTTAATTACCGTTGTTTTCGAACAAGTGACGTCCAATCTTGCCAAAGATTTCGAAACTTCGATACAAGTGTTTGATCGAGCTCATTATTATCTAATGTAGCTATATGTTGACTCCATTTTTGTTTGAATTCTGGATGATTATTTAAACCACAATAACATGTTGATTCCGATGACATACGAATACTATTACACAAGGGTTTCATGTCAAAACCAAGTTTACCAATCTAAGTTATGCAGATAAATAAAAATGATTTAATTAACTTCATAGAAAGAAATTATTTACATGATGACTCTTATTCGCTTCAATAATCAGTCGACGTGGTGATGTGCTATTCCATAAAATTGAAAAACTTTTGCCATACGTAGGAAATTCCATTCGGAGTACTTCAGTTGGTTCATCAAATCCATTATGTACATTTAAATCTATCATACCAATATGATTCTATTTAAATAAAATAAAATAAAAACAATACAGTATACAATGGCAAAAATTGAACAGTAAGCAATTGTTTTATCGGTGCATTTGATAGAGTTCGTTAATAAAGCAAAACGAAATTTCTGAAAATTTTCATACACAAAGATTTCAATTTTATCTATCATTGTTTGAACGTTTAAAGAGAATGAATCATGTGTACTGGACACTGAATTGCGTTCTTCCTTACATAGTCATCCTTCTTCCTGTTTTCATTGTGCATAGCTAGATTTCTACGCAAAACCCATCGCCAATGGAATAATCTTCATTCGAAATAAAATGAATGGCACATAAATATGACATAGTCGATTGCCATTTTATTGTAATTGTCAATAACTTGCACAGACTACTTGTCTTACAGATCACAAAAATTTGCTAGAGTCTGAATTCGAGATGAGTGCGATAAGTTCAATGTATTTTGTCTATTAATTATTTAAGAATTTTGTTTTTGATATTAGTATGAAAACAATCAATCATGTTGATTAATGAAACTATATTTTTCAAAATATTTATATGAAGAATAGAATCAAAATAGAAGTATGCAGAATTGTGTCTTTCAGTTTTTCTTCAAGTCGTTTAAATATGTCGAAAACAGAATTACTATAAATGACTCGATGACATGTATCGGAGCAGTTCGAAAAAGTATCTAATCACAAAAGAAAACAGATTCTTACTGGAAATACATCTATATGTAATGGAAGTTGATTTTCAAGTTCGATTGACCCAGTGGTAATGCGATATTTTACATTGATATTAAGAGTCTATCGAAACGAGAAGATATAGACAATTGATTCGTTTTTGTTTTAAATTTTTCTTTTACTTGATAACGTGTTTTAAAAGTAACGACTTCATCATAAAATGATGGACCACTTGTTCCATGAATTACTAGAGAAAACATTGCTTGATGACGAGCAGGAATAACAAGCTTCGAATAGACGAATATTGAGAAAATATTTCTTTCCATATTAATAAATATATTTTATTCAAATAATCTTACTTCGGTAACATCGTGATTATCATATGAACTCGTAATTGCTGACGTCGTTTGACTACCATTCACTAGTTCTATATTATCAAGACGAATATTTGCTTCCGGTAAGCTTAATGATATCTTTTCTACTGATAGATCAATTGGATTCGAATTTTTTAATATGAATTTTACTGTACGCGATACATTCACCGGTATACTAGCTATGTAATATTCTAATGGATTTAAATCATTACGTTTAATACCACCATTTGTACTATCAGTTATGACGTCAACCTAAATAGAATTCATCATAATAGATTGTATAAAAGATTTCTCAAGAGTTTTTTCATTGTGAAAAAAAACACATTAACTGCTGTCATCAACATTCACTATTGACTCAGTTTGAAACATTAATTACATTAAAAAAAGTAAGTAAGAGAAACTCAATTCAAGGTGAGATAAAGAAAACTGTTAGACCAACTGATTCGAAATTACGGATCAATCACGTGTTTGTTTAGTGTTTTTTTTTGGGCGGGGGGGGGGGCAGGGATTTGTAGAACCAGAAGTGTACCGTAATCCTATGTGAGAAAAATAAATATTATCCGTGTTCGAGAATTCCATCCGATCTAAAAATTCATTTTGATTGAAACATTTAACATCTAGGTCGAGTAGTGACCGGACTCGACATATCAAGGTCTCCTTAAATTGAGAGCATAATTTGCAACCAATAGAAAGCAAGAACGTAACATTTTCCCTTAACTACGAAGTTTTTTAATTTTAATTTTTAACCCTTTGTTCAGGTAAAGTTAGAGAAAGTGTTTATTTTTTTCCAACATATAGATTTATCGTAAGAGTATGTTATTGTTTCGAAAAAAGCAAACATGAATAAATGCTCGAAATTCTTAACATGTTTTGAAAAAAAAATTTTCGCTTTACTCTTCATGTTCTGAATGCTGTCTGTGTTGATAACAGAAATTCGACCTTTTCTTTTGCTTTTCTCGAATTATCATATGGAAATATCGGAAATTAGCCTACACTATTCGTACTATCTGTTTTTTAATATAGACTAATGAGTGAATAATAAATATCTTACAGTAAGTAGTCCACTATATAAATAAATAGGCATGTGAAAAAAAGACAGATTTGTACATAGTGTAAGTGATGCTTCCAATGTAATTAATGATGTAGTCGATATTGATTGTTTGCGAAGGCTTATGCAAAAAGGATAAATCGATTGACCTGGGTGAGCGTATACATACGGTGAAACTAAATTGATCTATGACAAAACAAAACAAATGTAATCAAAAACGAGAAGAAATATGTTTCCTTCTCTGTCTTGACAACGTACATTCATATATTGTAATAGAACGCCTGATGTGTCTCCTGTTACATTGTATAGAACCATGGATGTATTAAATCGATTTACTAATTTAATCAGTCGACATTCATCTTTTTCATCATCTGTTGATTTAGTTGAAGATGATGGAATGTAAAAATAAGTTGCATCTTTATCATAATCAAGTGAACCATGTAGAACTGTTGCACGAAATGGAATTCGTAATATAGGTTCATCACTATAAGATGATGATGTATGGATTTCAACAGAACCACGAACACGGGCTACATCAGCAGGAATTAAATTGGGATTGATTGTTAATTCAGCTATTTTAGTTAGTTGATGAATACCAGTTGGAACTTGAACTGTTTCATACTGAATTGTTGCATAGTTCATATTGGCTGTTGTAATTCGAACATTCTAGAAATAAAAATTTTGTTCATAGTCGATTGAAATATAATTAAAACGACTCTAAAGTCAGAATAATTAATTTTAATTCATGAATTATAAATCGATAAGTAGAAGTTAGAAAAAAATCAATGTCTTACGTAGTGATTTCTTTTATTTTTATTACAATTTATTTTTGAACTATCTAGTTCACATAAATCTGTGATGAATCAGTTTGATTCTTTTTTAGTTGTTAACAATCTTCTTTGAAACCGAAAATAATTGTTTAGTTTCATCTATATACTGTATCATCTGGACAGTTACTGTGTTATTAATAAACGTACATAAAACTGTGTTTATTCATAATTAATACTATCAAATGTGTAAATCAAGTTTACGAAAATTTATGGGGACTGTCAAACGTTTACTAACGGATTGTCGTCATCCGATATGATAAAACATAGTTTTCATTGGCTAATTCAAAAACAAAAACGATGAAGTTAATCGAAATGTTTCTTGATAAAATATTTTTCTGCATTAGATTTGAAAGCTTTAATATTTTTTTTTATCGATGAGTATTCGTGTCAAAATGTTCAATGATACTGTTCTTAAGCGAAAAATATATGCAAGTAGTTTGCACTGAATCAGTTTTTATACTTATGCGCAAATAATCGTAAACGTAATTGATTGAATTTCACATTCAAATTGTTTTCATGTCAAATAAGAATTCGAGCGTTAACTACTCTTGAAAGAATTTAATATGTATTAATTTCAGTTTTTGAATTTGCGTTAACGTAAGAAAAACAAAGTAACATTCTATTCAATCATTAGTAGTTTGATAAACTTACAGATATAGTCACCGGAATAATTCCATTATTAGTAACATAGACTGGTATATTTATTGGTCTAGCCGTTGATCGTATAAAGCCATCGGAACTGAATTCTAATTGATCAACATTTGAATAAAGATCTAAATGATTCGAAACATTGATTTCTACAGGCACAACAATAGTATCATTAGAATTCGTTTTAATACAATAAAATCCATGTAAACGATCTAATTTATAACCGAAGTAATTTATTTTAATAATAGGTTTCATTTGAAAAGGTTCAATATGCCATTGTTCTTTATGTTCGAATGTTTTTATGATTTTCGTTTTTTGACTTTTATATGATAATAGTTCAATGAATAGATTTTCATCACTCGTAAAAATTTCATTTATGTCTACTGCATAATTATATGGATTATAAAAATGTATGGTATATTCGAATGTTGAATTTAATGGTATTGTTGCACCAATTAATGGACGTATATGAAACGGATTGAATGTACCAACACCATTTACCTTTGAACGAAACAAACAACAAGAATGAATTGAAAATTCAGAATAAGAAAATTGTACTATTCATATTTACATAATAATGTACAGTTCGACGATTAGTTTTTATTGTAAATGTACTTTTTGTAATACCAAGTGTTCGTGGTAAATAGTAAACATTTATCGATGTATTGCCACCGTTTGCTGGCAGAATTTTTTGTGTAAAAAATGATGAATAAAATTGAACCGTCGTTCCCGATAATGATTGGAGTTCAAGTGGTTCTGAATCATCATTGATTATAGTCACAGTTTGTACTAGTGGAATAGCGATTGACCTAAATTGGAAATTTCCAGCATTCATCAATATATGCAATGAAACTTACTGTTCTCCAAAGTCAAGTACAGGTGGAATAAAACGTATAGAGGACGATGATGATGATGACGATGATGCTGTAGCTGCCGTTGACGATGATGTACAATTATTATTCCGTAAAACTTCATTATTATATGTAGTTTCATGATGTTTATCAATATTGATGGGTCGTATATGTGTGTGATCATCATCGAACGATGTTAATAATGCAATAAGTAGTTCTTTTTCTTCATCATCATTTGCACTTTCTTCGATATTCTATATTAATACGGACAAAAAAAGGAAATAATCAGAAAAAATTGAGCTAACTATATTATTTTTACAGCAAAACGAGGATCCGATGGCTTAACAACATGAATGGAATCGATAGATAGTTGAATAAATGCTATAAAAGAATATAGAATTTTTGTAAAATCGAAAGGAATCGTTTCTTTTTTTTTTGAACAAATATTTCTAACCTTCATTTTCATGATTATTTAAAGCATTGACAATAGTCAAAAATGCTGTGCAAATGTGTAATAAAAAGAGACTATGTAAAAAATAATAAAAACTATTTGATGATTGTCTATTTGTTCGAAGGATTCTTGAGAACATGATTATATGTCTGTGATTGTTAAGCAATCGATGAATATTTTGTTCGGAAAATTCGGAAACAAAATATAATCTACGAAATAGAAAAGCATATTTTTTTGCATTAAACTCGAGTTTTATCAGTTCATAGATTATTGTTAGTAGTGAAATCAAGGTCAATGTCTGATGTAAGGATTGGAGATAAAATTAAAGGTAAATGCATCGAGGCGTGACATAACTTCGATGCATGTGTGAATGTATGAATATGTGTACGTATGTTCTGTTCTGTTGTGTGAGCGCTGGCTTGGGAAAACTTCTTGTTTTATACCGATTGGAGTATATCAAATAACCAATTGGTAAACGAACTTTGACAGGTACGGTGAAGTGAGGGCGCTAGTTAATTTATAGATTTATATTTTTAAACTATGTGTAACATCGAAAATCAATTTGGATAGATGCGTAGCCAGGGGTATAACCCTTCAAGGACATAGGAACGAAACACATCACAAACAAATACAAAAATAACCGTTAGAGTTACTCCACCTGTTGTCTTGGCAATGGTGCAAATAATTGATTTCTTTTTATCTCGCCACATTAGCAGAATGCAAAGAAAGCAATATTAACATTAGCCGAAAAAAATCTTGTGACTATGTTTTGAATATTGTGATTCACTTTTGTCGAAGAATGAATAAGAATATGTTATTGTTAAGATTTTTAAACAACATACACTGTATCATTGTACAAAAAGCAACGTCGTAAGTCGGGGAAAGTGTTGATTTTAACACACAGGAACTCATTGAATAGTGCATCTGAATCCACAAAAGTGGCTAATGTCGTCATCAGTGAATAAATAGAACTGTCCTTGTCCTGTATGAATTTAAAGTGCCTATTGCAACTTCAATGTGTTCTCTTACCACTAGGTGCTGTACAAAAAAGGAAAAAAATGACTACTCATTGAATTATGAAGCATTTGAATCCAGAACTTCAATATGACTACTGTCGATGGGGAAAAATTCATTAACAGAATCGCCTCATGTTGATGAAATGGCGAATCAACTTAGAAGAGAAAAAAAATAACTAAGTTTCTTCAAGGACAAATTATAATCATGACAGAATGTTGAATTCTGTCTTTCAGTAAACATATACAAGTACTTGACAATTACTCGAGTATCGTAAACCTATGTTGCGCATGTTGTTTTCAATTTGAAGTAAATTATATGATGATTTCAGATAGTAAAAAATAAAATCAGATGGAATTTCGTTTTTTTTAAACTCTTTCGAGAGAGAATTTTTCCTAAAGAACAGAATTGAACAAGACTATTGATTGTAATTGTCAAGACAACATGTTACTATCAACAAATACACTATTTCATGTTATAAAATATATTGGTAAGCTTTTTTTCTCAATAAAACAAACGAGAGACTCATGCAATCCTATGTACACCTACGTCATTCTTTTCTTTTTACAAAGTGCGAGAGCATGTAATGTTTATTGTACTTATATACGATGATTATCACTGAATAGTTTTTCATCGAATCTATTCTTTAGTTGACATTTGATCCGACAAAACTAACAAATTCAAGACTCAAGTCAAATAGTCGTTATAGAAAGAATTTACAGAATGCTTAATAGATCATATTACAGCATGCTTTATGAAATTGTATGATCATACAAGATTTTATAAAAATTATAATACAGACTTGAATGATTTACTATGACAAGCTAGAAATCATCATTCTCAACACTATCTTACCCTAACAATTCTTATAGGATTGTTTGACTATCCTCATAATATATTTAAGCGAATGTCTATTGGTACTGCCATACGTATATTTATATGACAATCTTGAAAACATAACCAGATGATGATTCATTCATACGTTTAAAATGAATATAGAGAGAAAACTTATACGTTTTAAGATCGATCGTGAAAATGACCCGAAGTGAAAAAAACACTTCTGAAGGAAAACGAAAGACCCTCTTCCGTTGTTTAATTCATACCACTCAACTATGCGTAAAATTATTTTCGAAATAATCAACGACAGTAAATAAAAATGTTTTCAATGCTATAAAAAATAAAATCTTGATTATGATACATTCAGTGGCATGAATGACAATTCAAATGCATAAAATTATTTAGATTATTATGATGCTAAACTATGGTCTCAAAGGATCTTGCAAGGGTTCAATCGTGAGAGTTTGCAACGGGTTTCTTCTGTGAGAATCCTATAAATTTCGCAGTCGCATCTTATTGACAGAAATTAAATTTTACAGTAAAATATTTGTAAGATTTCGCCAAATAGTACCGTGTGAATCGTACCACACTCGATTTTTTCCGAGATCTCTGACGATTCTCGAAAGACACTCTTTTCTTATAAGTCTAAATATTCAATATTTTGAATTGAAAGAAAATTGACGTGATCACTATACGAAATATTCAAACAATCAAATCATGACCATGCTTTTAGCATGCAGTTACCTAAAAACATACTTGATTGACGTTGAAAAAGCCCGTAGATTTTTGTTTTCTAGATAGTATCTCGCGTATTCACTGATCTTGACTCGTTGAAATTAGGTTCAATAAATCTCAAGATTGGATTATAGATATGTATTCCCATTATTCGAAATCAAAGTAAAGCATAATGAATATGATGTTCTTCGGTAGAAAAGAAAGAAATTTATCGAGGTTACATTCGAGCCACGTATGCAAGTATACCCAAGGAAGCACCTTCTGTCGCACACTAATGTATCATAAATCGTATCTTAAATTATCACATTTGCGACACATTTTATTTTAGCATATAGGATGTTCAAGAATAAAAAATTAAGAAAACTGTATTGTGAGTGAAAATTCAAAAGACTAATATGGACTCAAGGTTAACTAGTGAAATGAAATACACACACGCTCGTGCATATTCTTTTTGTTGTTTCCTTTTTATTTCATGCTATTGTAATACAAGTGACAATGGGAACCAATTTGAGCCTAGAGTCTTACTTCCATTAAGGACATTTACAAAAATAAATCAAAAGATTCAAGGATGAAATAGTTCGTTTAAAATATTATATGATTCGTTGGAAGCAAGAATAAAAATTCAAAACTAAAATATGATTACAGATATGAAAATCACTTTTACTTACTTATTAGTTGCTTCATATTTACATAAAGTTCAAGTTAGTCTATTGTGTTTTTCTTTGGAATGCAAAATTTGAAAAAACCTGAGAATTCGATGAATAGAGGAAAACTGGTAATAGATGACAGAGAATGAAGAAGTTAACTCGAATGATCCACAATCAATGAATTTTATTTATAATTCATTCGATTGAGACTCGTCAAATTTTATCCACTGTTTCAAATGGATTTGACTAGAAAATACTATTTAATCTTATCAGCACAAACCTCGTTGAGAGAGCTGTATTACAATTAATTTATTCAGTTCAAACAAAGTATCTATATAAAGCTCAATTTTTTCTCCATTACACTCAATCCATTGAACATATTCCCTTCAAACATCGTAGTTTAGAAAGTGCAAATGAAAAACTTACAACCTATTGATCTTATTAGATCATTGCAAGTGAATTATCGATATAATTTTCTTGCTAATTTTCATGTGCACTCGACGTAATCAAATTTTTGAAATTTAAAATCGTTTTCGAATAGCCTTTTTGCATTATTGCGATCGTTGTTACAACATATCTTTCGTTTATGTAATGGTTGCAGTCTATTTTTAATCTACTTGACAATAATCAACATCAACAATGTGAATCAGATATTTATTTTGTTCAAGCGATTTATATTAATATCAGATGATACTATCAATATCGACTTCTCTATAGCATACTTGCTCGTATCCAACAAATGCCAACAATAGTAGATCTCTTCTCAAATGATTATTTTCGACAATACAAAATAATATTTCCATCATATCTACTATGAAAAAATCTAATCTCAAATCACTTCTTGCTCCGTCCGAACTTTTATATAGTTGTTAAGTCAAGGGGGAAAGTGCAGGTTTGAAACCCCCAGCATCACAGCATCAGTTCAGCATCATTTCAGCATCATGGCATCATCTCAGCATCTTCGGCATCATTTCAGCATCGTAATCTTCTTTCACTATGAGCATCACAGCATCATATCAGCATCTCTTCTGCATCTTCACTTTTTTCTTTACAACTCAGCGTAGAATTTAGTCAGTACGTGTTGATATTACCTTGGCAATACATAAGCATCATATTCTACCTTAAATTGCTGAGAAAAAACTGAAGATGCAGAAAAGATACTGATATGATGCTGTGATGCTCATAGTGAAAGAAGATTACAATGCTGAAATGATGCCGAAGATGCTGAGATGATGCCATGATGCTGAAATGATGCTGAACTGATACTGTGGTGCTGGGGGTTTCAAACCTGCACTTTCCCCCTTGTGTTAAGTATTACTAAAAGCTTTCAGTCGAAAAGCGATTCAAACTGTTGACTGAATTTTGAGCAAAGCAATGCATCTTATCCTTCGATCGGATTTTGACGTATGGCGTGCTTTCTCCGGTTTGAATCCTGTATAAGCTATCAAATCAAAAGAGACACATAGTTAAACTTTTTTTAAAAATTTCTAGCACACGAAAAATAAAATAAACGTTGGAATGCAGTACCAAACTATGTGCAGCATGATATTGAGAGAAGAATGGAAAAACCATTGAACCTAAGTTTTAACTGATTGAAACAAAAAACAACCTATGTATCAGTTTGAATTTTCATTATTACGATGTTTTGAAATGGTATTATTGATTAACATATACACTAAAATTCAATTACTAAGCATTTCCGTTGAAGTAATAGTTTCTTTGATAAAAAGAAAACATGATATAAACATCCGTATAGTACGATAAATAATCATCTGGATATATAAGACGCGCGAAACTAATCGATGAATCTTACTTGTAGATGTTCATCAACTATTTCTACTGGTTGTGAATGAAAGATTATTCAAGATAGACAACAAAAAGTTTTTCATCATCGCATGTTATGGAGGAATTATCAGTTTTTTCGTTGAATGGCCCTATCATATCACACTCGATTTATAAACAAAATTCGAACATTACTATCCATTGTTCTCAAATCCTATGATCCTGTACGTTTAATGGACTTCAATAATATTTTTATATAAGATCTTCATTGTTTGTTCTTTTTACAGTTTGGTGACAAACTTCTTGAACATTTTCGTTCAAATCCATACTATCCATTTAAACGCACTCAATCATTTACATTCGAATATAAATATCGTCCTTGGTCAACAATCTATTTCCTAAGTGTTATACAAATATTAATATTTCTAGTCGGTATATATTCTTACAATCGTTTTCGTATAAATGAATATTGGATATCAGGCTCAGACGTTCTTTTATTATTTACCGTTGTCGTACTAACAATATTCTTATGTCTTAATCTTATTGAACATATTAAACAGAGACGTATTGTTCTATCTCCACTTGATTTCTATGTATCAATCTATCTAAATGATACATTAAAACATCAATGTTCCATTGATCGTGTTTATATATGTTTACATCAAATTGAATCATACAGCATACTTCTGTATCATCTTGTATTTATTATTGAAGATATTGATTTTATTAAAATAAGTGATTACTTTTCTTATCAATTTCAATTACGACAAATTGGAAAGCGTTTAGCAAAAAATTTATATATAAGTTATTTAGAAAGTCAACATTGGATTGGTATATTTCCGAAATATAAAAAATTAAAACACTACATTAAAAAACAACAAGCAGTGAATCACAATGATGATTTACAAATGATTCAAAATAGTAGTTTTCAACGGAAACGAAAAATTTCATCAGATGCCATTGTCAATTTATGATGATTCTAGGATCTTTTCATTTGTTGTTGGTTTCATTTCTTTATGTTTCTTTTCGTTCTTTGTACAAAATGAAGATATTGATAACTCAAGTATATCACTTGAATGAACAATTTATCATTACTTCGTAACTATAAATAAATTGAATTCGATTAAGAAAAAACAAAAGAGCACATAGTCCACTAAAGTGTACTTGAAAGAGGCGGTGTACATGCTTCAAATGAACAGTAAAAGGATATGCAAATTATACATCAGTTAAAACATCTGCACATGAGATTCGAAATGTATGTAAACGAACGTCTGACTTATATTGAATGGATGTGTATTCTATATGCTTTCTTTCTAATTCTCAAGTATATATAAATATGTTGCTTTTATCTTAGCATAAATTAATAATATCTCTTGATTGAGCGATTGAAGAAAAGGTGAGAATAAATTCTGAATAAGACTGTGATTGTACAGTATATGTTGAAAAGTAATCTATAGTGATCAACTTGTTCATCGATGAATTACGAATTGAACCTTTCGCGTATCTCAAAATGTCAAGCCTATATTCAATACTAGAATATATATAAATAAGATCAATCTAAAATCTTCTTTGATTTGGAATCTAGCATACTTTGATACCCTTCATGAAATTTTCCTATTATCGATTTGAACAGTGACCCTGAACATGTAACACAGTGTAATTGTATTCAGTGGAAAATGTATCAAGCACATGTCGCAGATATTTAGAATTCATCCAATAATAGAGAATAATCAGATCTAGAAGTAGAAAAATTTCGAACTAAAATCAATTTATTACCTTCAAGTCATGAACATCTCTGCAATACTTAATCTCTATTTACATTCTTTTTTTTAATGAAATCTTGTACAGTATATAAATACATTCACCATCTCTATATTTACAAGTAAATTGACTGATGTTTTTACGGGAAGTTATAATTAACTTTGATTGTAGAGTGCTGGACTTTTTTTTGTATGTCTGCTGTCTTGGTTGTTGGTCGCCTTATTTTTTGTCGATGATTAAATTATCGAGTAACTCCAGATTTCAATCGTCAATTAAAATTGTTGCACAAAGAACATATTTGTTTAGTATCATTGTATGTAGAAAGATCAATTTTAAAGGTGTTCGTAGGATTTTAAGATATCCTTTTACTTCATGTTTTATTCAGACAACTTAAAAAAAGAACCAATCAATTATATGAATAAAATCAGTCATGTACCCATTGAACTCAATTATTTCCAATCTATTCTTTAGAAAATATGGCATTTTTGTACTTTACCGATCAGATGTCGCTTAATTTTTTATTTGTGTTTATAGTATTTATCAATAAAGTCCTAAGATTCAAATCTTTATTTCATCTTTTCTGAGGCAAGTTTAATTTACTACTTAGAAATAGACAACAACGATAAAGTAACATAACGAATGCTCAGGATTGACAAGGAAAGAAAATCGATAGTAGTAAACAGTAACAATATGTAGTCAAATAGATAAACGTCTAGAGGACAGTTTTGCTCTCAAGAAAAAGACAAGAAAATAAGATTCAATATATATATGCACAAAAAAAGACACAATTCAAAATCAATAAAGCGGGTTTCCTTTTTCTTAATTCTACTGGCACGAGAAATTTAAAAAGCAACAAAGGACAACAACAACAACGACAAACAAACATATCTTGAATAAAGACACGAAAAAAAAAATTTTTCAAAAAAAAAAACTACATCAAGAATATTTATACGAAATGTTTTACATAATAAACAAATCGATGGGCGTATATCTTTTTATTTGACAGTAATCGTCTTTTCAGCAATAACCTATTCAATAAAAATAGAACTCATCAATAAAAACAAGCAAGATATATTTAACTTACGCGTCCATCTGAATCTTCTAAAATTGTTTTCTTGGCTTCATTACCAGTTGTAAACCATTTTGTTGTACGTAGTTTTAAATTTGTTGGTGGATCAACCGATATATCATTAACATCTGAGCTCCAAATCTACGACAGAAAAAAAAACGATAATTTGATGAAAGAAAAGTTCGTTTTTTCTGATTATTTCGATTTTACTGTTGTCGTAGCACCAGCTTTGAGAACCATGCCTTTAGGAAATTTAAATTCATACGATTGTGAAGCAACCTTTCGTTTGAGTACCCATCCATTGAATGAAACATCTTGTTTGGAATTATTTATTAATTTAACGAATTTTGGTTGTGAACTTTCATCGTCAATTATATTAATGCCATCGAGTAATTGTGTATTCATTGATGGTTGATCATCAAGTTCATAACGCGGACGTTTACGTGATGGATAAGAACTTGTTTCGAATGTTGTTGATGCTTCCATACGTGATAAATTACCCGAAATGTTAAGTCTAGATATTCAAGATAAATAAATGATCAATACTTATTCTCTAAAAAAAATGAAGTGTGCTTTTTTTTCCATACCGTTCTTCTTCCGATTCAAGTAACTTTCTATATGTTGCAATTTCTCTATCGAGACCAATTTTAATATCAAGTAAATTTTGATAATCGATTTGCATTTGTTCAATTTGCTGTTTTAATCGTTCAATATCATTATCACGTTCGCTTAGTAGGTCATCTTGTCGTTGTTGCGAACGATGAAGACGATCTTCTAAATCACGGCAACGTTGTTCAAGTGCTAATACTTTATCATTAAGAGCATCCCGAGTTTTAGTTGCATCTTCAATACGTTCACGATAGGATGCTAAATCCGAACGATATGTACTAAATTGATCTGCATTACGACGTAGTGTTGTTTGTAAATCTTCAATTTTTTTCTCATATTGAGTAGCTACTTCATCACGCATAGCTTGCATTTCTTGTTCAGTCTGTAAACGTAGTTCTTGTAATTCATTTAATAAACGGTCATTATATTGTTGACGTAAACTATCATCATAAGATCTAACTTCAAATTGTCGTTGCCTACGAACTTCTTCAATAGCCTAGAAAAGAAACAGAAAGTTAACTAAGTATTTGTTTACTATTTTATTTGATTATTTACCGTGTCATGAACTTGTTCATTGAATTGAAGCTCTTCACGTAGGGTTTTGTTCTTATTTTCAAGATCGATGCGAAGAAGTGTCTCAGCTTCAAGTTGACGTTTCAATGCATTTACTTGCTTATCAAGATCATTATTAAGACCCCGTAAAGTCTCAAAAAAAAAACACAAAACAAAAGGATAAATTAACTAAATCAGTCAACAATAGGTCTCTTCCGAAAATGGAATATTTATTCCTTGAAAATATTTAGCAATCATGCTTTCACTTTTAGAACCCATGGTTTCATTACTCATACTTAAGTCACATATTCTACTAGTAGTTGTATTTCAATGATCTTCGTACAAGTCAACTGAAAATCATTCGTTTGACATCTAGAAAAAGTCCTCTCGATTGCTCTAATTCATAGGATATGCAAGATTGTCTTCTTGCAACAATGCTACTTTTTCCTTGTTCTTCGGCGACACCTCATAGTTTATGTGTCGTCTGGTAAACAGAGCTTTTAAATTTTCACAATTTAATTATCAGTCAAGGTCTAGTGATGGATCAAGGTTGTCGTTGTGATGGCGTGTCTCCGTTCTTTGAGTAAATGTCATTGAGAACATTTTATCAGTCTTTCACCAACTTCACGTGTTTGTTATTATTATACATGCGTATATCATAGTTTATAGCCTTGAACATTGTTTAGGAAATACGATTCATAGCCTTAGACCGACTACACTGTATTCCTTTGATTGAGATATAAATAATATTCGAAAAACTATTGGCTGACTTTGATCGACAAAGTAATCCTCACTGACTATACTAATTATAAAGCTTCCAGAAAATATTTTATCATTGAACTTACCACGTTTTCATCCGTTTTACGATTAGCGTCGTATCCAAGGGCATCAATGCGAGTTTTCAATTCTCCAAGTTCAGTTTCATATTGTTTTAAACGATTTTCACCTGCACGTAATTCACGTTCTTTTCGAGCAAGTCTAAAATAGTTCATGAATACGACAATATGAATTAGAGTAAACAATAGAATATACGCACTTTGCAACAGCATCTTGTGCTTCAGCATTCGATTTTTCAGCATCGATTTCTAAACGTGATTTTTCTCTTGCAAGTTCTTCGATTAACTTTTTTGCATCTTCAAGTTCACGTTCGTATAATTGTTTGACTTTAGATGTTTCAACTTCATACGTATCGCTGTATGATGCAATGATATTCTATTCATAAAAAAATATTCGAAGATTGTTGATTTTGTTAATTAGAGAAAAAATGGTATGCTGATTTTACCTTTAATTCTTTATTGTCTTGTTCTAAGCGACGTACAGTATCAATGTAAACAGCCAAACGATTATTAAGAGTTTCCAATTGTTCCTTTTCTTGTGCACGAGAAATATTCAAACCACTTGTATTACCCGATGATGAAGCATTACGACTTCGTAATGATGCGGTTGATGACGATCGATTAGCCATTGTATTTCCAAACAGTATTGCTAGTTCAACAGTAAAATTAATCGATTAGCTATATTGAAATTACGTCTTATCGTCTGAAACAATTCAATTAGGAGAATTACGAAAGATAAAGGTATCAAAAACTTGTTATTTTCAATCTGCGGTTTTATAGTAAGAAAGAAAATAATATGGCGTTCTATATCTGATTTCTACATATAGTTGACTAATTTTGACAGTCTCTATTTGTATTGACATTTCTCTAATGAAGACAATAACAAAAGCATAACACTCTAACATCAATTTGTTTATCCGTCCCCTATTGATAGGTCAACGTCGTCAGGTTATTCACAATGCTCACAGTCGTACGTGCATATAAAGACGACATTGTTCGCTCCAACGTGGAATTAGTGGGAAGAAACGAAATAATAGGCACTACAATCAACATAGATTCAAATTGACCCTAGCGCTGTACGAAATGAGTTACAAATGTCGTCTTTGTTTCGTTTTGAGCAGTAAGGAGTGCATCATAGCCTCCATATAAAAATTCTCAATAAAGTAGTTTTCATCTATTTGAATGAAATGAATTTTAAATATTAATTTACTTAACGGAACTGTTTTCTTTCATATTTAGAATAAATTATTATAGGTGTCCGTAGTATACTGATCCGAGCAAAGGATTGCAACTGCCTAGCATTTTAAGTAAAAATACCAAGTATGCTATACTTCGTTGAATATCGGTATCTTTTTTTCAATGTAAGACTAATTATTTTGTTTTTCTATCGATAACATTTTTTCATATGCTTCTCTATAATATTCATATAGAGGCGACGTATTCCCATAAATCGATTGACGTGAATTGATGGAAAAATATAGATTATCAAACTGAATGTCAGAGATTGTTTTGAATATGCATGTCAAAATTTATGACCGATGAAAATTTTACTCTCTTGTACAGAGTACTATTCTTTGAGAGCACAATTAACTAATATGTTTCAGGCACAAAAATATTTTATGTCAGCATTTTTAGTATCAAAGGTAAACATAAGATTATCTGTATTTGATTTTGCACTGGAGATATGACAACGATGAATAACAACTTTTGTCACATAAAATTCCGACAAAACAACTTTAGTCAATTTTTGCAACGTAATCAATATATGTGATTTTATTCTAGAGATTGCACGCAAGTATTCGCAATGACTCAAAGGCAAACAAGAAAGATTTGTTTCTTCCTAATTCATGCTTAAAAAACATTCAAATTCTATGCCTTTAATGCCGGGAACCTTGACTGAAAGAAAAAAAAATAAGAAAGCAGAATTTATAACCCATAAAACTATTTTAGGTTGTTGTTTTTCGTTTTATGATGTTGTTGACAAAAATTTTCATTTGTAAATTGCATCACAACTACTTGTTTATCATTATTTTTTGTGACGAAAAAAAAATATCGATCATAAACTTAATCTGACTAAATGAAAAAAAAATAAGCGAATCGTTGTTCTAATTAGTTTCGTCTATCTTTAAATCATCTCATTTTTAGGTAGTAATGGTTCATCGATTGATGCTCTTTCAGCAGCAACAACAATGCGTGTTGCACCACAAACACCAGCCGGTAATAGCAGAAGAAACGCCCCTGGAATTAAAAAAATAACTTCCACAGCTAAACCGAAACCGAGCGTTGCCCATAAATAATGTCTAAACCATGGTGTGCGTTCTCTTACGCCGTATAAATGCAACGATAATGGATAATCAATTATATCATATGCAATAATGAAACCAGTTGACAGAAATTTAATTGTAGTTGTTACTATAATAAGTGGTGGGAACAAGAGTTCTACGAATGTTAAAACAATAAAAATAGAAAATGAAATTAGTAATGAAATACTAGCTGTGCGTAAACTCCGCCATACACTAGACCAAAAGGATTCCTCTGGTCGATTCGGATATTTAAGATCACGTTCTTGTGCACGTACTAGACTTTCAAGAGCTGGTGCACTGATTGGTTGAGCTGTTATTAGTGCAATAATTAATGAAAGACATATAACAGCTATATAGACCACAATACGAAGTAACCAGTATCCAATGGCAATCCAATGCGATTTAGATTTGTGAAACCAACGATCTGTAAGAATATGCATGCTCCAAATACCTGCTATAGCTAGAATCACGAGAATTAATGAAAATGAAATTGCAGGTACTAATGCACGTGACCACGTCGATGAATGCGTTAAAAGAAAATATAAACCTTGAAATGGTGCCATGATACCATCAATGAAGCCGGGTGCAGTAGATTTTGTACGAGTTAAATCTGATAAAATTTGATTTTCTAAAGATTGTCTATCATGGAAAAAGCCATGAATTTTTGCAGAACTATGTATCGGTGGCTTTGATCGCGAAGATGTAAGTATATAAACAGCTGAAATTTGTTTTAATTGTAGGAGACGATTTGCCGATTCTGTTGGATCGATGACAACAAGAGTTAAACCATGCAATGTCTCTGGTAAGGAACACAAAAATTGATAACATGTCTCTTCATGAGTAAAAAGAGCAACATGAAAACGAAGCTCATTAGGTATTGATGCTTGTTGATTATTTTCTAACCAAACTACACTTGTATTTGATGACATTTTCATTCACAAATGAAAATATAACTAACATATTTTTTATCGATATATATATTTATGCATTTTCATTTGTTTTTTTGCTTATTTCTTTTTTTCTCTTCCTACTGCCAATCAGAATCGAGAATGACATCATACCGACTGACTTCATGACAAAACGTTAGACAAATAAATGGCTTTATCTACAGGCTATGATTATCATAGTGCGCCACATGTTCAATATATGTATGTATAATATATGCTAAAGAAAGATTATTTTTGTTATGAAAATTTTCTCTTTATACAATTTACGTTTTGATTGACAGTTTTGTTTCATATATATATATATACATCGAGATATGATGATTGTCTTCTTCTTTTTGAATAGAAATGCGAGACATTTGGCATTATAATTTTCAAATCAAGAAAAATAAAGCAAAACATCAACAGATCAAATTCATAAACGAGATTATTTTCGATGCAGGAAAAAAACAAGATGACTAATAAAGCTCTTGATGTTCCTTGGACTTGATTCAAAGAATCAAACGTGAAATTTATATTGTAGTGAGATAAGAGACATGGTCTTGTAATTTGTCTTGTAGACGAGAAAAATTTTGACAGCATGTTTCTCGGTTTGTGAACTATTTCGTCGCATCCATGTTCGTTAGTCTCATTAATTGTAGATGTTAATTGTGATATATCCTAGTGAACCAAAGATACTGACTTTATACAATACGAATTATTTTTCTGTAGAAACATTTACTTAACTGGAAGAGTTTATAACGGTGTTTGATCATCCGATTTCGGAGACATCAGTTTATTTGAATAAAAAGATCTCGTCACTGTTTATTGACTCTCCACATGTTTATCATGGGAGTAACAGTTGGTGTTTAGAAATACATAGTTTTTATTTTCTTTTGAAATGATATTATTGCTCAGATTAATTAGTGATTCGATCAATGCATGTTTTTGTTTACATTATATAGAACAATTCATTTCCAAGTTATTTTTTATGCATTGGTATTTTAGAGAGATAAGGAGAAAAAGAAAATTTAACAGTAACAGTGATCATCCACTATATAAATATATATATGCAGTATAATTTAAAATAGACTGAGATTATAATATTGTTAACCGATTCGTCCAAAACATGAATACGTGACTTCTTTAAAGATTGTATCAGGATCTCGACCACAGCCGAAAACTGGTAAAAAACGATGAAAACATCTGAAGAAATTCGATAGTAGACGAGTGAACTTATTATTCATGAAAATATTCATACTTGATTCTAACTATTGGTGAATTGTATGGAGTAAAATCTAGATTCCACATGCATGGTTGTTTTTTACTGCGAGATTTGTTGTTAACTAGTGTAGTCAATTTTTCATTTTCTATATTTAATGATCGACTATTCATTGATGATTGTCGTCGGCGATCATGATAAGCTTCACCAGGAGAAGAATCTCGAGTAACATACGACGATTGATCATGTTTCCCGGATGATGAATTGCGACTCGTTAGAAGATTCAGCAATGACTGTATAGAACAGAAAATACTCATACAAGAATTTAACCTACTAAAATCTGTTAGTATTTATACGTAGACTGACATGTTGATGCTATTTAGGATTTTTTTTGTTTGTTTCCTTCTTAGAATAAAATTGAATAACAAAAAAAATAATGTTTACTTTTGTTGGTCGCAGTGATCCATTAGATAATCGACGGTTGCTATAGTTTTGTTTTTCATCGGACAATTTCCCGGTATCTGTACTTGCTGGACGTGATAAAGAAGTTTTAACGTTTTTAAATTTTAACGAATGAAAAATACTCTTCCGACGAGTAAATATTTGTGAACCAGAATTATCGATTCGGGTATTGTTCAATTCATTTTCCGGATCGGTTTTTTGGTGACTTCTATGCTTGCCACGTTCTATTGAATCATCTCTAGTATGCGACGATTGATGCATATGCTTAGAAGATTTTTGTGTGTCTTCATCCAATTGATGGTGTCGTCGATGATGATGATGTCGATTATCTACCGATGATGCTACATAAGGTGGAAGTGATTCATGTCGTTGTGCAATTGCTGATTTATTTCCATTATTTAAATATTCCTCATTGGATGATTCATCTGATGATGATGAGTCGTTTGGATTATCAGTATGTCCAAAGTCATTCATTATATAATCATCTGGATATTTCAATTCAATCTCAATTTCTTTGACTTTAACTAGTTTAGTAAATGGAAATTCATACTAAACAAATAAAGAAAATTTCAATGCGAAAACAATCATGAAGATTTTTCTTGTTTGTCTTTCTACTTGATCTTTTGAATTTCCATTCCGTTTAATATAACGTAAAAAATCTTTTCGTGTAGTATGTTCAATAAGAATTAAATCTAGTAAGCCATCAGCTAAATGACCATACTTAGATACACCCTGCGGTGCAAAGGACCATAAGTTTGCATTCGTTAATACTAGAGCCTGTAAAAAGGAACGATGAAGAACTTTCCAGTGTTGTTTTTCTTCTTTTTGTTGATTAGGACCTTGTCGAGATAATGACGATGAACGATGATTTCTATCATTAGTGGATGGATGTAATGTTTTTCGTTTGTTTATTTTTTGTATATGATTGGTATCAAAAATTTTTACGCGATTGTCAGTATCTTCAATAATCACTGGGCTACAGGAATTACAACTAAACATGAGAAGTTGTTACTTGCAAATAATTCAAAAATGAATATGTTGCTTACCCTCGATGACAACGAGTCATAAGCACACCACTTGGATCGGCAGGAATATAACGAATTTCCATTTCAATCGATCTATTCAATAGGAAAATTTCTATTGTATATGAATCGAATATATCATCAGACTTTCTATTTATAGAATTTTCTTTGTTTCACAACGAAAAAGGAACTAGACTACTGATCGTATTCGAGACAATGAAAATTATTCCAATTTTAAATGAACACAGATTATCCTAACCGAAGGATTAGCATATTACGATGAAGAGAAAATCCAAAAGGAAAGTGAATGTTCGTAAAATAAATGCTATGATAGAAACGGCACGATACAACCTTCACGAAGTATGATGCTTCTGTATCTTAGACACAATTAACTCAACAAAATCATAGTGGAACATATCTTTTGTGATAAAAACAAATGGATTGTTGTGTTAGTCATACAATTATAGAGTGACATTCTTTACGCTAATGTTACTTTATAGAAACAAAAATATGTTTTTCCTTCTTATAAAGTGCGTATTTGTGAAAAATAAGCACGGATTGTCGAGCACGAAATGATAAGTACTAAAGAAAAATTATGTATACAACAGTAAATTATATTCAAACAAAGTCACTGTTACAAATTTGACTTTTTTACCTAGGGATAATGATAGAACACAAGAACAGAATGAAAACTCTGTAGGTTCTATTATTTTTGGATACCAGAGACAGATCATAAAGTTGCTATATCGACATCAATCAAATTCTCCTCTATTAGACTTCTAATGTTACATAATTATTGATTAAAATTATTCGGATACTGAATATAGACAAAATCAACGCTAAGATGTACAATAGAATAGTATTACCTAAGATTTTTATTTGAAGCTGCTTTTGAAAATGATTTTCGAATGGTTTTTTTTGAATTAGTAAATGAATAACGTGTGAAATATTTAAGTGCATTAGCTGGATAACCAGCTCCAGCACTAAAGTTTGCCGTTACAAAACTACGATTTGCATCAAATATTGCTGACATATCAATTTTCATTCGATGATCTAAAATTTATCAATGAAATGTTTAGGAAGTATATATCAATAATATATATACATGTATAGAGCTTACTAAAAAGTAGATGAAGAATCGGCGTAAAATGATCTGTGCAACCATGAATCGAGTGACAAATGATATTCGTTGATCCTTAGAAATAATGAATGAAATTCACATGAAATAGTCATATTGAAAATCTACCATTGGGTACAATACATATAGGAAAAGGTAATGATGGTAAATCACATTCTGTATCTAATCTAGAACACAGCACACAATATGATATGAAATGATGTTCTTGATTTACCTCGTTCGATTTTCTTTTGCCAAATAACGAAGTAGAGCATTGATAACATTAATGACGGAGCCATCACCACCAATGATAACTAAACTAATAGTTGAAAAATTGAATTCATGAGAGTGAGAAAAAAAAAGTCAAAATGTTTTTTTGTTCATACCCTTGTAAAGAATCGAAATCGCCTTGAAAATTACTTAGTGCATCGTCGGCAGAACATAGATCATCGATTTCTTAAAAAACGAAAGATATTATTAGTGTTACTCCTTGAGGCATTAAATATGAAACACGTGATCTAATTGCTTTCTTTCATTCCAGATACATTGTTTTATTCTATTTATTTCTTTAGAAACATTCATTCGCCATCTTTCAAATTGATTCTGCAATAATAAACTGTGGAGCTAATACATTTATTAGAACGAAACATAATTGATACTCGTTCTATGATTGTTTATTAACATGTTTTGAACATGATCAAGGATGATTCCTATTTTAGTGTCAATCATTGGTCTCTGAGTTGTTTCCATCGTATTCTATAGTACAGAAAAATCCGAGGTTTTGACAATTATACTTGCTTCCGATTATATTTCAGAAAATGTATCTATTTGAGCAATTCACGATAACAAGTATTATTTTTCAATTTACCGAAATAATTCACAGTATAGTTGGCTCTTTTTAACATTGGTCTAATTTTTGTATTGTAAACATATCGACTATGTCTGGCACCGGCATACGGATTACAAACGACAATTATATTACGTGGTGGTCTATCTAGAAGAAGAATTTATACAATGATAACAAAAAGAATTTTAGTTTGCTTTTTCACAAAAGATCTTCATACATTCAGATATTATTTTTGAAAGTAGTCGATACCATTGTTGAATTTGATTAGGTGAATTACTTTGAAAAATGATGAGAATTTCTTGTAAAATATTATCTGGCATACTATCATATGAATGTAATTGAAATCCACGCAATGATGGGTTAGATGATAATGATAGTGATATATCTGATGCATTCATAGTCGTTTGATTTTCAATCGTATTCAGAAATGAATCCCATCGTTCATATATTGGCGTTATGGCATAGACATGATGTAAATCAATTGAATTCTTATCATCATTATTAGCAGGCTCTTTTTGATGAAGTTCTCGAGAGGAAACTAGAAAATAAACTTTTTATTATCATTATTAATTTCTTTTTGTGTTGTTGTTGCATAGAGTAAAAGAAAAACTTGTGTTGCATTTACCTTCACTTGATAGATTCGACCAACTTAGTATATTATTATTTAAAATAACTTCAACTGTTGAATCATTTATGGTGAAAAATGCTCTTTCATAAAAACGATCTAAGTCAATATTACCATTGGTTAATGACTCATATTCATCAGATATTTCATGAGTCTTCGGTTTAGTTTCATTCTCATTTTCTTCAAACGCTTGTTTCACGGTAACTATGAAATATGATCTTACAGATAATTTAGATATTATATAATTTCAAACAAACCTGAAGCTTTTGCTCGACGTCGCTGCGCTCTAGAAGACATTGATCTATTACACAAATTTCTATAAAAAAAAATAACTAACAACAACGAATGCGCTTCTGCCAAACATAGTTCGTTTTCTGTTTTTGAAGGATCAATTTAACACACAGATATCATTCGATTGCTTCGCAAATGTATTGTTAACAACAATTAATTAGAAAAAGTCAAGTCGGTTCTTTTTCTTTTTCTCTTTCTCTTTGTTAACTTAAACTCACATTATACGTATGCAGACACTTTACATAAATACTTGCCAGTCTTCTACGTTGATTCGAACAATATAAGAGGAATGAAAAGTGAAAAGCTCAAAGAAGACGTCAAATTTCTGACTGCAGACGAAAATCGATTGTTATTACCTGTTTGTTCGATTGTGCTATATTCTATATGTATTACTTGATGAATAACATGAAGGCAATCGATAAATTTTAAAGAAATAAAACGAATGCTTGCAAATGAGAAGTTATAATTCTCGTGATGTTATTCGAGAGAATATATATATTTATATGTATATATATATATATATATATAAATTGATGTAATTTTTCTTTTTTTAAAGGAAGAAAAGGAGGAGAGAGAGAAGAAGAGAAACAACAAGTCTTTAAAACGGCGATGTATTTATTGCTGATGACAATCAATCTATACAAGGTCGTTTCATAATGATTTGAAGTTTATGTTTTTCTGCCTCAATCTTTTTTAATAGGACAAAGCGGATTGTTTCTTTTTTTACTTGTTTTTTCTATTATTCAGATGTATTTTTAAGAAATTTCTATCTATTCGTTTTTATTAAATCACGCTATACAACATGATGAAAATCATCTAGTAATGCACACAGCATTGCTATCACAAGCGCAGGTGTTGACTGTTTTGACTGAAATAGTGATTCATATTTTTTTCCATTTTCTACATTGCAATGACGTTCAAGTACGACTACTACTTCTATCAAGTAAAGAATACATCCATTATTTTTAAAAAAGCTATTTTTTTCAATAAACCAGCTATTCGATGGTATTACTAGTTGCATGAGTAATACATGTGTTCTGTTTTGCAGTCGAATAATGTTTTGTTCAATGACTTTCAAGTTGATTTCTTGCTGTTAGTATTGTATTTAAACGAATCAATCGTTCATATATATATATATTTATATATATTATATAAGTTTTCTATAAAAGAAAATAAGTATACAGAAGCATAAAATAATTTAGAAAATTTGATTTTCTTGCTCATTCCAATCTTCATACGATCATGGAAGGAAAGAAAAACAAGCATGCCTAATGTTTTTCATTATGATGTTTTTTGTTTCTAACAATAAGTTGTATGAATATGAGTAGTAATGAAAAGCAAACACGTTATTTTATTTTGAATGAATTTTTCTTATCTCATACATATGTGAATATTAAAAACTCAAATGATATGGTTTTCTTTGATGTTTAGATTTGTAATCGTAGTCGAAATATTTATTTTAATGACTTCATTGGATTAATATGAGACCATGTTGATAGAAATTAAAAGATTATGTGTTCTCTCTCATTCACAAGAGGATACATTGTTGACTGCATGCATATCTATGCAAAAGACAAAGCTAGGATTGACTCTATTGCTTTGTTAACATGTTTCTCTATCGAAAACATCACAATAGAAATAGATGATATTAATGAAAATAGTTGATTGGATTCATCAAAACGAAGTAGACGATGAGAACTTGCCAAATATTCTTAAATATTATTCAACATTAACATTTGAATTCAAGAGCAACAATAAGAATAAAACTTCTTCTTCTTCTTCTGATTATCTATGATCTTTGAAAAAAATGTACAGCTATTTCTTCATATCGAAAATATAGAATGAATAGGATTTGAAGAGACACTAGTTGAACTGATAAATGTTCTATCGATGATGCATTTCAGATAAGCTACATACATCAGCGCAATGATCACTTGCTTGACAATTTGAGGGACGAATTACTTCACGATAACACTGAGCTCATCTTCATTGACAGAGTGAAAACAAATTATAAAACTGAAACATTGAGTAGATCGATAAAAAAGCTACGAAAGCTGTCAAGTTATCATTAGGGTTGGCACTTTATCTTTATTTCACTTTGAAAAAGTAAAGTAAAGTAAAGTATTTCACTTTACTTTATTGGATAAAGTAAAGTAATTGCACTTTACTTTATTGGATAAAGTAAAGCTGGATCACTTTACTTTACTTGGTAAAGTAAAGATAAAGTGCCACCCCTAGTTATCATCGAGTAAGACTATCTCACTTGTATTTTAAGTTACTGTAATGCTGCTTATATGCAGGCATTGTATTAGTTCTTCGGAACGATTACAAACCTAAGAACTTATATCCATGTATTATTACATAGAGAATTTCAACTGATCCTTGTGATTTCTCAACCTATTTTTTAAACATAAACTATATCAATTATTAGAAAACAACCGATGAACTTGATATCGAAACTTCTCAATAAAACTTGATTCAATCTGGAACATTAAATTTCTAAATAACCTATTTTGGTCCAATGAGAAATTGTGTGAGTTTTTTTCCAATTAATATCATTTCATTTTTAAGTAACAAGCGCTAACGAAAAGTTTAACGTCCTCCACAAGCGAATAAGTGAGACTTTCTTGATACGAATGTTCTCGGATTCGTTTACATCTTAGTTTTTTCGTTCATCCTTCAAGCATATTTTCCGATAAAATGTTATGCCACAAAATTTAGAATGAGTAACTGATTTAAATTATGGCTCGTGTATCAATTTAAAACGGCAGATGAAGAGCGGACAAGAAGTAGCCCACACCAAGCATCTGTATTTGATGATGATGAAATTGAGGCATGATTTGTTCATACAATTTTTATATTTTTGAATTATGTAGATCAATGTTAACTTTTGTAGATGTAGCTTCATAGCATCATTATCAATAAACATCACGTGATAATTTGTCTCCTCCAATGTACATTGTTTCAAACATGCTAATAATTGAATAATAGAATATCGATGATTTTCATCTGTTATATACGATCAACAGCAGAGCAGTCAAGTCTCATTGGTTTTACATTTTTATTGCACGTTGGAAAGTTTTCTTGGATCGTGTAATAATCACTGAAAATGTGGACTGTACGAATGAATAAAATGAATTCATCAATCATGAACAGCAATAGAATTCCATGCATCGACCCTATTAGTTGATTGAAGTTATGAGTAATAAAGATAATTTCGATTAATACATCCAGGAATCACTTTCTAGCATCAAATATAAAAGTCTGACGTTGATGAAATGAAATATTGAATAGGTTAATTCCGTCATTCATCAAGACTCTTGATTTATCAATGAAACTATTTCTTTGAATGCCGACAACATACCAGTCATCCGCTGAAATGCATGTTTTTGGATGAAAATAAAGCTTCTTACTATTAATACGAATACAATACGATGAATACGAGGCACGCTGTGTTACGATGCCCGTTTTTTAGTAAAACCACCGGTATAAAGAATAGCCCTGTATTTAGCATTATGTTTGTTGTTATCAAAAGTTCTGATGCTAACTACTAATTATAGCAATACAAATAGTTTAACACGATATTTTGTAAGAAGATATAATCACTTTTTTTTATCAACTATACTAGTGCAGATATAATAGGAAACTAATTTAAGATAAGATACGATGTGCAAGTGTTCACAATAAACGCAATGTTATTATTTGAAAATTAAATTTGATTGAACGCATTATCTTTCGAGACACGAAATACATTTTATAATGAGTCGATGATTGATCCAACTGTTTGTGTTCTGCTTGTTATTCACTAGATTCATACACATAGTAAATCTATAGATGATCAATAATTCAACATAAATCAAATTCTATTGCTCTCTACAATGCATAAATCTATTTACAATATCAGATGATTGCTGAATGTCTCAGAAAAATGATGAAATAGTGATAAAACTAAACTAAAACAAAGAAGAGTATGTCCATTCCGTGTTAACGAAGTCAACCAATTTTTATCTGATCTGGTACGTATCGAATCAATGATACTACAAAACAATGTTAGGTTCACGTGTGATAGCAGGTATTTTGGTTGAGATGGTTATGTATTGAGTTACACTCTATTTAACTGTGTTGCATTCTATGAATGTAACTCATCTCTAATTTCGAAAAATATGACTTATCAAGGTTACTCGACTTTATATTAATCGGCAAAAGGTGCAATCGACTTACAGCAGCTACCAAAGTCGATGAACTTGATACTGAAACTGACACGATCTGATTGAATCCGAGCAGATGGTGGAATCCGATCGAAATTTAGACGGCTAAGTTACTCTCTGACCTGCTGGTTATATTCTATTTAATTATTTGCGTACTACTTATAATTTGACAGTACTACTAGCGATTGGCTAGAGCCTGTGGTGCATTCTGCCATATTCCGAGACCAAGACTGATCAGATTCCAATAATAAAAATTATTAAATCATTCCATAACCCGAATTCCAATAGAGTCTCGAAGATATTAGAGAAATTCCAATAAAATTTCATCGTCGGATTCCTATCATATTGAATGGGATTTCGACGAATGGAATGATTCTTCAGTATATTGATTGAAACATATATTTTGATCAGAGATGAAATTAGTTAATACTATTCATTGAAATTAAGTGAAAATAACAACTATGTTACAAGGCGACACAGCCTAAAATATCATTTCAAATTCTCTAATATTTAGCGATTGAATATTCATTCGTAACTTGCCACTCAAAGAGTTTTGCATGTTACTTAAAATTTGGGAAATTGTTCACTTTTTGCTTTTTTCGAAGCAACAAAAAATGAATACAATTATGTTAGTAAGAATTCATCATCAAGTGTATGAAGGAATAAAAACAAGAATATGTTTAAACGTGACGGTAAAAGTTGATATATTCTTAACTAAACTGCTCCAGTTACTGTCACAATCACACCCATATCACCAGACATTGTCCAGAATCAAGGAGAAATCTCTAGAGATTAATGTTATAAATGCCGCTTCAATTCCTATCAAAAGAAATATATAAAACAAATTTTCAACAATGAATACTCAAAATTGGTCGAATCAATTGAAGAAATCGATGTTTTATCGATAAGAAATGCCGATCACCTACTTGAAATCTTGAATTGGAGTCTCTTCACTCGATGTATTTGAGCACGTGTAGTCGGCTGAAAATCTACCCGTCACCATATACCTTGACGAGTGTAATTATTGATAAAGGATTTTACATGAATCTTAGACGTACAAGTGCAAGAAACATACAAAAAATGGTTTGATAACATCGATTGATTGAAGATTGTTCAATATTTTTATGTTCAGTGATAAGAACGATGTTTTTTAATTACAGATACATTCAATATTTTCTCATTGAAAAATCATATGATTGCGTATTATTAAATTATATCCAAAATTTTTGATAGCATTCGACTATTGTTCAGAATTTTACTCGTTTGAATGGGGCATAGTTCTTGTGATTTGATATGTCTCTATGTTCGCTAATAGAAAGAAAGAAGTCAATGCTTCGATGCATTATGTGACTTAGTAGTTTATTCGTTGACATAGAAAAAATTCATTGTTATTACTGAAACACGAAGAAAATACAGTAAGTCGAACAATCAGAAAGAGCACTTGAAGTCTTACTTCTATTTTTCTTTCTTATGTTTATTCAAAGTTGATGTTCAATCTTTCGAGTCTGATACAAAATGATTCGTAATCAGCTGCTTGTTGGAATGCTTCGTTATTGTCATATTCAAAATGAGATTTTTCAGAACATCTTACAATATGAAAATAATATCGAGTTTATTATTTATGTTTTTTCCAGAAAGGAAATTAAGTTTTCAAGTGTCACAGAGAAGTAAACTATCATCCATATGAAGAATAATACTGAAATACTTTGGATAATTATTTTGAAAACAACAACAACAACAACAATAAAATCTCATTTCTGGTAATTAACTAAGAGTATCGATGATGGAATAGTCTGATTAGTTGTTTCTGTCTCTCTTTGATCCGAGTTCGATGTATCAATGATGTGACTTCGATTTATTTTTGTATGGCTTGATTGTATTTTTATCATCCATAATTGCAAGACTCATCACTGGTTTATGACGACCATCGCATGATTCTACTCCATGAAATCCTCCCGCTACGTAACACAATTTGGACATTTTAGTCAACTCATTGTCTACTTGAACAGGAACTACCAACGATCTCAGTGCGATTTCTTTAGTATGACAGCTTTGTTTCTCGTGTAATCCATAGCACAACTTAAGAAACCATCCACTTACATAGTCTCCGGGCATTCTAAGACAGAAGAAAATATATGTAATGTTCGTTTTCACTGGAGATCATGCTAACCTTCCAGATCTACCCATACCAACATGTTCAATATCCATAACTTTGTTCCAAAACTCTTTGTCAATTTTGTTATCATAGTTGTCAATGAATTTATCGATGATTGGCACTAAGCTATCGATATAGCTGGCAAATGAATCGCTTTTAGGCTTTGTAAAACTTCTCAAGCTTATTGTTTTGCCCCGTAAAAGCTTCCAATCATCCAATGTGCCCATAAAATGTACATTACGAATGCCACACCTTGTAATGAGGCATCTGTAGTCGAAATAGCTCTTAAATGAATCCATGGTAGCAACACAAGACAAAATAGATTCGATTATACCAGTTGTCGAAAATTGAGCTGTGAGCAAATTCACAATCTCATTCTTCACACATTTTCCAATTTCTGCCTGCATGCTATGAAGAAAATCTTCCCAACTGCAGTGAAATAAACATATAATGCTTTATGTTTTTTTCTACGATCCTGCACACTCACTTGGGTTCTACGAGTCCTACTTGTACGATAGTCAACTGTTTTTTAGCTTCGTGATCGACAAAAATTCGCCGCAGCTGTTCAGCATTTTGATTGACATACGTGGAAAAATAAATGCATATCATAAGCCAAATGTCGTCCGGAGACAAGACAACATCTTCGTGTGAGTTGTAGGCGTAAAGGAAAGCTGAGAAAACTGCATGACTTTCAGCGAGCGATGTATCTAAATCCGAATTTTTCTTAAGAAAACACGTAGCAGTCTGTTAGCTGACTTACACGGTCCATTCCCAATGACCTTCTGAACTTTGTAACGCGATTGGTCGCCTTCTTCGTCAACTTTCTTTATCCAGTAATCAGCATCAGGATCACGTTTTCGATCATGTGCAGGATAATCCTTATTATTTACTAGTGGAAGAGTTGGATCGATGGAAATCGTATGATATTTCGATGAAGTCTTCTCAGCAACTTCGCTGTCAACACGTTTACTCATTCTTTTTGTTACCTTTCCTTTCTTAACAAGCAGTAAAATATTCGTTTGAGAAAAGTGAAAGAAAAAATTCTAAGCAGATACTTGAAACAACTGAAGAATCACAGAGGACGTGGAAGAAAAGTGTTTAAGAAAGAAAAAACTGACGTTGTAATCGGCTAATAGAAACGATTATTGCAATAAAAACTCGAGAAATGTAGGAAAATATGATTCGTAATTATATACGTCTACAAATTAAGACATATGTCTGGTAATCTCTACAAGAAATCGAGTACATCGTACAAGTTCATGCGACATCTATTACAAGATAATTGATTGAAATTTGTTTGGCCATGTTGAAATTCGGTCATATGACATGAGCGTAATTGGCAGGAAAGTACACAAGTAAATATAATCCATCAGTCCAAACAATACCTACAATCTCAATTTAGTGTATAGAATATCGACAGTTGTCGTTAGTTTTAGACGTAGGATTTCAAAAGAGATTGATTATATAGAAGTTACCTATACTTATGTAGAGGCGTTTTCACTAGCATCAAACTTGGAACGTGAAGGCAATGGAGTTTTCCTAGTTACAATTTTTGGACGGTACTTGTCCCGATTCTGATGCCGAGGAAAGAGTAAGAGGGGGTCCAGGCTCCAATATAGTAGATATTTGAGACTTGAAAACTCAAATTGAATTCAAGTTTGACACTATTAATACATATGGAAAGGAAGCAGAGACATACGGTCATCAGAATAAACGATGCCGACTGATTCCACTATACAAAACTACATTACTATGCGAAGAAGTTCCTTGCATGACCTAGAATTTTGATCTTAATGTTCTTTTCCTTGTGTAATCCATCACATCGTTGCTGTCATATGGAATGAAACGATTCGAATTAAAAGGAAAGAGCTAGTTTCTTGCCGCTAAAGGATCAACTGTGAACATATTGAATATTTTTAAATACAATAGAGAATAGGCAATGCAAAGCCTATGATTATGAACGAGCTCTTATATCTCTGCTATGTCAGATACTGTATTTATTCACTGTAATATCTAACAAATAAAAATAAAAATTCATGTTTTGAATTTATTTCGTGAGACTTGTTTATAATGGGGAGAACGAGGATCCAGCGACACATTTCTTAGTTTGATCACATACTGGTGTTGGTGGCATAAGGTACGAACAAATAGACATGACTGGATTTTCCGAATTGTATTGTTGTTCAAGTTCATTTGTTTTTTGTGCCAACAAACGAATTTGCTCAACGTTGGAACTCTTAATCGAAAAAACTACGTAACCACTTGGGCCTCCACATGCTCGAGAACCAGTAGGTAGTGCAGCACAATCACCTGATGTTTTACATTCGTTCTCAAGTTGAACGGCTGTTGTTAATTGATGATTTGCCGCAACAATATGTTCGAGATTAACTGCAGCATTGGCAGCAACACCTAAGATCAATTCAAATGACTACAATACAATATATGTATGTATAAGAAAAACTTACTTAAGAAGAGAACGGCGAAAATAATATGTTTCAACATAGAAAGCGTCTAGATTTTGTGATAGAAAATGAAAATAAACGCAATGTTAGATTGAAACTGACGTTTTATACTTTAATCAATATACAGATGGTATTGGCCGTTTGTAATAAGAGAAAACGAAAGGTTGCGACTATAGAAAAACAGATGGATTTATTCAGTATCAATTTGCTAAATATACACTTTAGGATAGTATTACACTTCGATCGTGCATGATTTGATTAATTGATATTTTCTAGATGACAACTAATCTCTTTTCGAAGCATTTTAGTAAAATTAATAACGTTTTGAACGTATTTTACACAAGAAGATCGTTTTTCTCTACACTTTCTTGTTTTTCACAGCTCCCGCAGATACTTTCGAGGGCATAAACCGATCAAAACGGAGTATATATTTTCTAACTAATATTTAGTATCCAAAACACGTATCTAGAAGCAGAAAAGAGAATTAATCGAAACTCTGATAAAAAAAAATTTTTTCTCAGAAAATAATAATCTTCAGCTCGATGATGCAAACATTCGCTCTTATCACTCGTAGGTATTATTTCATTCTACAAAATATAATGTCAACTATATAGTGATGCAGTGAATGAAACGTTATTAGGTACTTTCGTCGAAGTTTGAATGTCACAAAATCATTGTGAGATACAATTAGCTGAAGTATTGACACATTAATTATTCTTCTCTATTTAGGAAAAGAAAATTTTTGAAATAGATTTTTACAATATACACGCTACCAATGAATTCAAATTGATGAAATCAATCAAATGAATAATACCCCTAGATTATCGATTGTAAATTTTTGTCATTTTATGTATTGAGTCTGAATACTTGTCTTCAATAGTGTCATATTACGTCAATCATAAGTCATGCTTTCTAATTCATTAAATCTTTATTTTTATCAGAAAATAAAACGAGAAATAGGCATAACATGCATGTTTGATGGTTGGCTAAAATCACCAAGAAACAAAAATGTTGAAATTCATGATCCAATATTCATTAATCAGTATCGTCATTGAAAAGCGCTGGTACTTGTTTTTAGTTGAAATGATTCAATAATATGTTTGGTTGTTTTTTCCTTCATCGGATTTCATCATAGTTCGTTGGCCAAAGACAACAATCGAGACTTCATAGGAAAAGGCGATTTCAACAAAGTATCATAGAGAGTTCGAAGAAGGACGACAACTATTGATATTTGCGTTCCTCTTCGTGCCCTATTATCACCGTTTAGATACAATTGAATGCAGATGTTTTATCCAGTCGCTCATGTGTAGAATACTCGCAAATGAATACTTGTTTGCCGTTCATACTGTACAATCATAGCTTTTTTTCGAGAACATGATCTATCTTCCAAATAATGGTACCATCTACATTACAATGGTTGCTGACTTGTGTTTCATATTCAACCTGGTATTTCTTAATGCAACGATATCAGTTCTCAAAACTATCTAATTAATCAACATAAGATCGATGCAACTTTTCTTATTATATTATTTCTCTCATATGATTGCATTACCAATTTGTTATTTGATTGCACTACGTTTAAGTTTAGATGAATAATATCATCTTGCAGTGTCTCCGAAATGTGCATTGATGCACACGTTTATTCATTTGTATCAAAAGTCCTGTTAAGTTAAACATTCGTATTTATTTAAAGTATGAGATGTCATATTTACTGCTTCTTACAACATATTTTATGGCCATGAAATCACTAGTATTTGAACTGTTATTTCTGAACTAGAGGTGAGTGTGCTTCCGTGAAAGCGTTTGCGAATCATGCGTTTCCAAAAAAGAGTTATTTATCGTCATGCTTGTTGCACTGTCTTTGAAAAGTATGAGCCATAAAGCTGATGGCTCGGGTTGTTTATAAATAGTTGTATATGAAACACATAGCGATAAAAGAATATCAATTACAGAGATTGCAATACAATCTGATTATAGCATTTATTTCAAGTGCAGTGATTTAATACTCAAATGAATGACACAATTAATATCTGAATGTACTCGTTTAATAATTCAATCAGAGAATTACAAAAAAAAGGTATCAAGAGAACCTCTCGAATATGTGTTGTGTTACTGGATGCCATGAATTGAGGATAAAAAGATATGATTTACAAACATTCAAGAAAAATGACTGAATCGAAGTTATTTTATAACACACTTGCGTCGTTCGTACTTCAAAATTCCACAATGTTGAAAATGTTTGAATTTAGATTTACGTTTCTTATAATCTATTTGATTCATTTTTTCTCCTGATGACAGTAAGCATGTGATAGTACTAAATATGCATTGATTCAACGATCACTTTAACCTGCTATAAAGATGTATTTAACAGTTCGCTAAGTTCTTGAACACATCAACTTATGTCTCAGCAAATTTCAATATTCACCTGAGATTTTCGTCGGAAATTTTAACTCATGCTGTTCAATCACTCATTGGCCCAGAGTTTTCTAGATCTCGTGAATCAACAGTAGAACAGATCGGTTGATTTATCTTTACGATAGGATCTTTATCATAACTTGTTAAATATAAAACATGAAGAATCTATAGACAATCTTCTTGACTATTCGTCTCGAATATGTAGGGAAGTAGATGGAGAATGTAGGACAATATTTTTCAGTGAAATATCCTTTTCAGAAAGTTACTAAAAATCACAGTTTCTTCAAGATCAAAAAAAAATCCGCATCCATTAACAAAGGATAACTAAGAACATATTTTAAAGAATTCAAATACAAACCTAGTGAAACAGTGAGCTATGATTTCGACGTGAGAAACTTATTTAATGCATGTTTCCATTAATGCTAGCATATGGGGATGTGAAAAAATAATGTCACTTCAAAAAAAGGAAGCGACCGAATGCTTGATTATTACAATTGAATAGTTATAGAGAAATTTTTTCCAAACTAACTTATTAAGGGTAAACGATAGCGAATAAAAAATCTTTTTTAGTATTTTATAATTACATACAACACACATGTTCATGGTTAATGAGAAATTTCTAACTTCGATCTTCACATGACCTACCATCTCTCTGTCCACATATCCAAAAGTTGGAATGAGAAGCAACTTCCCTTGTGATGATAAGACATGCATAAGTGAACCTATGTATTCGCTTGTTTACAGACAAACGTGTTCCAGGGCATTGTCCACATGTTTTAGTTATCTTTGTCACCGTACCCATATTTTGTTAACTCTAGTTATATGCTTTCTTTCAATATCATTCCGTCAGGTAATATCCTTTTGTTGTCTCCGTTCTGTTGTTTTTTCTCTTTCTCCCTCTTACGTTCTCACTAAATAAAGCTAGCATTTTTCAGCTTTCTTGTCTCGATTCCAGATGCATTTCATCTTTCTCTCTGCATCTTACATATACAGAAGCTATATTGTTATTATGTAGATGGTACATAGATAATTACATTTATAGAAATCAACTGTAAGTTAGATTATTGTCGCACAATATGCTCAATCGGTACTTGAAACTTGAAATATACTATTAAATTCAGTTTTTCCGTCCTAGGTAACTATTTTTGTTCGATAGATTCCATGGAAAATGATGTACAGATTAAGTGCTGAGATATCAGAGTTACTAGGTTGTCGTGTTGCACTCGCAGAGAAGGAAAATTTTCATTATGCCTCGATCCATGATTCTTAGAAGACTGAATGTTTACTTGGTACGGATTTACTGGTCATCGGAAGGCCTAAATCATAGGGCAAGCACTTGATAGACGATATTCCAAATCTTGAAATTCGATGCATCTGAGCGAAGAAAACAACATATCGATTTTAACATTGTGCTTTTCCTCATATTATTCATCAGCTAATTGCTGTATGGTAAGATTAGATGATTTGTGTAAATTGTTTAAAACGTGTTTCGAAGAAATCATTTGTTTGACTGTTGTTTGTTAAAGTCTCAAAAAAATGAAAATAATAAACATAGAATCGTTTGACAGGCCAGAGATAAACAAGTAATCATCTGTCCCTTGCGCATATCAATAGGCTTGGTAATGGTCCAATGTTTTTTAAACGACTTTCATAATACAAGTTACAGTTTCTCTTGAATCTCTTGGAATTGATGAACATTTTTTTAGATGAATTCTATTGATAAGTATGTAGAAAATAAGTCTGATTGAGTGATAGTGAAGAATCATTGAGTCATTCAATGCGAACCACATTGGAGTCTTTTATCGAATAATATAGTGGTACATCATCCATAGATCCCAAGAGGATTTAACTTGTTTTAACTCAGTATCTATTGGATTTTTTTCTATTGAATCGCAGACTTTTAATCAATCAAAACAATTTTTCGACAGCAGCCTGTCACGGCATCTGAATCCTTCCAGATGTGCCATAGACAAAACGAGAAGCTGTTAGACGTCTGATTATGAAAAAAATGCTTTTTTTCCTAACAATAACATCATAATTCAATAAAATTTTCAAAAACATTTTCTTCATGTGTTGATCCGCCCTATCACCAAAATCAATTTTTCTTCGCATGTAAAAATTGCTAATTAAAAAACAATCAAAAAAACACGAATCAGAAAATTAAATAAAGAAGCTTATGATTTCTTTTCTTCATCCTTTGCTTGATTAAGACCATTCAATTTTTCCAATGCTAACATAAGAGCATGTGTACCTAATTTTTGTTTACCATCAGCAGCTAAAATATCATAGAGCATTTTAGTTTGGATCAAGCCAGGTAAAACAAGACCCATTCGATTTGCTTCCTCTAGTGCAATACCCAAATCTTTAATAAAATGTTCAACGTAAAAGCCTGGATCAAATGTGCGTTTAAGTATGCGTGGGCCATAATTTGACATCGAAAATGTTTGTGCAGCTCCAGAACTTAATACTTGAATAACACTTTCACAATCAAGACCAACCTGTTGAGCATACAGAAGTGATTCACACATAGCAATCATACCGGATGAAATAGCTATTTGATTGGCCATCTTGGTATGTTGACCATAGCCTGCCTTACCCATTAATCGTACATTTTTCCCCATGACATTAAAAATAGGTAAGCAAGCATTAAACACGTCTTGATCCCCACCAACCATAATCGAAAGTGTTGCATTTCTAGCACCAATATCTCCACCTATAGATCGGCAGTAAAAATTAAATAATCAGTCATGTATTCGTCTAATCTGAACATGATTTTAGCGTATTTATCCGTGTAATAGTTCATAATTAAGTAATAGATACTTGTCTGTGACATGAATCTTTATCTGGAAAATACTATGATGAACAAGTATATAGAAATTGACCACTACTACACGACAGACTTCGAATCATCATCTCTGAATTAGATATCGTTCTATAGTCATTCATATGCTTTCCCAATGAGGATAAGGAATGAAAAGAATAGTTTTCAGTCGGAAGAATAGGTTACACTACATTTTTTTAAAAAGCATGATGCTAAATACAAATGATATCAACATTAGCCTCTGCATACAATCAAAACTCATTGAAAATTGGACTCAACAACATGATTGGCCATTCCATAGAAGTACACATAGTTAGATGTATGTTATATGGTTTAAAATTTCGGCGGAATTATCGATAGCAAAAACACATTGAATCTATCAAATTTTTGAAAATTCTCGTTGCTATTTGTTTTAATGAAAAAGATTTTCTAAACGAAGGACTTGAACGAGGATTATCCTGTTGACACATTTCAGTTGTCTCTATCTAGAAAAGTTACGACATTCTATTGTTTTCATGTTGATAACATCATGTATGTATGATGGTTGAAAAAGATTATGCGTATTATTTTTAAAACAATCAGTATGCTGATTTCAACACAGTTTGATTCATGGCAACGCTTCTATTAAATAAAGTAGACTGATTTGGTCACACTGTCCATGGATTTATCGTCCATGTTTTCAATTCTATCATGATTTTACCTCAGTCATGCATGAAAGCACACATATTGATTAAGTATGCACCAGTGCTAGATAGTCGATATCAAAGATGAACGTTTTTTGATTTCCAAAACCCGCAGTCCCTACCAAAACTTCAGCTCATTTATAGTCAATTTTGATTAAGCTAACCAACGGTACTTTCAAAATTTACAGAACTAGATGAAAAGAAAAAACGACTGGGGGGGGGGGGGGTGGGTAAAATAACCAAAATTTTCGAGTTTCGACCAACCCCCCCCCCCTCCAGTCGTTTTTTCTTTTAATCTAGTTCTGTAAATTTTGAAAGTACCGTTGGTTAGCCTAATCGAAATTGACTAAAAATGAGCTGAAGGTATGGTAGGGACTGGGGGTTTTAGATATCAAAAAACGTTCATCTTTGATATCGACTATCTAGCACTGGTGCATACCTAATACTGATGTCATATAAAGTAAGACTAGTTAAAAGAGAAAACATGAAGAATTGTCTCCAATCGTTTAGGTTTGAGAGATAGAAAATTCTGTTGAAATCAATGTACCTGAAACAGGAGCATCAAGAGCGTGTGCACCATGTTTTTTGAACTCTTCATAAATTCTTACAGCTAATGATGGCTTTGATGTTGTCATATCGATGGATATTTTACCAGGTTCAAAACCACTTAGTACACCATTTTTATCACCAAGTAAAACATCTTCAACATCTTTAGGATAACCAACGATAGAAATGACAACATCTGATTGTTGTGCTACTTCACGTGGTGTATTGAACAATGAAGCACCAAGTGAAATAAGTGAATCGGCTTTCGATGCCGTACGTGTGAATATATTTAATTTATAACCTGCTTTTATCAAATGTCCAGCCATTGAAGCTCCCATCACACCTATACCGATGAAACCGATTCGTGTCGATGAAGGTGATGCCAATTTAAGCACACTCATTGTCTTCGTCGTTTTCTTTTTGATTTATGAAATCTACAGAACTTTAAAAAATTGTCATCTAGTGAAATACCAGCAGTCTTTTTTCCAATCATTCCTATAATATTAATCATGCAAAGAAAACAACAGCAATAATCAAAAAGAAATAAAAAACATGATCGCCGTTTTCGATTGAAAGGTTGTCACCAAGAGAGTGAATATTCTCTCTTAGGGGCTGACTTATTTGGACAGCCCAACAGTGCCGGCAGCAAAGGAATTTTCATAGCGAAAAAATTACATAATTTGCTGCTGCTGCTACTGTGACACGGCGTCGTGTGAGAGACCGACCTGACATGGAGTCTATGTCTGTCGTCGCACGAGCACAATCACATGTAAGCAGCCTAGAAAAGTCAGACATAAATTGGTTATTAATTATGTATGTATATATATATATAAATATATATGTATGAATATCAAGAACGAAATGGATATATTCTCTCCTTCATGATATTTTTTATCAACCTACATACAGACAAAATGAAACAAAACATTCAACGATAGTGAAAAAAGAACCAAAAATGAAACTGAAGATACATCGATTGCAATTGAAGTAAGAGATCAAACTAGTCCATCTTTTTTTTAGAGTTTTTCTCTTGTTTTTCTTAGTGATAAACAAAGAAAAAGAAGAATGAATGAAACATTCACGTACATTGTTCTAACGATCAAAATCGAGGACCATTAAATGCCATTGGAGGAAATCCTGTTGGTGGCACCATAAATGGTGGCAGACCAGCCATTGGAGCTAGATAAACAATATTTCTATATTAAATCGAAGCAAAAGAACGGAAATCCGTAAACATACGTGGCATAAAATTACCCATAGGTAAACCAGCTGGCATTGGTGGCATAGGCATCTGTGGTGGCATCATCATCTGTTTATATTTCGGTAGTGAAGCGCGAAATTCTTCCTAAATAACATCAAACAATCGAAGTTTAACCGTTTGAATTTTAAATTTAACGCTAAGTTTACTAATGAAATGTCTTCATCAGGATGAATAATTTTAGCAGTGCCAGCAACTGGTTCTATTTTTGGCCTATTACCAGGCAACGAACTAGATGCAGTTGCTGACAAATTGGATATAGTTGCTGCAGCTGATGACATCGTCGTCATGTTAGAAGAATTAACATCATTCTTGACCTATATTTAAAATCATACGAAAAACAAATTTATGGTATTTCTTGTCTTGTAGACAAAACTCACATCTACAGCTCCACTAGGAAACAATGGTTTGGTAGAAGTTGGACCAGCAGCTATGATTGGATTCGATTGTAGAAGAGCAGGATTATTTGCATTTGTTGGAACGATAGGCATAGGCGGCCGTAACTGTGCCATCATAGGTACTGGCATCATTGGAAGTGACATTGGCGTCATACCGTATGGTATACCAGTAAAAGCCATGGGCATCATTGGTGGTGGAGCCATAACACCTAAAGGTGGCATTGGTGGCATGCCTACTATTTGAGGTGTTTTTATAGATTCAGTAGTATCTGGCTCATCTTTATCTTTTCCAGCAAGTCGTTTTTCATGTTGACGAAGATCTTCTTCCGGTATACCTTCCATGCCGTAAATTTCAATTTCAATGTTGTCTCGACCTTTAATTGCATTCGGCACTTTGTCAATATTTTCTTTGTGTACCTAAATCAATTTTAATTTAATTCATGTAAGAAAAAAGACTTTTATCAATTGTTGTTTCATACTTGTATTGAGTGAATTTGCAGACCAGGTCCTGTATATAACTTTTTATGACATATATGACATTTGAAATGTTTTGCTTTTTGATGTTGTAATAAAATTTTTTCATCATCAAACTCACGATTACAGTACCAACACCAAGGTTTTGTTTGTTTCTTTTTTTTTCGCCCCATTTTTACCAAAAATGAATATCTAGAAAGTAAGAGTTATTTTTATTCTCAATAGAACACAATATATTCGTATCATTGAAAACAATCTGTAATCATTCATGAGATATACGTAGCTATGTAGATAGATGGATAAGTAGCTAGTGTTTTTTGTCAATAGTACGATAGTCGTATTGACTTCATTTTTGAATATATTCTTAAGTGTTCTTCTTTAAAACTTTTCAAGAAAAGTTAGTCACAACATTGATGTGGTTTGATCGAAGATTTCTATAAAAATTAACTATTGGCATGGCAATTAATAAGATCGATTGTATTCCAACAGAAATAAATAATGACACGAGTTCGATAGTTTAAATTAAATAAGATTTCATGCGATGTCGAAATATGTCCCATTCATAAGTTATCAATGGATATGAATCGATAAGTAGAAGGCTACTTTGATAAGACATTCTATCAAAAATGAATCATTGCAACCTATAAGACAAATAGAACATTATATTCGTCATGTAAAATTTTTCACTTTTGCTATGTTGATGCAATAAATGCTAACTTATAGTTAAAGATATTTTCTGTCTTTTTAAAATCTTTTATTTTATTTAGACCACAACTACATCAAGTATAAATTCAAGGTAAATTATCAATATTACCGCAGTAATAAACGTATCTAGAAATGACCTAAGTAACATTTGATTTCCACAATTGACTCATACATGAAAACACTGATATGATAGATATAAAAATCATGCTATATGTAAACATGGAATATCAGCAGAGAGTGCGATAGGTCAGGAAAAATCTCACACTGATTAAATGGTCGAGTATGGTATCAACAAGTAGTTTAATCGTTTTTTCCCATTGTACCTGAAAGGATAAATTACATGATAGACTACTCGTAGTATATATATTTATATGCTTAGTATTCTTTTTATATGGCATCAAATTGTCATCGATGTTTGAAGCAAAACGATAAGATGAATAAAGAATTTTCTCAAAAGCTATAGAAAATGTTCATGGACTGTAAAGAAAGGGAGTCAACTCAACTAAGAACTGAGTCATAACAATAAGCAAATTTCTCAAGTTAACCAATCTAAATGAATTGTTAGTAATGGTAACAGTGCGAAAGGTTCTAACGTATGAATAATGAATATCTAGACGAATCACAGCTCTGAAATAATAATAACAATACGATGTACACATGCTGTAGTATATAATTTTTAATTTCACACAACCGATAAAGATTGAAGAAAAAATTAGAGAACTTTCATTTCAAATTATTTGACTATTGTTTAAAAAAATTGAATTTCAACAGAAAAACAGATTATTTCACAACATCAATACTTACACTCGTGTGACTTTTCATCATTTGAATCGAAATAAAGCTAAGAGCTCTATCGTGAACAAGTTGTACGCTGACTTTTGTTTTTCTTTTATCGATGAAATTCATTTTCAACTTTGTCTAGCATGGATTAATTGTTTACATCTATCTGCAACACGCAACAACGATCAAACAGGCCCTTTCTAACATTCTAATCAATAAGATATTTACTCGAATTTCTTACTTTATTTTTTTAATCAAAATAGAGAAAAATTTTGATTATGGTTCATTTTAAATAATTTTGTGCAAAATAAGTAGAATTCTCACGATAGATGTCTCTACTATCGGTCAAAGAAATGTAAGTCATAACGCATTGACGTACTCAAGAAATAATTTCATTATTTTCTAATAATAAAGAACGAAGAATATAATTTTTATGAACAATTTGGTGAATTTCAAGGTGAGCAGCGCTCATCATCGCAAATGAAAATTATTGATTCAGTTCTATATATTGTTGAGCATCTCAACTTTTCTTATCCTACTTATTCTCTCATGATGGTCGAAAGAAAATGAGATCACCAAAATTTTCATTTTTAGGCTCCTTCTTATACTTAGCAGTATATCGCGTCTGTTGCTGTTTTAATGAAATGTACAAGAATGAGCAATGTCCTACAAAGTAATCAGTTTTAAAACAACAGAAATCGACAAACGAGAAGCTGTCCCCTCATTTAGCATACAGATAGACATAATATGTTTAGAAATGTGTCTTAGTTAATTATATGTTGCATCCATGTGTCCTGTAATTTCAAATCATAAGTAGATGGATCAAGTACATAAGCCGATGGGACATCTGCAGTGTAGTTAACCATACACCTCATTTCCATTTTCATCAATTTTCATAGCAAGTCACTTAGCCCAATACTACAAGTGTACAGTTTTCTTTGGTTCTTATCGATCTCACTTCTTGATCGTGATGCGAAAGGCTGACATTTTCAGAGTCATTTGTAATGGCGTTACGTTCCTAGCAGTCAAAAAGGATATAATTGTGTGTCTGACGAACAAAGGCAGCATAATTAAAGGATTCCTTTTTTTATGACTCGTACAAAACCGAATGTAATATATAAGTAAAGTAGATTTAAAATCGATTTTCTTCTGTTGTTGTCTACATAGATTGTAACAATTACTAAATAAACATGGCAAATTTTTGTTCAGTCAAGATTAATGTCCATCTATTTGAGAAACCCTTCACCTACGAAAATAATGTTGAACGGTTGGCAAACATTATTCAACCATTTAGTTTTGATTTGATTGTTGTTCAAGAAATATAAGAAAGCTGACGTTAGTCATCATTGAGTTATCGCCTAGATCTTACCTATTCTACGTAAATATGGAACGAGTAAAAATCATTGTGTTAATGTTATTGCATCACGTTATCCAATATAGCTAGTTCTATTCAAATCAACGATCAAATTTTTCTTGTTCGTACGAAAAAAGATCTTTACTACACAACTCTTTAGATAGTGATCATCTATTTGCGTATGATCGAATATTGGGCGTCACAGTTTTAGATGAAAATGATAGATTATAAGATAAATTCAAGAATTTAATCCACGGGCAAAATATATCGATATACTCAGTGATGGCATGACATCGTTAACAAGAAATGATCATTCAAAAAAGTATTGCACGAGTATGTGTGAAAATCGACTCGAGAGTGATCATACTTCGATCTAACAGAATTAATAACAAATCAATCCAAATTTCAAAGATCAACAGGTAGCTGCATCCATCTATGGAACTACTCGTAGTGATTATATTTATTTACGCCGACATATGCATATATCGATTACCAATACTCAAATCACTACTGATCATAATACTGTTTTTGCAGTGTTCGAACAAGGAAAAACATTGACGAAATAAATCTATGATGTTAAACATGTCTGAAGAAAGACTTTATTTTACTTTTACAATCTGTACTTGTAATATTTTATTATTTGAAAACTATAGGTCATGATATTCATAATTTGATTTTCTTCGGTGAAATTTTCCTAGATGAAAATAAGATTTGAATGTGATTGTGCACTTAAAATTTTGCTTGTACTATTTCTTGTTGACGTCAGAGATGGTATGTTTGTAAGTCACGGTGTATAGCCAAGCACACTGTATAACTACTAACAATCGGTTATTTGTTTGATTTTCGTGCTTCATATTATTAGCATGCTTTAGCTCTCGTGTATATTTACTATCGAGGAACATCAATGTATCATTATGATATTTGGTGAGACTAGTTAGAGAATAGCACTGATATGGAAGTATGATTATAAGTCTATTTAAGTTCAAAAGGTAGAAAAAATTAGTCATCCATCATCGAAACAATGACACCTATGTAATTACATCCACCGAGATTTTTGCATGTCTCGTCAATATCATGGGTGAATTCCATACTTAAATAAACTATGCATGTCACGTAGAATTTCTTATCCTAAGAAGCCAATCATTTATTCGTTCGCCAATCAAACAATTATTAACGAAGAACGCTTCTTGCATTTAGTTGGATACTTTAATTTATTTGATGTAGTAGTAGAGTTTCCATGTAGATAGAAACAATCCACATTAATGTGCTTATTCTATACAGTCCAATAAGTTCTTACTAGATTAGATTTTACAACTAAATACTTGGATTCGTCTGTAAATAATACTATTTTGTTTACTACAATCGATTGTTTTCTATTTATAATCAAAAAAATGAATTCAACTTTTCATCCATGTTGCAAGATTAATTAATAAACTTCATATGATATGCGTGATTGTCTTATGATGTTAATAAACAACTATGGAAATACTTGTATTGAATTTTACTCCAAGTAAACAAAGAGAATGTCTGATCATTGTTATAAATCACATTGAAATCCAACAATATACTGCGTAGTCACTACAGTCGGATATGATACTTTACTATTACATCGATTTTATCTTTCACTTATAAACTTCTTGTGCAATCATCATTCCATCGCTGTAACATCATAATTCTAGTTACACAAAACAAAACAAAGTATATGTCCATAGCTATCTTTCGTAATTAATCACATTTAACGATAATGCCAATTTGTGTATCAAGTCTCCTCTATACTTTGCTTTATAAGGAAAACATGACTCTAAATTGGATAAATACCACATTCGTTATTTTTTTTATCCCTATAGAAATCATTTCAATATAAAAGATAATATTACAGATAAAAATAAATAATACAAGAATAAAACAAGAAACAAAGAGCCATCGCACACCGGAAATTAACAGATAGTAATTAGATTGAAAGAAGAAGCATTTTTTCTATACAAAAATGTGAAATGATTGACTACGTGTAGATATTCTGGACGATACCGTTGGTGTATCATTATCTCTTGGTTTACAATGACAATCATCATATGAATGTCAATCCTTCAACTATACTGCACCAGAATCAACTCGATATTTACGATCACGATAGTTTGATGAATTCTGTTTGTTCATTTTGGTACTAGCCGTCAATGATGCCACAGTGGAGTTGTTTTTATCGCTTACCGAATTCCTACGATCATTTGTAGATTTTCGTGCTAGGTGATCGAAACGACCCACACCCGACAGCATGTCTATCGAAACTAACCAAAACAAAACGTATAGATTATATTTTTGTATAGCTATTTAATTGTCTGTATAACAATGGTTAGAGAAATTGATCATAGAGAAATTTCAGAAGGTATGGAACGTAAAAATACATCCACAGGTTTGGTGTGCGTCACTATATAAGAAGAGCAATTCGAAACTATTTATTTGTATTTGAATCACATGGGTAAAACTTTTATCATCACTAAGACTTTGGAACGTTTTTTCATAATTGGCAATTTTCTCTGACCCCAGTATTCCTAGTTTTTATGTGAATCGTGAATATTATGCAGTATTTACTTACTCTCATTTATTAAATTATGACGTCTTAAATATTCTTCTACGCAACGATTCACTAACATATATTGGTCCTGGAAACGAAATCAGCATGCATTATGACAGAAACAAGCAATTCAAATCAAAAATTACTTTAGTCTGAACCATATTTACTCTATCTAGTCGTAATTGAAAAACGATACCCATAACATCAAGTAGCATTTTCGATAGATTATTCTTTGATTGATCAATCAAACGCATAATGGTATCGACTGCAATATAGGTGCCCGTTCGACCAACGCCGGCACTAAAATATATATGCTATTAAGTTAGTTTGATTTGAGATTTATTGTTGCTCGAAATCTCGACCTGCAATGAACAACCAAAGGCGTTGATCCCCATCCTTTTGATCTTACACTTGAAGTACGTTCATTTTGTTCATGCTTGTTAATGAACTCGATAAGATCAACAAGTTGTTTCGTAGTAACAACACTAAAATCGGGCCAACCAGTAAAATAATAATGGGATACATAATACTCATTTTCATCCTTAAAATTTAATCCAATGAAAAACCTGAACGATCAGTTAGAATAAAAAATAATTACATCTTTAACAAGTAAAGTACGAATTTGAAGATCAAGGCCATTCAGTCCATATTCTATATTTAATAATTTAATGCATACACGACCAAAGTTCAATTTTTCTCCTTTATTTTCAGGAAAATAACGATGACATTTTTTCTATAATTATTTGCGATAGAAGAAATGAATACATTATTTGATTTTCGATACAAATCGTAGGCATTACTTTTGTTTGCGAAGGATTGTGAGGGTCCTGTTCTTCTGTTCTCGTTAGCATAACAATTTTCTGTATACCATATTGAATAATCATATCCCAGAAATCTTCAGAAGTGTCCGCTAATGGGCCTTGACAAGCTATATATTGTTTTTTACTAAACACACCCTATATTTTTATAAAGTTGGATATTATATGCCATGTGTGCTTAGTTTATGGTATTACCCTAATTTCATTTGCATTGATATAATCATGCATACGATGAGAACCATTTAATTCAACTGCTGTTGAACTCCCTGTGGTAATATGTGACCACGACAATCATATTGTACTAGAAAAACAAATCAATTTACTTACATTGGCCTCGAGCAGGAATGTTAGGATATCGGTTGTATTCTGCGTAATCAGATGAATTGTCTGTTTCTTCATATCGTGGAGACTCTTTTTCCAAGTCCTACAGATAATTATCAACACTGTTCAAAACAATGATAAGCGTGACATAATAAATACATAGGTTTATTATGATGACCATCAATGTTTTGGATTTTATCGCATGAAACTATTCTTTTTTCAGGAAATTTTGTCAGTTTAATTCTTTATGAGATTGAATATTTGTTATTTAAAATATGATATTGTCATTTTTCTACCATTTGATAGAAGTAAATGTGAACACTTTTAGTAAACTATGAAAAGTAAGTCGAAACTGGTTTGATAGTTCAAAATCACTGAGGAAATTTTGTCATAGATGATTCAATCTCTTCTATCGATCATTAGAATATGTCAAACATTATACTTTCATTGTCTCATACTCTAGTTTGTAAAGATTCGAACAGACTATCTTCGTATAAAAGCTGTTAGCTTACAAACTCAATAGAATAAAAATATGCCATAGAATGGAACTCATGTTGCTAGTAACATGCCAAAATCATTTGAATCAATCGATTTCTAAATAAGTTCTTTCATCATTCTAAATTTAATCTTGTAAAATTAACATCAGAAATCAGTTTGTATCAGACAATGTGAAACGTTTGAGTTATAAAAATATCTAGAAATCATCAAAGACGATTTCGGTAATTTAGTAATTAGAATGAGGGGAAGAAGAATCTAAAAGAACTGATGAACAATAGAATAAAACTGGTAATTGATCTATCATATCCAATGATCAGATCTTTTCACTAACTTTAAATTCAGCATAGATTGTGTTTTCTTGGTTTGCCAAATTAATATATTCAGAAAGCAGTTTTGGTCTAAAGAGAAATACATAGTATAATTTTGTTAAACGTTTCTATAATATTCAAGGCAAGAGGATGAAACGCGACTCAAGTGTGATTGTCATATTAATCGATTTTAATGAATAAGTTATGGCTTACCTCATCTGTTCAATCTTGATTGGTTCTGGTCCTGGATCTCTACAATCATAAGCAGAACAATGAAGAAAAACGTTTACGTTCTTTAATAGACATGAAACATAGTCGCTTTTTTTTTACCGTGGGATTTTCGAAAGTCTAAAATAAAATTCAAAATGAACGCATAATAATTTACAATAATCATTTTTACTGTGGTTCCTTTTTCCTAGAGATCAGTTCCTTCAGTGGCTCCCGCTTTATAAAACCTAGAACAGCAACAGCAACTACAATAGCTAAAACGGGAAATACAGCGACCCATGCTTTCGATGGTTCCGGTGGCGGTAAAACTTAAAATGTGTACGATCGATCACATTAGGAAAATACAGATAAATTCAATAATTCTACCTTTTTTTGTTTCGAATCTCTCTGAACGCACATGAGTGCAACCAGCAATTGTGCAACCTGCCACAATAACTCTATACGTAAGTGTATTTTCAAACAGACGTCGGAAGGAAAATAAAGATCAAATATACCTGTAGAATGTGGATGGCTTTAGTGGACCATTACAAGGAGTATATTCTATTGACTCATTCAAGCATCTGGTTTCATTACCAAGTAATACGCTGATATTGCTAACACCTCCTTGTACTATAGGAGGAAGAACATAAAAGTACTGAGTTCTTTATTCAATTTTATTTCACGAAAATCAGATTATTTTGAATTGAATTAAATGATTGTAGTTTTACATACCATTTCTTGTTGATGACGTAATGGGAATCTCAATAGCCAAATAGTCAAATGATGAATTATCTCGAGCTTCAATATATGTCCCATTTAAAATAATTTGCGGTTCGTTATTGTTTTGATCTACATGATTGTAATTTCATTGATGTTAACCTTATGTATACAATGGTGAACGATGAGAGTAACTCTTTTACCTTGACGAACATAAATTAAATATTTAACTATCATACCATACTCATTAGAAAATAATGATGAATCTATATAAATGACATATCGGTCGGTTGTGGATGCTGGATCATTTTCTTGTGGAATGATTTTATTCTTCACTTGATCTGCAGTTGGTGGTGCTGGTGCTGTACAGACATTATTGAAATAAGACTAAATTGAAAACAATGATTAGCATTACTCGCCTTCTGATAGTGTTTCAATATTGATCGAATTCGAAGATACATTACGATTTGATTTGAGTTGAACAGAGAGGTTATAACTGATATAGAACAGATATATCAAGTAAAAAATCTCAAAGATAAAGCAATACTTACCTATGAAAGGGGAAAATATCTGTAGTGTAATTGTAAAAAAACATAGTGATGTTGGATAGAACACCTGTGTCATTTAATGTTCCTACAATAGAACCATTTATAAATAGTATAAATGATTGAATCCATGAACGTTCATTTATAGTCCAATTAGCAAAAATCCATCGAGATCCTTTTTCATGTTCTTTGATCTTTGGCGTTGGTGGAACTAAATAGACATTGATCAGATATTTTTTCTTACTAGGTGAATAAGATAATTACTAATAGAAACTTTGGTGCCATTAGAAGTTGCATTAGTATAATTGACTTTCTGCGCTGTAAAAAAGCATTCGTAATCACACCCAAGAGTTCCATTAACTGTCAAATCTATGGAACAATTATCATGGGTAACTATGATAGAAGAACATTGATATGATTGACTAGAGCTCGGAGTACAATCAGTGGTAATATTATCAAAGTCACTTCGACGATTAACGTGGAAGGTAAAATGACTTGTGTTAAAGGATGCATCTTCAGTATACGAAACGGCTGCAAGAGCTAGATCAAACAGAATAAAGATATGGTTACGGCGACTCAATGAGAATCTTAATTACTTACTTGTTTTTATGGTAAAAGTTTTTGACGTTTGATTCTCGAATCCTTCTTTCATAGTCCATGCATAACATGTGTATTCAACTCCACGAACAATTGGATTTATTAAAATAGAAGTGTGAATAGTAAAGTTTGTAATACTACTGATCAAATTCTGACTAGGTCCGTCACAATGTTGATCGTTTGCATGACAACTAAAAATTAGCTTATCATAATATCCAAGTGGAGACTTAAAATGAATCATCGCTGTTTGATTTTCCATCAATGTTCCATTGAAGTTTATATCTTTTACTACGTCAAGATCTAAAACGTAAATGACAAGGAAAAATAAAACAAAAAGATCTTAGAGACTAAACGTAGGATTATTAGCATTTTACTTATGGTATATTTTTTAGTTTTATTCTCTGCTTCGAATATCACTGGCCCACTACTGTCATTTGTCGTAATAGAATTTCGGATCAATGTTGCACTATAAACAGAGCCTGGTATCAGATGTGTACATGTTAGTGAACAATTGTCTAGAGAAACTTCATTTGATTCATCCGAATTTCCACAGTCAAAAGTAAGATCTTCCTCTGCACATATATCTTTACAATTCGGAATCTTAACTGATGCTGTTGTTAGATTTTCGTTGACTTGAACGGTAATATTTGCCGAAGAGTTGAGAAATAATGGCGGAAGTGTAACAGTGAATTTTGCAGGAATAATCAGTTGATTTCTCGATCTCCTACTGATCTCAAATTCGAAGTTACGACCAGCTTTTTTTTGAATATTTACGCATGTAACATTAACCGTATTGCTTCTCATACTATCAGAACTTGGAGTGAAATTACAATTCGCTGGTGTTTCATTCCTTATCACTAATTCAGATGAACTTATGGAGGCACAGCTGTAAGTAATGAGTGCTGTAAACATCGATGATCCACGGAGGATTATTTCAATTCCATTTGACCCTGTGACTTCACATCTCTCAGCTTCAAAATAAAATTAGTTAAAATGCTAAATGGATTTCTAAAAAACAATTACTAGTAGTGGTGGTAGTAGTTGTTGTTGTTGTTGTACTAGTAGTGGTGGTAGTAGTAGTTGTTGTTGTTGTACTAGTAGTGGTGGTAGTAGTAGTTGTTGTTGTACTAGTAGTGGTGGTAGTAGTTGTTGTTGTTGTTGTACTAGTAGTGGTGGTAGTAGTTGTTGTTGTTGTTGTACTAGTAGTGGTGGTAGTAGTTGTTGTTGTTGTTGTACTAGTAGTGGTGGTAGTAGTTGTTCTGGTCGTTGTTGTTGTTGTACTAGTAGTACTGGTACTAGTTGTTGTTGTTGCTGTCGTTGTTGTTGTTGTACTAGTAGTACTGGTACTAGTTGTTGTTGTTGCTGTCGTTGTTGTTGTTGTACTAGTAGTACTGGTACTAGTTGTTGTTGTTGTACTAGTAGTACTGGTACTAGTTGTTGTTGTTGTTGTTGTACTAGTAGTACTGGTACTAGTTGTTGTTTCTGTTGTACTAGTAGTACTGGTACTAGTTGTTGTTGTTGTTGTTGTACTAGTAGTACTGGTACTAGTTGTTGGTGTACTACTAGTAGTAGTATCATTATTAGTTATTGGTGCAATTCCAATACTAGTACTATTATTTGCTGCTACCATAAGGTCGAGTGTTGAATCTATGTCTGATGTTGCATTGCTCTGCACACTCGCACTATCTGATTCTTCTATTTGTAGACTATTTACTGGTGCTTGTAAAATAATGGAATCCCTAAAAACAGGATTCTTACTAATGATATTTTCTTCATCTTCGTAGAATTTGCGTACGGAAGTAATATCTATGATAGAATTTTAATTTATACAACAAATATATTACATGTACTGATTAGTTGCTAACCTAATTTTGAAATATTCTGAGAATTATTGGTTAACACATGTTTATCAGGTTTCATATTGACTGTATCATCTGCAATATGTATCATTTGACCATTATTAGTACTTATCTTAGCTAGCTGAAATTTGATAAGATGACTTTTTCATTTTAATTTTTCACACAAAGTATTTAGTGTTTTACCAGCACAAGCATGCGAATCAGGCCCAATAGCTTTAAAACATTGATAGTCATAATTAATTCTTCCTTATTGCTCAAAGTATTTTCTCTTGTTTTTGTCACTGTCGTAATGTTGATTGAGTTACTTGCATTGCTAGATGAATTTTATACAGCGTTTTTATGAGAATTGACTACAGTATATGCAACTCAAAATGAATGAGGTAACGTCAGTCCTCTTGTGATTGATGAGAGAATGTTTTTCTTCGTGTACACGTCTAAAATTGTCTTTTATAACATGTGAAAAGTAAAAGCGAGTTACTTTCAGTATCAAGAAAGCAGCGCAACGTTGGCAATCAGTATATTTTAATATCAGAATGAGAAAATGTTTTGGATGAGGAAGAAAATGTTGACATCAAATCATTCCTTAGGCAAACATAAATATTGGAGCAAGGATGGTAGCCATATTATATGAGTTCGTTTTCGACGAGACGAAATTTATGCGGACAAATGTTCGTTTTACTTCTTTTATCACGAATTTAATTCAATCTATCAACATCATTTGTTCCTTTGATGTCAGTTGAATTTCAGCATGAACATTGAATTGAATTGCATTAATTATGTAGAAATATAAATTCATCGAAACATTCTAAACTAATATTAAAAGTAAAATATATTACAAGATCATTTTTAATAGTATCAATAGAAGTATTAATAAGTATTACACAAATCTTTATTTTTTTATTGGTAAGAGTTACCGTTGTCGAAGACGTATTGCAATGATACGAATAGCTTTTTATTATCAAAAACTAGTTTTGAAAATGATGCTCTCGTTTAATTTGAATTTGTAACTATTTCCCATAGAGTATACATAACTGTATTGAGAACAATGTCAATGCTTACAGTAATGATCGAGTAGACAACAATGCGTATAAAATTATTTTCCTTCTATCCCATAGATTAATACGTTGCAACTCTTCAAGAGCAGTTCTTACACATTACTATTTGAATCTCAGGCAAATCGAATCATTCGGAATGATTATTTTATATTGACTATAAAAAGAAAGTAGAAAGCATTAGACCAATGTCTCCATTGTGTTTCTTGTCAATGTGAGATAGAAATTAATAAACTTCTTAGATATTTTATTATTGTGATTGTCAAAAAGTGATCCCATGAGCAAAGACTGAAATAAAAACAGTTCGAAAGTAAATAAATGGTTAAATAAAATATTTATCTAGTTATTTTTTTTCTTTATTCCTTTGAATATATTTACAGGATTAAATCTGTGCGATATTGATGTGCGCTCTCCATTTTGCATAAATATACTTCGACACATAATTTAATACTTTCTTCTCTCTTTGAATGGTATAGTAAGTGTTTTTTTCCTTGGTTGTTCTCCTGAGTTTTATTTTTGTAGTGCATGACAATCATTAAAAATTCCGCTTTTATACTCGTAGTATCCACACACACATCTCATGACTTCTGTTTGTTAAAATAGTTATCATATTACATTTTATAATTGTAGAAAAACGATATTTGGTAAAGAAATGGATTCGTCGAATGTTGTGTTGATGAAATTGATCATCATTCGACATTTAAATATAGATATATTCTAAATTGAGTTCATCGTATATCGATTGTAGTTTTCTATTACTAATTAAAATACAAATATTGATATCTTTCGATAGAGTGCTACTCTTCAATGACGTATTTCTCATCACAGATTTGCTTATACAACCAGTAACTTACTGTTTGTGTAATTAATCATTTTTTTTCTTGTTTCATATTAAATCTATATAACTATCATTAGAGCCATGGTTGCTACCTCACGAAGTCAACAAAGAAGATGATGCTAGGAAAACACCCCACAAGAAAAAGAGGAAGTAAAATTTTGAAACAGTAGTAAACATTTTTCAGCAGACTCTTGACGTATCTGTTTGATTCAAAAACGTTTTACTTCTTTAGATAGCCTACCTTTATTAGCTAAGTTTCAAAAATTTATAGTGACAGATTTTAGGGTGGTTCTGAGGAACGATAATCCTTTTGCAAAATACAATTTCGATTGTTCGCTTCATAGAAGGCTACAAAAGAATTGATGTCAGCTCTAATGAGCTTCAAAACAAGCCATATGATCATGATCGTTCATTTCTTCTCTGCAGGGATGAAACTACCGTTGAAGTCCCCGACGTATAGAAATTCTCCGATTGTCGTTGAAGACTAATTTATAAACGAGAATGCTATGATGTGAGCGCATCTTTTTCTTGAATTTATTAGTAATTAATTGTATTTACTGCTTGAATATTTATCATTTAGAAAGTCTTTTTCACACAACTAATGTTTCGATACATTTGTGAGTGAGATGAAGAAATTTTCCTTCCTTTCTGTATTTCTGTAGTTGTTACATCATCTAGTAATTTCGATCCTATTAATCATCGCACAAACGTCACACCTCTGAAAAATAAATCTGCCACTATCAATGTTGTCAATAAAGATTGAATTCATAATAACTCCTCTACACAATACTACATAAAAAATGACGGTAGTTTAGTACTGAAAACTTTTAAGGGTCTCGAAACTTTCAATTGAAACTAAATCAATGTTTCATGAATGAAAAGTCAATTGCTATGCGAAACTGTGAGGAAACGGTGAAGAAGCAAAAGGGGTGGTAATTCTTATGAGAATTCACGAACGAAAAATGACTATTAATCAATCGATTGATTTGATCAACGCTCATCTTACGGAAACGATTCATTTGAATCGGGATTTTGAAGAATATGGCGTTGTAGTATAGTACAAGACATCTCGTCAATTTCATGAGCGATTCATAGTATCAGTTGGCATTAAATTATAATCAACGACTGTGCACAGTCTTATATTTTGAAAAGAGTTTTACGATTCGATACTGCGCAGATTTTTCACGATTAATTTCTTTCACATAGTAGGGTAAAAACCAAGAGCAGGTTACCTCATCCCCCACACTACAACTCGTTTTTCTCTGTAAAAAAACAAACAATGAAAGACTACGCTCGATAGAAGTTTACTGTATCCTAAATGTCAATATACATAGATACAAACATGGTTTAAATTTTGAATTTTGTGAAAACTATTTCGATTCCTTTGGTTGAGAAAAGTATTCAAAAAACGAAGAACGGTCAATTAAATTTAGAAATGAACGTTTTCAGTGAAATCTAGAAGATACTGCATATACTCATGGTGTATTCGATTGGCAGTTGTATAGAAAAAAACGCAGCTTTTCAATATTTGTGTCATGATGTTATGGCAATGTCGTTTTCGAAAAATACTTTTGACCATGTAGTATGCTACGCAGTTTCATGAATATCTAGCTTTATTCAGATTACTCATTGCAAGAAAACATCTAGAATGTATAAGGCACTAATGAAGACATTCAGTTGCAGAACTCAATCCATGCATACCCAAGAATTGATTCTCTAAATAGTTATATGCTAGCAAAGTATTAGTATATGAGAAAATGATGACTGTATCTTTCGTTCAGACTGGTTCAATTATCCTGACATGTATTACCAAGAAATTATTCAAAACAAGCGAAGTAAATATGACGGCTGGAAGTTTCAATTTATAAATCGATTATTATTATTTTGTTCATCGCCATTCTGTAACTTAGGTCCTGATTTCTAATTTCTGATAGTTCAACATTACTACTGTAATCCGATACATGTAAACATTAGCCTTGTGAAAATATTCACTCTAGTTAATACTTTGAATATGTTTTTCTTCAAAGTACCGAACTGTTATGTCTATGTAGTTGACGAGAGTATTAATTTGATCGGTTCAGAACTCTGAACTTTATTCCGGTTCGAATGAAAAGAATAAGGCAACAAAGTTGCTTACTTATTCAAAGATCTACCTGTGTAATATATGATGAAGTGTGGAAAAAGGATGATTTTTCTGAAAGTTAAAATATTTAGAATACCATACATGATTATTTTACAGGTACTATATTGATCATGAATAGGAAACACGTAAATTTCGAAATATTATATTCGATTAAATCATGCAATATCAAAGATTTTCAAACGCTTAACTTCCTCTCAAAACTTTTCTTAGACATATCAAGAACCCCCCCCCCCCCAAAAAAAAAAAACTCATCCCCTATTCCATTCCGATCGAATGAGAAACAAAATAATTTGTTTGATACCAAGTAATTTACTACCTAATCTATTTTCATTATTCATTTATTTTATACTCGAAATTTATGTATATATGTGCAAGCGTGATATTTAGTCTTCTGATTAGTAATATTTATTGTATGACGTATTTCAGATTATACACCAATACTTTCTTTCTGATATAAATTGGTTCATGTGTCAGAAAAGAAAAGGGTTAAATACTTACGTTTTTAATACTTTCTTCTGTTTCAAACAAACATAAGTACAGCAAGAATATGAAGTTAAACCTTCTTGAAATGTAGCAGAACTATCGTCACAATACAGAGCAGAAATAATGTGTGGGGATTGATAAATTGTATGCATATAATCGACTCGTACGTCATAAGCTGATACTGTCGATCCGATTTCAACAACTTCCAATTTAAGTAGATATGCGGGACTTGAATTATATGTTGTAAAAGCAAAATATAAATTACTACTATATCAAACCAGTTCAGAATAATAAATGAACTTTAATATTTCTATCAAGTTAATTATTGATAATTGCCAAGCAAAGACTCATGAAAAAGAATCTTTTTCAGACAAATACACAGCATCGATCGATTATATTGTGTCTCATGTATACTTTTCACGTTGTACCATACTATTTCATTGTATTGCTTCATTTGTAATTTGTTATTGAAGATTCAAACATGCTAATTCTAATCATAACGAAGTGATTTTTAGCTATAACTCGTCGATGACATATCTAATTTATGATTTTATTATATTAATGATCATTTTTGATCAATGGTTGCACTGACTGTTCATTTTTCATGAGATCAATAAATGATAAATTAGGAATCAGTTTGTGAAAATGATAAAAATTTTTATGAAACGAGAGTTTCATAAAATCGTTGGGTTCATGCAGAGATTACAAAAAAATAAGTCTAGACTACTATTCGTATTATTTTCTACTCGAATACAGGTCATTTCATTGAATATCCAACGGGATTCAAAGTATATCAAGAATGATAGAATACCATTCATGTGACTACAACTACTGTTACATAAACAAACGATGTGAATTTTCTCATACACCCAAAGTTTTCAATCGGTAGGAATTTATTTTTCTGAAATAAAAAAATCACAAGTGGATTCTTCTATAGCTTGTCTACGGAATAAAGTAACTTAACAAGAAAATATCCACTCTTATTGAAACTATAGATCCATAATAATACTTCTTCATATTCATTGACTTTCTGAAGGCTAAAGTCTTATATTTAAATAACAGTTGAATCGCCATCGCACTATTCAGGAAAACTATTGCGGTTCTTAAACGGGAACTACTTAACGTAAATTGGTTGTATTTCTCTTGTGAAACAGAGTGTCGATTTACCATCGATTTCAATAGTCGAATTTTAGGTCGCACTAAAGATGTTGAAATTGTTTTTTTTATAGATTATTCTACAGTTACAAAAAATCTTAATAGAAAGATAAAGATAGAAAAATCACTATGTAGTTCGAGACAAGTATTATGACGGTCGTAGGTGGATCTGTAGAGGATAAATTACGACCATATCGTATTCTGTCCTTTACAATGTGTAAACCATCAAAAGTTCCCCAGTACACGTGGTTATTCTAATTGTTCTACTGTGTATTTTCTGACATCTATGTAAGCAAGAAAGTCTTGGGTTGTAATTGAACCTGTAAGTCCTTTCCATTGCATTGCAACGTTCATATAAACGTATTTTTAGATAAAAATTAGTTACAGCAACCTTTGCTACTGGATACACAACAAAAAATCTATGTGCAAAAAATGGAAACCTCCTTACAGCTACATACAATTTGACACGAGGGTTTTTGACGTTATTTGTTTGTTTAAGTTCCTTCATGAACCTATTGTATATTAAACATTTGTGTGCAGCGATATTTGTTTTTTCATCTGATTCATGGATCCTATTTTCTATGAATTACACTCTACGACAAAAATTTTATTGTAAGAGCTTTGTGTCATCTGAAAATGTATCTTGCTTGGAAAAATAATCTAGAAAGCTTGAGAAAATGGAGAGAAAAACAGATGGCACACACTTGACTTTCGAAAAAAAAATAGAAATAGATAAAATATCCCTATTCCAGAAATTTGTTGAAATACTTGAAGTAGATAAAATACATTGAAACTCATTTTCAAGCGAGACAACGACATCGATGCAATTTTTAGACGCTAGAATGTCTCGAAAAATTTTCGTCTTCGATACTTCACCTATTACCAATAAAATGATGGATATTCTATTATAGTTTATTGAAATTTCAGGACTTAGAACTCTCTTTCGATAAACAAAAAAGTGAACATAGTTAGTTCTCACTGTTTGATAGTAGTTTTCATGGTTTTGTTGCAAAATATTCTTCGATATTACTCTGTACTCTTGTGGTTTAATCTCTCTTGAAAAAAACACTTTTATGCTAGCTCACACCTCTTAATTACATCATTAATGGACTGCATCAATATCCTCTTCCTTCAGTAGTTTTTCTGAAGATAAATTCTAATCACTATTCGTGGAATGTCCTCATTTTTAATAGTATTCATTTATTATAAATTCTAGACGAAATCGTAAAAGGTTTATTGTGCAGTATGTAGAAATGACTCAATCGATCGAGATACAATGAAAATTCTGATCTATGAAGAGAAGTACGGCGTTACTCTTCATTACTATACATAGTAACTTTGAAAAATGCAAGGGAAACAAGTAATCCGTGCTTTGTCTGAAAAGTTACAATTAGGATTGATTAAAATCTACTCATAGAAGAATATATTCATCCTTAAGGGCAATTGAATACAAATTACTTATTGATCCATACCAAGAAATATACCCTAAAAGAAAATAGAGCTAGCCTTTGTTCATATTCATACATTAATATTGGTTAAATTTTGAATTTTGAACTTTACACATTCATGTTTGTTTTGATCATGTTTTTCAGCACGTGATTTTTTTTCTGATTGTATTTCTATTGGAAAACATATGACCAAAATTTACTAATTGTATGACATATTGCCAAGTATTCTTTTTCATCGATAACTTGTCTATGATATACAGCCTATCGGCTCTATCTCTAGACAGAACAGTTCTTACCTTTGTCAAGTTGTCATTGTAGAATGCAGAACACTCATGTGTTTTGCCAAGACAGAGAAAAAAAATAGTCAAATGATGTTCATTGATCGAATAAAAATGATTTTCATAATGTAAGAAACAGTTAAGTTTATTCAGTAACTCTTGCGGCATGTATATCAAGAAGACTCAAGATTTATAGGAATCCCTTATGAATAATCGAAGCTTCCTTCGAAGACTAGACAAAATACGTGATGACGTATAATGAAAATAGACTTTGTCTAGTTATCAAATGACATTGGCAATGCTACTTGTCTTGCATTCATTTTACATGCCAACTGATAAGTTTGGTTTTTCATATCAGAAGAAATTACACGAATCAATGGATCATAACAAAGACACAAATAATCGTATGTACTGTGTTTGCTATTAAGCATCCTTCAAGTCAATCCTTTTTTCAATGCTAATATAGAATTATAGGCGAATAAAAAATGTAAAATAATCATATTTGGTTATTTATTGCATCAAAAAAGGTTCCCGCTTTTCTTCATATATCTTACTCTTCGTTCTAACAAAAGTTGATATCATCTTAATGCATAAAAAAGTCATTCACTGATCATTCTATGTTTATACAACGTTGTTTCGTAGTTTCGATAGCCATTATCTATTCAAACGTATTAGCAACAATTGATGAAGAAAAATATTTAATTCAAAACGGACCTGTTGGTTTAATACAAATTAAAAAAAATGATACTATTGCTGCATGGGTACGTGTACCAGAAGCGAATTATAAGCAATGGATATTTTCAGCTAAAGTTTGGCGTGCTGTAAGAGAAGAATAGTTGGAATTACGACAGCTTCCTTATGTAAAAAAACAATACATTCTGTTATGTTTTAGGCGTCCATTGTTCTCGGTATACTCTGTATAGTTTTTGCTGCACTTGTTCTTGCTTATATCATTCATGGTTTTCTTACGAATTCTATTAGTATTTGTGGTTGTTTAGGTGACGTTAACTATGATGATCAATTAGAATTATCACATGCAAATCTAACTAATAGTCTTCAAAAATTTACTTTCAAACATCCCTTTAAACAATCAGAAGAGCAACAGCAACGAGAACAAGAATTTCAATCATCAAACTATGACGGGGAACGATACTATCCAGCTACGTTCCGAAATCCAGTAGCAAAGCCATTATATACTGATCAATCAGGATTAAAAACTTCAATAAAATAATTAAACCGACATTTTTATTTCGCTATTAAGATATTGGAAAATAAAAAGCAATAAGATACGGTTTAGTTTAATATGTTTTTGCAACTTCAATTATTTTATCAAGAACGATATTAGCATGTTTCTCAGTGAAAATCAATGCTGGACGAAAACGTACAGCAATATCGCCACATGCTCCTACTTGAATACCTATGAACAATAAAAAGAGCATAGAACATGGTAAAATTATTATTCATATGATTTTACCGGCATTTCTCATTTGACTTATGAATTTATCTCGTGTTGTTGCATTTGGCATATCAAATGCACAAAATGTACCATGACCACGTGCATTCAGAATTAAAGATGAATATTTTTTGCTTATATTTTTTAAACCATTCAATAATACATCTCCAGTTTTTTTCGTATTCTCAATTAAATTGTCTTGTTGTACAGTTTTCAATATAGCATCCAATACTAACATTTTCGCTGGTTCACCCATCCAAGTATTGAATATCCGATAAGGCTATAATTACAACATAATGATAAATATTTTCAGTTTCTCTAGCTCTAGTGAAAATAATTTCAATTTGCAAACAAGAGTGCTCGAGTAATCACATACATATATATATGAAAATCACTCGTGGGCTTAATTTTTCTTCTCAATGGATTTATTCATAGGCAATCAAGCTAAGTACTCATATTGGTTTTCTTCACTGATTGCTAATCACAAAAAAATGATGTATTAGATTATGCAAAAAGAGATGCCATCATATAGTGGACCAACAGAAGTAAATAATTTCTAAGTATGGTTGTAGTATATGGTGTCAATTTCGATCAATTGTGAAAATTCTATAAAAGGAAACTGTGTTAAAACGTGCGCTCAATTTTTGCTTCATAGTCTGCTTCTAGTTTATGTGTATAGCATGAGAGCGCACATAACATAGCTGAACATCATCAAAATAGAATGATTTCCATTATTGACCAATGAATACCATACATACATGGTATGTTTTTCAATGATAGAAAAATAAAAGTCGAAGTTTGAAGTTCGTAGCTTGAATTTTCAATTTTCGGATGGAGAAAATAGGAGGACAATTACAGCTGAGTTTCCCGTAACTTTATTTTTGATAGAATGCTGACGTCAAGGACTCACAGGAACTGAACGATTTTTTTCTAAATAAGCATTAAATATTGATAATATGTGGCAGTAATACGCCGAACAGTAACATTTTTTAGAGCTATTTCTCTTTATTTGTCACTAATTAATTAGTGACTTTCAAAGAGAAGAGACAGACACTCGATAGAAAAATTATTTAGACGTTTTCTTTTATCGATTTTCACGATTGATATGACAGAATAATTGACACATCATTTTAGTGTCTACCAATAGGTAGTCTTGAGAAATAATTTATGTGTTTTTTGTACTTCTCGGATCTATGATTGAATCGCCGTTATAGAAACGACGTATTGGATTTGATATTGTTTATCTGATTCTTTTTCAACTACAGTTTTCCTATACTAAGTTAATGAAATGAATTCGATCTTTGTTGTTAAAAATCTCTAATAAAATGATGTACAACAAATGGCATATTATAGAATCAATGAACGTGTAGTTGTAAAATGTCTCAAATCAGTATTACATATGTTCTTCTTTAATTAAGATTTGATTCACTTTAGTGTAGTACAAAAAAAAAACGTTGAAAAATTCATTCTAATTTCTTTTCTATCAATTAAGATTTTTCGTTGTGGTCTCGCTTTTATTTTTCAAAGGTGCTTGGTATCAAATCAAATGTATTCTACTTATGTTTATCGTTATTCTAGAATTTAGCTTGCATAGTTACTTCATTATTTGTTTCTTACTAAATTTTTCTATCCAATTAGAATGAATGCAACACAAAAGTACTGGCAACAATAGAGATTTCTATGAATTTTATGTATGTCGATCTGAATTACAAATTTTACTCAACTGTTACTAGAAGCAGTACTTTCAAGCATTCGAAATAGCAATATAACGGACTTTTTTTTAGTTCGACAAACCTGTTTCGGTTGGAAGTCTGCTCTAGCAAAATAACCTCCAGTTTGGAATTTTTTCGAAAATGTCACTATATCAGGTGATTCAGGTAAATTGAAATGTTCATGCGCCCAAAATTTTCCTGTTGCACCAAGACCTGTTTGAACTTCGTCAACAAGCAATGCTGCACCATTCTAATAAAATTAAAATAATTCCTACGTTCTGTATTCTTCGTTTGTATTTACCTGTTTAGTTAACTGTTGTAGACGTTGAAAAAACGTTGCACTTCCATGATAATCACCACCTTCACTTTGAATGGGTTCGATTACGACACCGACGACCGGCTTTTGTTTTGAATTATATTCATGAAATAATTCTTCAATCTAATTTAGAAAGAAAAACAATATCCCAATTAAATCTTTGATTCAAATGCATGGTAATGGCAGTATATATCGTATGTTTAAGATAAACTTTTGCTGTACTGTATACCCTGATCGAGATGAATTTCTTACCTTTATCCTGTCATAACCTACACAACTCTAATGAGAACTATGTGCGTTGTGATAATCTTCGAGTACGGAACATCGAACAGAAGCATTTCTTATCTTGATAGCGACCATTGAATATCGATGAGAAGGTTTCATTGACACTATTTAATTGCTGTGCAATCGAATTGGTAAATTTTGCACCGAACACTTTTTCTTGCTCTCGGAGTCGAACTTAACTACTTTTTATCAGTCAACTTTTATCTTGAGAGGGGTATAGTCAGTAGCAAAGGTTTCGAGTAACAAACCAAATATTTGCGGGTCGTTGCATGATTGTGCATTAGTAAATATTTTTTGTTCTGTATATATATTCATTTATTTTCACCTGGAGCTATAGTTTATCAAATACATCGCTGACGGAGAAAACATGCATGGGTACTATAACGAATTGATTTTTTACTATTATCTTTCTGGAAGCTATGCGAACAATAATAATTTAAAGGAAACTTACACGAGCTAAACATTTTTCATCTTCTTTTTCATTTTCTCGTTGATTCTCTTCCAATGGATATTTATATCTAGGAAATGGGGCAATCGGCCAATCGAAACTTGGAATATCAAGTTTATGTATTGGTTTTGAATGTGTGCATGCCAGTGCACCTAAAAAAAGAGAGAATTTCAAAAAAATTAGACCTTTAGAAGATAGTTTTGCGTTCGTCTCATAATACCAAATGTTCGTCCATGAAATGCTCCTTCGAATGACATGATGGAAATACTTGGACAACCAGGTGCTTTGTTGTACATAGATGATTTTAATTCTTCGTCACTGAATGCTTTACCATGACGATGTTTATCTGCATACCATATACACATAGCCTTGAATGCATTTTCGTTAGAGCATGAACCACACATCATTGGCTGAACGTAGTCAAGACCTTTAGGTGCTACCTGAATAGTTTAATTAATAGATTTGTATGAAACATTTCGGAAAATTACGCAGATAATAGTATGATCTTACTGGAAGAAGCGTTTGTTCTATCTGTTTAATAAATTGTGGTGTTGGATGAACCCCAAGTGCTGGCCGATTAACAAGTTGACTCTATGAAAATCAATACGAATAATTGTTTTTTATTTGAATGTTCAAATTGTAACGAACTAAATTTTTTGGATCTTGAAAAACGTTTTGAATTGCTGGATGATTGTAACCTAGATTGAAAAACAACACATTCACAAAAGAACATTCTTTCTCTTCGATTGCACTTACCCAATGGAAGTGAAGCAATTTGTTCATATACATCTAACATGATATTTCCATCAATGTCGACAGCATAATTGCCTATGGATTTTTCAACATCGAGTACGAAAATTGTGCTCAAAGGATTCTAAATTAGAACATCATAAAACCATTAGTTATTTTACTATATAATTTAAGATTAATCAATTACTAACTTGCGTTTTTTCAAGTTCTTTCATGAATTGTTTGGATTTCGGACCCTAATTCATGAAGAGAAATTTTTAATTGCATATTTGAACCTTCTTAAAGTTCAAGGTTCGTACCGGTATTGTTGTTGTCATCTTTGGACCCGATGGTTCTTGACTGAGAACACTGTTTCCTATAATAAGTAGATAAATTTCTTATTTGTTGTTCAATAATCAACAGACCTCGACATTGCGTACGAGTGTGAAGAAGACTTCGAAGATGAAAAAGACGTGCAGCTTTCATATCTAAATAGACTACATAAAATCAAGGCAAATAGAAACTTAAGTCTTATCGATAAATCACAAATACAAAGTATTTATTCGTTTCTTTTACGTCGCTCTTGCACATTGCACATCGACATCAAAATGAGAAAAGGAGCAAGGGCCGCACGTTAAGAGATGTGCATTTTTTTTCTTTCGATTTTTTTACATATTTATTGGCTTGCCAATCCTTTCTTTCCTTATCATTCTTCTTCTTTATGTATTTTATCACTTGCAGTTAAAGAGAGTGTAATGTTTGTCAAGAACAAAAACGTGAAGTTGTATGAAAATAGTTTATTTGAACAATCATTTGAAATACAAAAAACGATAGAGCTCTAACAAAAGACGAAAAGGAAATAAAAATGAAATAAAGATAAAATATTATGTGGGTGCCAAAGTAAAGAACAAGTTATTAGTAGCGTCGTCTGTTGATCAATATCTGATTTGTTACTCGATTTAACAAATAATCATAAAACTAGGCCATTCTTTTCTTTTCTGTTTTCTTTTCTTTCTTGCTTTGAAATAATTTTAACTATGCTTGATAAGTGATGGAGCTAGGAAACTGGTAAGTTCTTTATCTTTGAGCATATTCATAAATTCTTGTTTTGATATTTTATCATCATCATTTAAATCTAATATGGCCATTATTTGATATGATACATAACCTACGCTATGTTTTTCACGATCAATACCATTTAAAATAAAGAGTGCATGAACTATATTATTAATTTCATCGTAGCTTATGAATCCATCACCATTACGATCATAAGCATTATATAGCCATTCAAGCTTTTCTCGTGGAGTACTTGCATTACTGTGTATATAAATAGCCATGAGATATTCATCGAATTCAATAAACCCATCTCGTGATATGCTATCAAAAGCACGAAATAAAAATTCAGAATAGGTTTCCGATGAATCTGATTGAAGTAATTTCTTATAGAAATTTATGAATTCAATTTTCGATAGACGACCTGAAACACAATGTTGCCGAAATATCTTATAATAATTTAGAATTTGTTCACGAGTAAATTTTGTTCTATTCATTAGATAATCTATTCTTTCCGATGTAAGTTCAATTGTTCTTGGAAATGTATGTGAATGATTTTTCTACAATATTATTAAACAAGCGTAAGGTATCTTAGAAGAATAGAAGAAATTCAACTCACTTTAAAATTCCATTTTGTATTTTTAAACATTGGTGTTATTAATTCAAGTAGATCAGTACATTGTTGACATAGTGCAATAAATTCTTCACAATTTAATTGTCTATCACCATTAACATCAACTTTTTCGAATAAACTTTTCAATTCATTTAATCGTTCTTGTCTTATGAATTTTCCATGTACAGAATAAGCTAGATGGCATAAATTAAAGAATTCATATTCGTCTATATGATGATCTAGATTAGTATCATAAAGAAAAAATATCCATCGAAGTTTTTCAACATCATCTGTTTCAGGCATGCTAATGGCTTTAAAAATTAATATTTCTTTGAAACATAATTGTCCGTTTTTATCTGTGTCTATATGATGAAATAAACGTTCAAGTAGTTGTCGAGAATTATGTAAATGTTTCAATTCGGTTGAATATAGATCGCAGAATTGTTCGAAATTTACATAACCCCGTGGATAATAGGTTAAAAAACGTATATAAAAATCGTTAATTTGTTTTCGTGTGAAATTACTATGAAGAGTTATGTAGCACAATTCACGTTCATTTAGTTCTGGACGTTCCAAACGAGCTGGATGAATATTTCCCATATATGTAATGATTGTATATTGTCGATGTACGAATGCTAACTTCAGAATAAAGACCATGTTAGACTAATCATCTCCTATATTTATCCTTCCTGTTGTTGGCGGAGAAATAGATCATTGATGTCATGAGAAATTATAGAAAAATAGATAGCGTCATAAGCTATTTTCTATTGTGCTTATCATCGTAGTAAAACCTACGCATGCTTATGAGTCATTTCTTTCTTGATTTCATCGTATTGTTATGTTCATCATTTGCACTGTTTATTATAGATTTCAGTGAAAATGATGCTCTCTTCTCAAGTATTTACACTAGCATCTTCTCACTTGCAACCATATACGTATGTGCAATCCATAATGACACGTTGTTTTCGATTTCTATTTTGTCTTGCATGGAAAGCTGCAATTATGTAAGTGTAGCAATAAAAAACAAGAATTACTATGAATCATTACAAAAAAAGACATTCTTTTTTGTGCTTTTAGTTTTCCATATTTATTTTCTTTTGGAACATTAGCGTCTGGACTTCAAATTCGTGTTGATATTGATATTAACTAGATCAAATTATTTTGCCATGTTAAATTATTTTTGTTTTTCTTTTCTTTTATTTCTTCTCAGTGTCGTCTATGAATTTATTTGTTTATGATACTTGAACATTTTCTCTAATCGTAATAAGAAAAAACACGGCGAATTAAATAATAGAAATCATTTTAAAATTATTCATCAGTTGATTAATAATTATCAACTATAGTACATAAGAGCTCTTCAGCTAAAATGAAAGTTTTCATTGTCACAAGTAATAAACTTGGTAGTTGCATAGACTACTATGGGCTGCTCTCATTTGCGAATAAGGATAAACTTGATTTTAAAATATAATGAAAATGTTTTTAAATTGTCGATGTGTCTTGAAAAGAGACAGTTTTCAAGTCAATGTAAAGAATTAAGTTATTGAAATTTTCACTTGAAAAACCCTGACGATCGAAATGATGTTGAACGATGAGATTTTTAACATATCTTAATGAAATGAATAATCATGTCAAGATAAGTTCGTGCAATTTATAGAGGACGTAAGTTTCTAGAATATGACAAGCAATAAATTGAATGGAATCACTGCGATTTGTAGCGGGTGCAAGTTATTTTTATTTGAAAGAAGCTTCAAATTAAAAAGATTATTATTGTTTAAAGCAGACACCAGTTTTTAATTGAGCAAACGTTTCATTAGATAGAAATGGGTTTTATTCATAGGAATAGTTAAGAAAATCATGACTCATATATCCATAAGCTGATGCAGAAAATTCTTAAACTAGAATAAGTAATGACCTATTAATAGTCATTCTATGGCAAGTTGCTTTAGCAAGGGAAAATGATATAGTAATATAGTAAAATATCAATTAAAAAGGCCTGAGATTGTATTCATGAATAAAATAATATAGAAAATATTTGAGCAAGGATCGATGAAAAAAACAAGAGAGCGTTGAAAAAATTAGAAAAAAAAGTGTAAAAAATAGGAAAAAGAATCATCTGCCATTTCTAAATAACAATGATGTCTATTGAACTCCATAAGTTACATTTAGATGATATAAAAATATAATTAAAAACTAGATCTAGTGAACTCTATAAATTGCATTTCATAGAAAAGAAATATTGAGCTATTATGTCGTTTGGTGAACTCTACAAATTGCAGTTCATTTCAAAGACACAATAAATTATCCTATTTGGCTAACTCTATAGATCAAAGTTCATTTAGAAGTAAAATTGAACAATTAATTTTTTAAATTTCACCAAACGAAATTTCATATTCGTGATAGTTATTTCAAACTAATCCACGTCAAAGCCAGTAAATTTCTTAAATTCAGTTAAATTTAAAATACGAAAAATTCAACTTTTCATTCTTTTTAAATAAATTTAATTTTTAGAAAACTCATTTAAATTAAATCAAATAAAAATTACAATTTTATGTTCGCAAAAGAGAAGAAACGCCACTATGATATGTTTTAAAATACTTCGTTTCGATGACAAAAGACTCATATTAAAATAGTAAAGAAAGCTATACATTAAATTTAAATTCTGGAAAACAGATTAACACTAACAAAGTTTTCGATGATTAGTATCACATGTAGACTACGAATACATCGAAACTTGAGAATTTCGTTCAATATAAATTAAGAACAGTAGGTATCAGAGCTCCGTGGGACGCGACAATAAAAATGAAAAGGTGGCGGGACTGGGGGGACAGAACTGATTCCTCTCGGGACGAGACCAGATCAATTGACGTCTTTGTCTCACCAATTTCATACAAGCACAATCGGTATTGAGTATTGTGCATTCATTGCAGCATTTATGCATTGAATTCAGCATGCATACGTTAGAGGTCATTTGATTGGTTGTCTTCACCCAATGTCAATATGTCACTTGTATGAAATGATACAGTAATTGTATTGTAATCATCGTTCACGTCATTCTAATCTTTTTCCAAATTATTTAGATGTTTACAGTATATTTTTTGTTTGATCAGATACTCGAGATGCAGTATTTTAGCTAGTGTTTCTTATTGTAATTTTCATTGTTTCCTTGTAATAAGGACTTCTCATGAAAATATTATCGTGAAACAAGTTTGCCATACAAATATCATCGTGATAGAGAGTTTTTTCATGTATATGTTATCTTGTAACAAGGGAACTGCAAAGTGATCCCCTGAGACCTGGCTTGGGATCAAAGATTTTTATTTTTATGGGACCGATACCAATAACTTATCCAGATGGCCCCGATGTCTCCTTTTGTGGAAAAGATTTGAAAATTTACGGTTAACCTTGGAAAAAATTGCTTGTGTTTAAGAAAATTGTTGTCGCAATCTCTGCTGGGTTAAAATGTGAAACACAATGTAACTACTGTTACTAATTACTTGAAAGTTGTTTTCTTTGATTTATCTTGCGAAACATAGCTCACAACCATTTTACCAATCTTCTACAACTACATTAAGGAAGAAGTTCGTCTACAATAATGAAATTGTATAGACTTACCGCTTTGATCTTATATCGATAACATCACTAACGATCTCCATGTGAGTGTGCAGGTCGTGTCTGTTAGGATCTGTGACGTCTCTGGAACCCGTCAGTCATGGTCTGTGATAACGGGGGAGGGGCACATCAGTAACGATATGCGGAAGAGCATAAGTGCGTCAGAAATTTCTACTCTAAACACTTCAACTCTCCTTTCACATCATGTTTCACAAAATTGGAATCAGAAGCTATAGAAAATTTTAACTAGAACAAGGATCGGGACCAAAACCATTTTATCAACAGGACAGCGATCCGAAAATTTTTTTAATGCGACCGGGACCATAAAAAGGTGGTCCCATAGTTTCCTGCTTGTAACTGATAAGTAGTAAAATAAATAGATTTCATCGAATAAGAAAGTAGAAATCAACTAGTATGTTTCAACCACATTATCAAGCAAAAAGAAAGAATTACTTTTGTATGTTGGAATAACACGGGACGGGATGGCTCGGATAAGACGGTGCGGGATGCAGGACGGGGTGGGACAACTCTTTGGTCGTCCTGCGGAGCTCTGGTAGGTATTTACAATTTATTATTATGATACTAAAAATTTTAACTAATGTCGCGTGTATTCCGTTTTAGTCACTAATAACACAAAGGTCTTTCAAATAACGCGTACTATCAATGAAATATTGATCATTTACTTAATTCAGAATGATAAAGATAACGATTAGATGTGTTTTTTTTTCTAAATGTTATTTCTTCATCAAGATAGAACTAATAGACATCAAACAACCTAACTCTGCTTAACCTATGCAAAGTGTCGATCATAGTCCAACGGTTTGTGTGGTTGATCTAGAAATATAAAGCGTAATCGATTCAAAAGCGACAACAACTTGCTTTTGTGGAAGATTGTTGATAGTTTATAGCATGAATGTAAACGTCCACGCTGATCCTAAGTTGATCGTTGTTTTTCTAGATCACTTTTAACAAAAACTAAAGTCGATCAATGCTTTTATCGTTCTCAAAGTCATTGTCATTCAAAGATAAATAACTATACATCTACAAGTTGAAACAAGGTGACATTCGAATACGTACTTAGCATATGCACGATCAAAATTTGAGTTCGAAGAAAAGAACGTTTTTTCGTAGCTACGTCGTCGCTTGATTAACATCGAAATAGATATCATATTTGCATTTGCACTCAAACGAATATGATTTATGTTTTAATTAATAATATATCAGTGTGAAATATTTTCATGCATGAATAAGATAGAAACCATTTTTAACAGTGATATTCGTTTATAGTTCCTCAAAAACAATACGTATTGTTTTTGCTGTTGTAAAACGATGAGATTGAGAATCATTCTTTATTTTATTACAAGATATTACATTTTAAATAAAAAAGAAACACCTTTTTTAATTTTCTTATGAACTTTTATTACCATGATCAAATGTTAAAGAAAACAATAAAACAATATGTAATTGCTTGCAATCAAGATTTTAGCAATTATGAACTTTGTCAATGATTTACTATTGAAAATGAGAAAAAGAACATGTTTACAACAAGTTTAGATTAATTTATCTGACTTTTCCTAAAAAAAGAATTCGTCGAATGTTTGATTTGGACATAACAGAAATGATTTAATAAAATTTTTTTTCAAAAATTTTATTAGCGTCTCACTTTAAAACGAACAAGATCAGATATAAATGAAAAAAATAGATATATCAATCTATACGGAATTATGTTTAAATTTCTGTATCTCACAGCAGTTAATCTAATTGAGGAAAAACAGTTGAAAACACTTCATTTCAAGACCTTTTCTTCTATTCTTCAGTTTTAGTTCGAAAACATGAACAACAGGCACATGTTTCATGCTCTTTTGTTGAATTATATTCTTTGACTTGGTCCGATGGTATACCGGAAGCAAACAGATTCAGTACTTGACGATGAATACGAATTCTCATTTCATTACCAAATACTAAGTCACCATCGCATGCCCAATTACCAAATTGTCTTCGATCCGTATGCTTTGGACGTATGAGAACTTCACTAACATGATATCTTTCAATCGAAGGTAGATCTTCTATTGATGGACTATCTTTAGCAACTTGCCAGAGAAAACGTAAAAATCCCGAGCGCCATGAATGCTTCACAAGAATTAAATCAAACGATCCGTTACCTAAACGACACTAGATGGAACATTGAAATCGAAGTGTAATTGAATTTATTCACCTAAATGAACGAATGGAGACATTCCAAATTTACTCTTTGCACAACGGCCTGGTATATTGAGACAATTAATTGATACATATTTTCCTTCGCATGTTTTTACTAATGATAAATCCATGTCTTGATTTACAAGGTTTCCTTTCGAAGCACATCGTTTACAATTCGTTCTACAAAATTCTAAAGCGGGTGCAACGATTTTTTCAAGATGTTTCAACGACGTATGTCTGTGATTAGTTTGATTTGCTCCTATGTTTTCAGTATCGACTGCTTGTTGTGAATCTAATACAATAAATGAATCAACTGTATTCGTTGTATCATCCTTGTTTACTGGTGATAATGACGTCAATGAATCAGAAGATGATAATGTCATTATTATTTCTGCTTCGTATGATTTGTGACGAAGGAAACGACACAATCCAGCTACGTCGTATCTAAATGGACCAAGAAAACGCCATTTATCGGATCGATAAATAACATCACCGAAAAACCCATATGCAAGCATAGCTCCCATAAAACGTACAAAGCCGTTTTCATTGTGAAGCTTTGTAAAAAAAATAAAATAAACGAGGATAAATGAAAAATATCAGACATATTCTATTTACGGTCGCTATATCAATTGACAATGTTTCACCAATAATAATCTGCAAGGCACTCGTTACTGGATCATTAACGCCTGTTGTGCCGAAAACGATGGCATCTGTTGAACCAGCTGGTATGATACCTATTCTTAGATCAGGCCGAATAATTTGAACTAGTGGATCATCAATATTTAATTGTGCTTCACGAGCTGTTTTTAATAGAAGACCCTGACATAATTCAGCAAACATTCCATCACCACCAACACAAACAATACCATCATAATCATGTATATCTTGATCAATTAGATGATCTTTCGCTTGATCGGCACGTTCTGTATAAATTGAATTAACAGTGATGTTAGCTTCTTTGAATATGGGCAATACGGATCTTTCATACACAAGTTTTGCTCGACCTAATTAATGAAAAGAAAGAAAAGAGACTTCTTTTCTATGCAATTTGATTATTCCTTAAGCCTATGATGGATTCAGATTGGCAAGTAACTAATAGTTATTTTTTTTTGAATCAATATTATCCATCGATTAATCACTTTTACTAAGATAAATAGAGTATATTTACATAAGGTACATAGTGAAGAAAACAACGTTAAAATTCGATTGCTATAAGAGATATGAAGTTTGTTTTGACAGTGTACTGCATTTCACTTAATTCAAATTTATCCTTCAATTAAATCCGTTGATAATTAAATCAGAAGATTTCTCTTTAAATTTCTGTTGGACTAAGTATCTCTTCTTCCCACTAAAAAAGATATCGATTTCATAAACAGACCAAACTTGAGATCAAAATCTTAACCTTACTTGATTTATATTTAATGGAAAAGTGATTCTTCAAATGAATATGATACAAATTCAATTTGTTTACGTCTTTTGCAGAAGCATTTTTTTCTCAACGACGATTTTAATAATATTCATCAATATGTCTATCTCATCCATAGAAAAGTTGTATTCTTTTCCGAAGGAATACGAAAAGATCTTGAGAATAATTGTATAAAAAAATAAAGTTCTATTCTTATTACCTTTACCACCAAATGGATTAACAAACGCTAGCAAATGACGTGGTCGCTGTGTCAGTTTTGATAAACATGAATTCAAATTAATATATAATCTATTTGCAATATCATCAGTATCAACTTGAAGGTCTATTCTTTTCACTTTCCATCGTACGGAATCCGATACATCAATATAACTTATTTTAATAAACGTTCTATTTAACAGATTAGATTCACCATCGGCAAATGCTAGATTATGAAAAAATCGTCCGAAACTAGAATTTCGACGTAATGTTGAAGTTTCTGATGCAGAAACTGCGGAAACCATCGTTTGCATTGTCGTATAACTCGATTTTCGTGACATTTCGATAAATGATGTTCCGGCTGCATTTTTAATATTGGCTTCATTATTGCCATAAGCATAGCTTACACGACGCTTGAGTGCTGATTTTATTTGTTTAACAGAAAGTACATGATTCAGAACAATATACTTGGGAACTATCGAAATCTTTGTTTCGTTTAGAAGCCATCCGTAAAGAACGTAAAGCTAAACAATATATTTAAGTACAATGTCAATATTGAGCACAGCGTAATAGAGACACAACTAAGTGACGGGGCACAGTAGCAAAGTACCCTATGATCTTGAGCGAAATTCATGAAGCATATTTTCAATGATGCTTATTGCAAAACAGAAAATTCTTTCATTTGATAGTCAGCAGTTTTTACTCGATCCAATACTTAGTTACGATGCAAGAAATCTGCCAGTGACATACATATTCCTACATTTAAATAATTATTGTACGTAAATGTTTAAAATATGTTTTCTAATATTTATCTGTGACATTCTTAAAATCGATTTACTTTGAGTGGTATCATTTTATTGAAAGATGAACGGAACCCATCGATTGAACATAAGCATCGCATAGTAGACGAACTGGTCGAGAATTCGATAAGTGCACTAGAAAGAAACAACATTCGTGTGAATGTTTACTGAAGTAATCTCAGTAGACTTTTCTGTGTGTACTTGAATGAAAAATGTGTCGGTTTTCATGTGTACTTTTGCGAGCGATATATATTAGAAGAGTTGCAAAACAAAAGTAGGTTGCTCGTACTACCACTAATTCATTAGAATTAGTTACATTGGAAAAATTCATTATTGATACACGTAAGTTGAAACTAATGCTTCGATAGAATTAAAATTCAACAAAAAATCATCTTATTTTATTCCTATACTACGATATTTATTTTTGCTTGTTTAGTACAATAAAAATTGTTAGTTCTTTAAGTAACGTATATTTTCGAATTTGAATTCTCTCAAGAAGCCAACGACACGATGTTACAACAGGAGAAATAATGATCGGTGTTTCTTGTTTGTCTGACAATATCTGAAAGGAGTGTTGAAGTGTTTAGGTTAGAAACTATGATGGTCAAACATTAGGAATCAGCATAGACCATGAGACACGAGATGTGGACACGTTCACAGTCGATTTAAAGGTAGTATCATAAGTAATTGATTTGTAACTAAAGTCTAGTGAAAATATTGAATAGTTCGTTCTTGAAGTTCTATGCTCTAAACTAAGAAACAATGCCGATATATAAGTCTCGACGTACATTTGAAAAAAGAAATTTTTTAGGGTACTAGGAACCGTATGTAAGCCGTGTTTCACATTATTTTTCCAGTGACGTTCTTTGTGAATGATCGATTGTTGATTGAAAATGTAATCGAGTTAATGAAGATTCAATATCATCTATTGGAATGTTATTCGATGTACCAACCAAAGAATCTACTCTTAATTGTATATTGGTCGTATTCTGATGTTTATCTTCGACGCATATACTAAATTGATAGAGATCATTTTTGATATAACATGCTGTTGAAAACAAAGTGGAAGGCATTACTAATAGCAATGACTATTATATTGTGCGATATTGATTGAATACCTATATTTTCCCCTTGTTTGATTACAGGTAACATTATCGATATATATTAGTATTGAGTATAAGAAAAAAAACAATTATTTTTAGAAGCCACGAAACATCACGCGGCTTCGTCATCAACGCTGTTGTGATAATATCGAAAACATAAAGCAAATAAAAACGAAAAATTTTCGTTCTCTAGCGTTTTGTTATGTTGCTTACTGTATAATTGGACGATGTAAATATCTTTCCAGTTGAATAATCTTCCTAATTTACTGCAATTCAAAAGAAAGCGTAATGAGTAAAATATCGGGTAATACAAAAAAAAACAGATGGCATATGGTTTTTTACTACAAAGATAAAATTTTTCTCAATTACTATTTTGCCAAAAATAAGTTACGGCTTACATAACTGGCAAAGAAAGTCTGATTCAACGAAGTTCTATGAATCACTTATGTGCACGATTTAATTGATTGCCAAGAATATTGTTGTTTCCTGTTCTATTCAAGGACTAGAGTGCAAAATAAATGTTCGTCTTTTCGTATCTAGAAGATTTCAGGTTTTCTCGATACCGAATTCATTTGATCAAGATGTTGCAACAGATTCTGATTTCATAGCAGAATTATTTTTTCAATTTATCATTAAAAATTTTCACTCTGAAAATGAATTAGATTCGAAAAAAATTCTAATAGATATTTATTTTTCGTTTATTAGAATTTGATATCAATCGATGAGCTATGTTTCACTCAAATATGTTTTATATTTATTGATTATTATCAGATTTTGTTGATTTCATATCTAGGTTTTCATTTCAGTCCAATGAATCATATAGCACTCTATTTATAGAAGAAGGCTTATTTCGAATATGAGTATTACTCGTATCGCTGCAGATTCTATAGAAGATTACTTGAAATCTACGGAGATGTGCTTTTTTTCTGAATTCATCAAAATTGAAAATGAATGTTTGCTGTTAATCTTAGTATCTTATGTCAATAAATTACATTGTAATGTAAAACCCGTCAAGTCTTTTGAAATTGATTATCCGTGTCAGATAAAACCAGTGCTTCAAATATTAGTTATTACATTTATATTGTTTCATGTGATTATGATATTTTTGTTTCTACTCGTAATTACTTCTGTCACTCCTGATATAGACATAATCTATCAAATTGTAAATAAGAACTTTAAACACGTATTCACAATTAGACTAAATATTTTCGAGTTATAAATTCAAATAGATGAAATGCATGCATTAACAATATTTTTCTCATACATAATGCCATGTTTAAGAATTTGTATGCTTTACTCATCAATAATTATAGGAAGTTGTCTAGATTTATATCAAAATTTTTATTTTATTTTTCACACTTGTTCAATGATCCAGCACTTGATCTTTAATATAAGACTTAAGAAAAACTTCGAATCATACAATGTTGTGTAAACCTGTATCTTACTCTACGGAAAATGTCACACTGTATTGTTTCATTTTTATTAAAGACTATATAGAAACATATATATATTTATATACATCTCTAGCAAAGTTTAAATGATGCGATTATATTATGATTTAAAATCATTTCAATCGTTCTATTTTCAAGTGGATTCATTAGAAAATGTCCGGAGAATAACAGTATCTAATGCGACACAAGCATTAAATATGTATCATCTACAGAGTTGAAACTTACAATTGTATTTCATATTACTTCAGATAGTATTTTACGACGTAGTTTTTCACTGGTACAAGATCGAATGACAATGTTGAAGAACATGAAATACATGTAGATAATTCGTAGATATATGAAATAATTCAGAAACATCGTATACGCTTATTTTTCAAACCTTATTTATCATGAAATCGTTCTCGAAAAATGTTTTTGCTCTGACTGTATTTAACGAGAAGAAAACATTCAAATCGAATGTCTTAAAAAAGAGAGAAGCAGAGTCAGTAATACACCAAACATTAGTAGAAGAAGTGTCATCCCCAAAGAATTTTTTGAATTTCGAGAGACTTTTAACATTCTCTCTTTTATTGTTTTTCATGCAATTTTTTAACGAGTAACTGGAAATTCTATGATGTTCTATCGATGAATATTATCAGTATACCGATCATTTTCGTAGATCATGCCAATGTCACAATCTAAATGGGTTGAATATACCATAGCTGCTGCTCTTTATCATTGAAAAAATATTCATTTCTTCGATCATTATTTATTTAGTAAAAGATGAGAAACGCAAGTTACAAATCATATCAACTTATATAAAATCAATAACGAACTACAGTATCAGTAGAACGCAGTAAGTAACCACAAAGGAAACCAATCATTTTTTCTTAAACGTACATGATTAACATCAAACAAAGTACGATAGCCATACCCCGGATTAATCCCCTATTATTTTAATTGACGCTTGATTTCAAGAAACATGAATTTCTAATGTAATATTAATAAGTATGAAAACTCTAGCCAATAAGATTTCTTGAGAATATATGTTTGGAATTTTAGTTGCTTCTTCTTGTGCTGTCTTTTTATATTTGCGAGAGTTTGATCCATAATAAGTTTAGTTTAGTCAGTTAAACAAGATGAACTATGTTTATTTGGTTCACGAGTATCACAGTATTATCTCGAAACAAAGAAAGTGTATTCGTGCAATTTTGTGGACGATACAGTTAATCTAATACTGTTTTCCGTTCATGTTTGAGAATATATTGCAAATCATTATAGTTCAACACCTGACCTATTCGTTCTCTTGGAGTAAAACTAAAAATATTGAAATATGTTTGCAAGTAACATATGTGGATAACAAAAATAGATCTATCAGCCACCTGTAGACACGTATCCATAACATGTATCTTTCTTATAGGCTACTGGGTTAGGCTAAAAGAAATGAATACAATGGTCATTGTTACTAGTTGTGCATATAGACAGTGAGAAGAATCAACATTCCAATGTTAAATAGAGTGGGGACGAATTCGGAATCAAGCTTTTGGGTTCCAGTTTGGAACAATTAAAACGAGGATGAATTAGGACTAACTCGTGCGGTACATATCCGAAAAATGTATCAATACCGATCGTGAAGTATATTCAATTTCTTCAGTGTCAAATCATTTTTTTCTTTGTAAAAAATTCCGATAGGTTTCTATGAAATGATTTTCTCTCTAACTTTATTTACATGAGTGTGTATCACTCGTCTATGTGAAGAAAATTCATTTCATGAAATGAAAACTTTGATGAACATACTGTTTCTAATTACATAGTCGAAAGGATTACCAGATTGCATGATTAAAATACACAAACATACTAGAACAATCGTCTGAGCTAAGTTGAAGAAGAACAAGATGATAATCAGACCAAAATGGGACAATCCCAAGCCAATCGGATGGCATGAAGTCGAACTTGCCCTCTTTGTGAATGCATCCCCTGAGAATTAGAACAATAGATTATGTATGAAAACTTCTTTTCTATGTTCTGCTTTTTATAACTCTATTGTTTGCATAAATAATCGTATATCACACATTCTATGTACGTATATATACATGCAATAGAAGAGAATGACGAAAAGGAAGAAACGATAAACTAAGGTAATGCCAATTTCTAGCGGCAACATCGTCCGACGATCGATCACTAAATTTCTTTCTCTCGTCTCTCTCTCTCTCACTTTCTCTACGTTTTTATTTTCACTCTGTCTATCATCTATTCGATTCGTTTAATTTCATCGATTTGAATCATCAATTGAAAATTCTCCTCCCTTTTAATGGCTTCATGTTCATCAGTTCCGTGGGGTTATTTAGAACCGATTAATAATATATATCCTAGTGGAATCTTAAAAAAGTCTTCATACATAATCGGACGTCATCCTATTGAATGTGATATTGTACTAGATTCGAATGAACTTCGACAACACGAATATTTTATTCATTTAAGTTCAAAACATTTTATAATCGAATGTACAAATAATAATCGATCCATAATTTTTCAAGATGTTAGTCGAAATGGTTGTTATATTGATGGTGAACTTGTTCATAATGCGAAAGTTTCATTGCCAAAGAATGAACATGTTATGTAAGTTAAAACCAAATCAGTATATCTTTGAATAAGTAATTTTTTCATTTTTCTTTTAGCTCTCTTGCTTTAAAAGAAAATCGTGCATATCGATTTATTCGTTTGTCTGGTTTGTTTGGTGTTATTGATCTTGATGAACGATATTTAAAAGCGAATTTACTTGGTTCAGGATCATTTGCCAATGTTTACAAGGCTATATCACATGTAACACAAACGTATCGTGCAATAAAACTTATAGACAAAGATCAATGTGAAAAACAAATAGGTCCTGGCTTTTCTAAATATCTTTATCGAGAAGTGTAAATAAATCAATGCATACTTTTAATAATAATGATTATTAATTTTGTTTTTCTTTTGATTCAATACAAAAGATCTATTCATGGTAGTGTTGATCATCCATGTATACTTCGTCGTTTTGATGTTTACCATGAAAAATCGAATTTATTTGTTGAAATGGAATATGCTGCAGGCGGTTCATTGTTTGATCGTATACATAAAACGTATGTTATGACTGAAGATGAATGTAAATTTATATTTTATCAAATTGCATGTGCACTCGCATATTTACATCGACTTAAAATAGTAAAACAAATATGACTTTTCTTTTGTTAAATAATGAATTGCTGCTTTTTCAAAAATCAAAGGTTCATCGTGATATTAAACCAGCCAATGTTCTACTTATGTCTAATGAAAGGGAAACAATCGCAAAATTAAGTGATTTCGGTGTAGCTAAATATGTATATGCATCATCAAGATATTTGAATACAACTATTGCCGGTACACAACAATTTATGGCGCCAGAAGTACAGTTTCAAACAGGACATTCAACAAATGCTGATGTATGATATTTTGCTTTTATGAACATACAATCTAAACGGATTATTGAAGACTTGTCGTAAAACTTCGAGTATTCTTATCCTTTCTCTAAGTATCGTAATCATGTAAGAAGTAAAAAGATGACAAAGGAATAAGTCTTGAAATAAGATCAGCTAGTTTTTATTTTAGTTCAAATCGTACTAAGTGTCTGTTTTTATTTGATTGAATATACGTTTTTCTTTAGGATAACATTTTTTTTTAAATCGAGCTTTAATCTTCGTGAGATACTTTTCATCAATAGAATCTCATTCTGAAGAAGAGAACCCTGATGAAACATGCATAATCAAAGACTGAAATTCCTATAGTGTGTGAATTTACAAAATAATACGATGCAGATAGGGAAGCTATAGAATCAACAAAATACTGTCATCCACATGGAGCTGATTACATTATAAATAAGTCTTTCTTCAGCGGAGATCTGTATCATTCGTTTTTAGGATTAATGTATCCACTCAGAGAAAAACGTAAAACAGGACTCTACTCAATTACCTAATTGATTTTTCGATCATTTTGTATTATTTTCTAAAGAAATTTTCTGAAACATAGAGGAATAAGATTTCTTTTTTACAGAGAGACTTAAAGTAGCCAAGAACGATAATCATACTGTCGGATAAAAAATTTAATTTTAAAAGATATTTTATTATCTTTAATTAGATGACTTTTGACTGAATTAATTGTTTGTTTACAGATACTGAACATTTTCATTAATCAAGAACAGACGGATTCTAGTTTTATACAGACATATGTATCGTCTATGTGACTATTTTCTCGTGGTTATAAATGTTAGGAAAAATCATATGGACGGATTTCAATTTGAAATTGTACTCATTCTAGCGTTGAAAGCATTCTTATAAATAATGTATATAATGTCTATTTTTCGATAGTTCTTTAAACGAAAAATATTTAATTCGAGTGGTCTTCATAGAAGAATTTTCTAAATAAAATTTCAGCGCCCCAGAAACTGAATACATGAATGACTACATCCCGAGCATCGAATCTAAATCCTTTAAGTATTTCTATGATAACACGATAATACTGTCTCGGTTGAGCTGTATGAAAAGAATAGAGAAAGACAATCATGTCAACTTTTCAGATAAGTTATTATTTTTCTTTCTAATTTCTAATTATTTTACTAAGTAAATCTTCTGCTATTATAAAAAACACAAACGCAATCTGACTTTCATTTCACTAGTGTAGTTTTCAGTATTTGCGTGCGAACTACTTTGAGAATAAAATCCTCTATCAAATGATTTTCAGGTAAAGCAAATAACTACAAATTAAAACAGAAAGTTTTTCTCTACGGGTCTCATTCTATGAAAACAGCTTTTAATAAAATAGATAACATGGAAAATCGATCCATCATGAATATGGGATGAGTGGAATCGATGGCATTTAGATAGTTCTCTAATACAAGTAACTACTTAAAACTGACTTGTACTGTTCGTTCGATTTTGATGTAGTTTAAGTTAATTATTTCATTTTTTTTTAGGTTTGGTCATTTGGTATGACTCTTCTCAATGCTTATGTTGGAGATAGTATTTTTCGTCTACGAGGCATACGTGCATTGAATTCGGTATCACATGCAAAAAGAGATCTCAAAGAAATTCTTATGAAAACATTAGAAAAGAATACTTTTGCTCGGCCAGATATGAATCAATTATTTCGTTACACGTGGTTTCGCGATAGTCAATGTTTTGAACAAATTCAAAAACTTATACATTCACAAACTGGAAAATATTTAAGTTCACCTTATGAAAGATTACCTTGATAACTATTTAATCTCTATTTATGTGTGCGTTATATTGTTTTCTCATTTTTGTACCGTGTACAAGATCAATAATCAACTTTTTTTTTGTCTTCATCTGATACTACTGATGTTCATACACGCAGCATTTACTTCGCTTTTATAGTGTGAAATTCAATACAATTTTTGTCGAGAATGGTTATTTTTTTTTTTGGGTTAATAAAAAAAGCACAAAACGATCATGTACTCATTTGGACATGTTGCATTTTTATGAGGAGACACGGCATAGGATCAAAATATACTGTTTGTCTTACAAAAATAACATTTATCCACATTTAAAATGGGTTTTGTGGGAATTGTAAACTGTGGATAAAGAAGAAGATTCTCTCTGTGCAAAGTTGTAGCTTTATGAAACTATCAGCTATTCTCATGTTTGTGAAACTGAAAGTAAAATTTAAAATAATGTCGATATTTGTCGAAGGTCAATTGTCATAGGCAATATTACGACTCTCATGCGCTAACCAATAAAAAATCTATCTGTAGCGAATGCCTTGGTTCGTGGACTTAATCTCCAGTTAGAAATTGTAATTCGACTTTTTTCAGGTTCTCTATACTTCCTATCTTCTGTTCCCGATAGTAATTCAGTTGATAAACGAGATCATGAAGGATTTCAACTTTGCATTATATATATATAATTGAATAGAATATGTGGGACAAATGAAAAACGTTATTCGAGAAAAAAGAGCAAATAAATATTTAATATTTTAACGGAAATTGACACATTTTATCATGACTCAATCGTAAAATAGGATAATTTCCTATTTTAATTCGTTTACAGTTAGAAAAAAATGGACATGGAACGAACCCGAACTCGCGTTTGCAATTCAGGTTGAACAGTCTAAGGTTTCGATTTGCATTCAGATCAATTGCAATTGTGAGTTTGATTTGATTTTTTCTCAATAAATGGTGGGGTAATCAGCAGCACACATCCAGGAGCAAGCTTTCCCATCTAAATTCTTCGAAATCCAATTCAAATATATGTAAAGCAAAGAAACAAGGTATCTGATTATTTCATGATAATTGTCTTTTAACCATTTGAATATCATGAAAAACAACACTTCAACATTCAAGTAAATCGCTGACAAGGGCAGCACTAAAAGTATCCTTCTCTTACATATCCATACCGATCGTTTTGGTCATCGGATACTGCAGGAAATCGCTGGAACATTGAAACACTATTGCGATCAGAAACTGCTTCAATTTTTCATTGCGTATCGCCCTGTTTTTGATGGCACGACATATATTGGTTAGAGTCAATCGAAAAAGAAAATCGTAGAATCCGACTACAATACTCTTTCGACGTTCTATTGACCTCCGGTATATGTCTATGGGAACTAGTTTATACTTCTCAGCTTGGTTACATCGAACACTGTGCTGTTGAAAGCGCAAACAATTACAATAAGTCTTTGAAATTGTCTTTAATAACGTTTATGATTGCCTAATGTCAAGTACCGCTTAATTGTATCATCCAGTGAAACGATTCGCTTTGTTCGAATCGATGAATGTATTCGGTTATCAGAGTAGCGTATTTTTAATCGCATATGAGAAACGTATTGATGGTTAATAAAACATCGTGTAGGAATGAAGTATGTAACGACCCAAGTAAACCTCTTCCTATTTACGACCCTGATCACGAAAAGTAATCACGGACTAGTAAAATTTAGAAAAAAACTGAACTTCAATGGAATGATACCACTGTCTACTATGGGACTGTTTCACAATGTTTTAATAATTATTCTTTAATCCTAGTTTCATATCAGCAGATCGAGAAATATTCTATCTTCTCCAAAAGAAAACAAAATTTTTTTTACGATCATAATTATTCCAAGGGAGAAACGGCTGATTTCGGATTTTCGGATTTTTTTTGGATTGTTGGATTGTTTCGATTTCTTTTGGATTTTCGGATTTTGACAACCCCAACATTCACCAGCAATCTCCTCGTGAAAATGGAGGAATTTCAAGCTGAAGTTTTTATCATACGTAGGTCTTGTGGTTCTTAGAATATTCTAAAAGTTTCAGCGTAAACGGATGTTTTCTCTTGAAGATAGTGCGATTGCAAGCAATACTCATAATTCTCAGCATAGTCAGAAAATCTTTTTTTCTTGAAAGTTGATTATCTTAAGAAGGAAACATTTTTTTACATTGAAACTTTTAGGATATTTTAAGAACCGCGAGGTCTAGATATGATAAAAATTTCAGCTCGAAATTCCTTCATTTACAAGAGGACATTGCTGGTGCCTTTTGGGAATTTCGGGTTTTTTTCGGGATTGCTTTGGGATTAGCAATCCCAACAATCCGCCGTTTCCCCCTTGCATGATTCCAATAATAAGTGAAATGTAAGGAGACATTTCTTATTCTATAATTCGAATATTTTATTTTATTTTATCGGTGATACATGTAAGTGGCGAAGAATATTTTTGGATGGTTTTGTCGACAACACTTCTTCAAACTAAACTATTCTGTATCAGAGAGCTAAGAGAATTTAATAAAATAGTATTACTGTTGATGATAGTTAATCATCTCTTGGCTAAAGTTTTTTGAAAGTCTTTATTTTAGAAAAATTTCATCTTGAAATCATTATTAGTTAAAGAGTCACAAAAATATCTACACGAGTGCTCATCAAGTTGCCATCGAAACGAATTTTAATAGTGGCATTTAGATATACTGGATTCCGAGAGAGTCGATCTAGACAATTTAGGTTAATTGACAAATTAAAAAATTTTCAGGATGAAAAAATTAAAATGCCTTTTTGTCTTATTTTGTATCGTGTTTTCTTCGACATAGTCACTCTGGAAAAGAAAAGTTGGGGAAAATCCTAGTTTCAGCATCTTCGCTTCGCCACTAATAGATAAAATTCTCATTTTTTCAATGGTCTTCGCATAAAGTGATAACTAATGTGACGATTATACGAAAAGTGCAGATTCTTAAGTTAAGAAATCTAACTTGTCTGTACTGATAGTCTCATGATAATTAAGCAAAATGACCTAAAAAAATGATTTGGAAATATGTAGGCTAGAAAAACAAAGGCATTCATAAGGTTGGGATCATTCTCAATCGAATTTTTGTGTTTCTTTGACTGATTGCTCTCGATCGAAACAAATTCTACTAAACATAACGTAATGTAGAATTTCTCAAAACAATTCTAGGTATTTTGTTACGAGCTACTCAATAAACTGTTCAATCCAAAATGTAGTGAACGGCAAACTGAATATTGTGGGTTATAAAAAACATCTATGCCTACATGAGCCACATTATAAATCTCAAAAGCTGAACTTTCCTTCGTTACTCCTACCCAGACAGACAAACATTGGGAAAAACGAGTTTAGACGCACAATCGGGAACGCCGATTGTGAGTCACTAACGCTCATTAAAAAAACGCAAGAAACGCGTTTTTTACGCAGAATTTTCAGTTTCGGAGCGTGAAAACGAATAAAAACTCTAATTTTGATGGTTTAAACGCATTGGCTTTCAAGTCATCCAATAATTGTGCGTTTTAACGCTAAGGACTAGAGTTTTTCTCCGTTTTCACGCTCCGAAACTGAAAATTCTGCGTAAAAAACGCGTTTCTTGCGTTTTTTTAATGAGCGTTAGTGACTCACAATCGGCGTTCCCGATTGTGCGTCTAAACGTGTTTTTCCCAATGTTTGTCTGCTTGGGAAGGTGGTGGCGTTAGCAATTCTGGATATGTATCATGAATCGTCAAATTAGCGTTGAATGCAATGAAATTTCAAACCCACATTCCATCGTTACAGAAGATCACTACTTTTAAGATTTTTCCAGATTTCAGAATTCTAGATCAGTTACTTTGCCATCTGAGATCCATCTCTGAGAAGTCTGGAATCCTCTTGATTTGTACCGAATCTTCCAGAATAACTGTAATAAAGACCGAACCCAAACTTTCAGATTCATTGTATGCCTAGAACAAACAACAATGCAAGTAAGAAATTTACGATTAATATTATGATACAAAAATTTTAAAATATACTAATTCTGTTATTTTCTTTAGTTTTTCTAAATAAATTCAGTCGTGTGTAAGGATGCTAAGATGTAATATAAAGCTTGAATTAGTTTCAAGTTTTTGTTTTGTCAATTGTCATTGTTATTTCGTCGTTTAGTTCAAGAACAATGTGTTCCTTTATTTTCCCATATAAATTTAAAAGGTCATTTGCATGTGTTATTGATCAAGTTGGGTGCGTATGCTCTTGTGATCTATCCTAATCGTTGCCTATAAACTCATACTTCTTAGACAGATATACTCGACCGATACCATTTTTTGAACATGGTATTTTTCTTTGAATTTTTCTTTTATTGTCTATGCTAGACGTGTTCAGTTCAATAATCGATTCAAAATTTGCTTTATAAATCATTATGAGACGTGTGAGCTACTCATCGTACACACGACATTAACAATCTAATATTCTTCAGATGTAAAATGATGTTAACAACAGCAGTTAATCTAATTTTTGTTTTTTGAATAATGTCAACTAGTAACTTGCTACTCTATGGGTACTGAGAGAGGATGTATTTTTAATCACTTTATTATATCGTGTGTGTGTGTGTATTTACAGCTTTACCAGGAATTGATCCAAAGCAAACGATACTGAGAGTGTTGAAATATTTTAGTTTTCATTTTGTATTTGATAGATTATACAGAATTGGTGTATTGAAAGTCAGTTGTTCTTCATGATTCTTCAACATTCTTCATTCGGCTAGAATATTTTCGCCGTTCAGTCAAAGAATTAGTCTAGCAATTACTGTCATATATTATTATTTGGTTTCTTTGTAATCTATCGATCTTTGTAATTTAGAAGTCGTCAGTTACTCTGACAGATAGCAATTTCGTTCTTTTTATCTATAAACTACAAAAATACATTCATCGACAGCGGAAGATTTTTATGTACTCTACGCACTGGAATTCGCATGTCATTGCTCGACATTGTCAATTTCCAACTCTTTCAGTTCATATGCATTCATATTGCGGTTCAGGTTTTACTATGTCAAAAATATCTTCTAATTTTATCTTAATGAAAAGGTGAATTCTTTTTCCAGTTACATCACTTGTTTTGATAACTTGATTATTTTTTATTAATTCCGAAGCTAATGAAATGTAAGATCAGTGGTACTTATGAAATAAGAAGATAGATAACAAAGGAAAAAGAACTTTGAATATAACACCCTTGGACTTGGTAATCTTCGAATGCTAGAACATTGCTCATGGACAGCCGATTCATACTAATTTTAGTCTTTTCAGTATTAGTGTGCTGTCTCGAGGACATGAATTACCCTTAGTTCTCAGTATACGAAGATATATATATATATATATATACTGCTATTTACCCTGCATTTCAATGATTTGTCGTAATTTTTGTCATAAACTTTTAAAAAATGCCATTAATTTTTTCTCAAGTACATGAGGAGCGCATTACTATGAAAGAGGTCAAACTTGTTCAATGCACGGACACATTTTAATAGACAGATAGGCTATGCAGTGTTTTTCTATTTGTTGTTACTTGATTATTGATTGCTTATTTCGATGTTTGAAAGTCAGTCGTTTTTTGACACTATACACAAAGTTCTTCACTGCTTTGATTGAGTTCATCTCAATTGGGTTACGCTTATCGTTAGATAATATCTAAATTGCTAATCGAAATGTAATTTTTCTATTGTATTCTGTGCTTGTAAATTTCCAAAAACGAATGATGAATAACAATAATCGAAACGAGCTTTACGTCTTCTTTGACGTGCGTTTATGTTGCAGCTCGATTCACTTCATTTAAACAGTAGTTTGTAGATTTGTGTCAATTATCAATTATATATTTACAGGCGTCGTTTGTTTAGGCTTGTATTGTCACTCATCCAAGGAAATCTCTATAGTTGAAGGCGGACCGCATTTTCTTGTGTTCCGATCGTAAACCATTTGCTACTGCACTTGAATAATGAAATAAAATTCCACATGCATGCACTTAAAATTCATCAATCTTTAAGAACATAATTCAACTATCTAGACGATTGCTAGCGGTACATAAACTATTCACCGGATCTGGATCGGAACATTTGCATCTAGACTTCAGTTGGCTTATCAGTCACTACTAAATACGTAAAGATATTTAGGACTAATATGTATCAATTCATCGTTTACGATGTTGCTTGAGCGAAGTTTACCAGAAGTCAAATCTTTGTGGTTCATAATAGTATTAAATTTCTCTAGATCTTAAGGGTGAGATTATTAAAATTAACTATGAGACGAACCTTTTATCAATGCCAGTAAACATCTCGAAAGCAATACATTTGACCGCTTGTTAAGATAACATGATCGGAAAAAAAACACTAATATCTACTGTTGTAACAGATGGAAATAATATCATGATTTAGGTGATTAGAAATTCCATTTCGGATCACTCCATTAGAAAATTCATGTTTTCTGACTAGTACGAAGTTGAATTTCTTCGAGGTAACTACTGCTAGTCTCTTATTTCTCACCAGAGCTCATACAATGTCAGCTTTAGAGAGAAACTTGACGCTTTTGCACAAGTCGAACTTACAGCATGAACATATCCAATGAATCATCGTGGAAACCTTGAACACTATAATTTTAGATCCATGATAAGTTATTATTACGATACTCGGTTACGCTAAAACCAATTTTAATTGTGTAGAATATCACGAAGATTTGTCGTTTTTGATTAATATGGTCATAGAAGATAGACTGCATGAGGAAGAGTAATGAGGAGGATTGGACTGAGAATGATTGATAAGCTATATTCGACCAGAATATAGTTACTGAAATGCAAAGATATTTTATGTATTAACTCACGATTAAAGACATCCGATCATGCATCTTTACACGATTATTGAGTTTCAAAATTGAAGAGATGTTGCATCATTTTCTTGATTATGAACGCTATATAACAATGTAATTTATTTCTTTTGAAATGTTTTTCGACTCTGATTAAGAAGTTCTACCAGATGAGAGCGATCGATGGCTAATATGCTGATAAATAATCAACTTATATGAAATACTTGAAATGATATAGATAAATTAATAACTGTTACAGTCGTTATTGTTGGATATTTATTTGAGAGAATTTCTGATGAAATATCATCATATTGATTGTTACTGTAAATTTTATCGAAGATAGGACTCAAACATGTTGACTTGCGAATACAAAGACAAATTCAAGCTTACGCATCGGTGAAAATCTACGGGCAAGGAATTATGAATCGATTCGGTATCGACACATCACTTATGGAAAGATCATAAAGATGAGCAATAATAGAGCATTTGTATATCGAATAGAAAGTATTAAAGCGTTAATTTATCTGATTTAAAGACTACTATTCGACAAGTCAATGGAGTTTTGAAGCTTTCTAAAATCTATTGATGATACCACGTATGGTCATATTGCTACTTGAGATGCATAGGTCACTGGTCGTATGTATTTGAAGTTTTCAGTGCTAAATGAAACAGTTGAATTTCTGTCGATCAATTTACTGTGAAACTTTATTGAGTTTCAAGTGCCGACTAATAGCAAACAACCAATTTCTTTTTATACGGATGATTTTTCTCGTAACAAAAGGTACGAATTGTGTTTAATTGTTCATTTAGGTCTATAGTTTGAGCACAAGTTGTTGCATGCTTCACTATTACTATTGTTATTTGTTCGCAAGAAAGTTACTTACTCGTTATTTGCTCATTACTGTTCTATATCTCATCATTTAAATAGATGAAAAATCCGTAAAAAAAGACCGATTCTATGAATCCATTGCATGTACATCAGATCTTACGTGCACTAATATTTATTATTGTCAAAAATTATGTTCTCACCAGTTCACGCACTTTCTAAATTGTGACTGTAGCAAATCAGCTCATCATTCTTCTCATGATAGATATGAATTCTCATCTAAGAACAATGCGAACCTTGTACCATTTGGATTCGAATTTCATTCAAAGATTTGAATTATTCTAGAACGTTTCAAGTCTTGTCATTCATAGCGTCTAAATACTTTTTTGTCGACGCCTAGTAAAATTTTAGAAAAGACTCCAATGCGAACCATCCTCAGTGACTAAGACCAGTAATTGGGAAGTAGACGAAGCTAAAATTTGAAATTCGAGTACACAGACATAGTATTCTTAGAAAAATTGAAAAATTTTATCACTTATTGTTTCCAATTTCTGTCCTTTCACCGTCTACTGATGCACATGTGCAACATAACAACACTCCAGTTTATTTAGAAACGAATAAAATCAAAGAACATAGCTTACAATACATGAATCGATTCAAGTTCTAATGTAAAAAATTGAGATAAAATTAATTCAATGCCAATCTTATGGATTTATAGTCAAATTTGCTTGGTTCGACCAAGCTGCATGTTGCGAATCATCCATTACACCAAAATGACGATTGGTTGCAATTAATGCATGATTTTCACCACCAATGGGAGCGCCGCATTCTGGACAGGTACTTACTTGATTGGCACCACCACACTAGGTCAAAGAGGAGAGAAAAAAGAATCAAATTTTAATGCACACAATATTTTCAGAATAAAAGCATACTTCTGTTATCACATATGGATGGCCTTTCGGACAAACATACCAATGACCTTTCGACAGATTCAATCCAGTCACAATTTCTACTCTTTCTTTTTCAGTTATTCCCAAACCAGGTAAATTATTGAGATGCTCAGTTTTTTTAATTAGATTATCAAATTTTTCTTTATCTAATTGAGTAAATGGACCTGGTTTTTGTGTAAGATACTTCATCGAATCGATGCTTTCTTGTTCATCTGGTTTGAGATGTCTTGATGAACTTGGTTGTTTTAATGAAACAAGAAGAGTTTCAATATAAATTAAACGACGAATACGTATTAGCTCAGCTTCGATATCCTTTATTTGTTGTTCAGCTAAATTTCGATATTGAGGATGTGAAAATAAATATTTTATAATATTATTTAAAGGTAAATTGACCTATAAAATGCAAATCAATCGTACTAAATAAAAGCAAAAAAGGATTAAAGGAAAATACGTACGAAATCTTCGAACATATTTGTTGGCAAATTTTTTCGTCCATTAATTAAAATTTTGTCCATTTCATTAACAAATAAAAGAATATTTTTCATAAGAATTAAAACATCATCGGAGATAAAGCTTTGAGTATTATACAACACATCAAAAAATGTTCTTCTTTGTCCTAGATTAATTTCTTTTAATTGCATTTCTTTCTTTTCGAAATCCTTCATTAAACTTATTCGTCGATCGTTCATATCTTTTTCGTTTTGATTGCCCAAGATTTTCTTTTTAACTTGTGTAATTAAATTATGCACTCGATTTAAAATAGGCATATACCTTTTACAACGACGGATACATTGTTTACAACGAGGACATTCGGGAAAACGAATAGCATTGCTTTCAGTTGAACTATTAAATGAATCTTCAACAAATTTATCGAGTGCTGTTACTTCGACTAAATTACAAATCGTCATAGATAAGAATGAATATTGAAGTCAGTTTCAGAAAAAACAGGCAAAACACATACCGATATGTTGACAATCAGGCAAGAAAACAAAACGTGCATCATCTTCATCTTCAGTACCAAATAATATTTCTTGAACAACAAGTTTATTACAAATGCGACATTGCGTAGGACATGGTTCACCGCAAATACCAATGCCTAAAATTTTTTGTAAAATCATGAAATATGATAAAATTCTTCCGAATATATACTTACAGTCATGACCACAGTTTAATTTTTTATCGCACGGTTCATTGCATGGACCACGATTGCATGGTTCAGAACATAGGCGAGTACATTCAAGATGCTTGCATTTATAAGCACATGGCTAAATATTGAGATGAACATTAATTCTTCTAGTCGAACCATGTCTTTTAGAAGAACACTACTCTTTTAAACTGATGAAAGGATTAGCTCATTGTAAATCATTACGTCAAAATTAATTATCCCTTGATGACATGTGTTGCATATTTAACTTCAAATCATGATCTTTAACTATTCAACAACAATGATGAACGAAATCAGCTGTTCTGATGGTTCATTTTTTTGATAGATAACAGAAACATTCTTTCAATTTTTAAAGTTACTATTTCTCAAGGAACTCACGCAAATCTATTCACAAACCTCTCTGCACGGTTTACATAGTTCACCGCATTTCTTTTTGCATTTTGAATGAACGCAACGTGTTTCGCAATCACGAAAACAAGGTGGACAATTGTTAGTACAAAAGGCTTTGCAGACCTAAACACAACAGAAAAGCATCAATGGCTATATTTTATTTTCGTGCTCAAATTTCACCTACATGTGAACAAATCAATGAGCGTTCGCACTTTTCTCGACACGGAATATGCAATCGACCAGTTTGACAACTCCCACATGTTCCGCTACATTTATGTTTGCAATCGAGGATAGTACGGCAAGGATTTGGACAAGGAACTCGTTGTAATTCATATGGTGATGAAGCAATACGACAAAAAACTTGAGCAACATGACCACAAGCAAGATACTTCGGTATTAAAGATGTACAATCAGCACTAGTTGGTGTTCGTGCACATTGAAAACGTATTTTATGACTGCATGTTGCAACGATTTTATCTACAAGAACTCGGCATGGATCATGTTGATGCGGTGCATTGGCATGACATTGTTTTGTACATGGATGGCCACATGATAATTTTTCATTACATTTTTTACGACAAATTATTTCTCGATGTCTAAAAATATTAAAAATAATTACTTTTTAATTTTAATAAAACGTTTTCCATTGATTTGTTCTATTTACTCGAAATCATAATTGTGACACATTAATTCACATTGATGTCCACAGTTCAGTCGAGCATCACAAGGCTTATTACAACCGCCTTCGGGTCGTTTTGAAAATGATTCTGGTTTATCGGCAATGAATTTATCTTTTGAATGTTGACGACAAGAAAGACATAAACCTAGAAATTACAATCAAAGCTTTCTTGTCTTTTGCTGTTTTACTATTTTTGAAAACGAACCAGGTCCGATTTCATTTGTACTAGTCAGTGATTTGGCAATATTCTTCCACATATTTTCAACTTCTGCTAGTAAATTAATATTACCAATAACAAAAAGACCACAACGTGCACGTGATAAAGCCACACATATACGATTATGTATTTTAAGAAAACCTATACTTTTATTTGGATTACTACGAACTAATGATAGAATAATTATATCATTTTCTTCGCCTTGATAATTATCTGTTACCTAGATAGAAACCGAAAAATACGGATATTATTAAATCATCCATATAAAAAATATGAATTAAATATACCATTATACGAACACCACGTAACAGTTTAATAGATTTTGCTTGTCTAGCAATAAATTGTCTTTGACCAAGATACATAACAAGTATAGTTATTTGTTCGGCTTGATAACCTTGTTTTCTTAAATACTGTGCTAATGCAATAACATAATTTCCTTCGAATTCATTGCGTTTTGAACTTCCATCGGTGACAGTTGTCTCGACATTAGTATGATTTATAAAATAGACATTACTGTCGATACCATGGATCGATGGTCGATCTGTTTTAACACTTGCATGATCTTCCAAATCATTATAAAAATGTTTCATAATACGAGCGATTTCAGGACGCATACGGTGCTACATATATATATATATATATATATATATAAATGTATATTAAAGAAGAAAAAAGTTATCTTTATTGATAATTAGTAAGATTGTTGACTATATTATATTTCTTTTTTTTCTTGTAAAACGTAGTCCTATGTATTCTAACCATGATAATTATATGAGAGAAAAGATAGTTAAGGTTTCTATGATGTTTTACTAAAATTTCGATAAATTTGAATAATCGTTTTCATGTATCGACTAGAAAATGTCAGCCTCTTGTGTACACATTTCATTCTTATGAACGCAAAAAATAGTAGAATTTTTCTACTAATTTAAAATTACCTACTTTACTTTACAAGATTAATTTGTGAAACATGCTCTAGTTGCTTCTTTTCCTACGAAAAGAACACATAAAATCTGTTTGATTACATGAATTGTGACGCAGATTTTGTTTTCCATTATCCTACTCCAAGTTGCAGAAATACAATATGATAGTCGTAGTCTGTGACTAGCATCTATCATGGTTCGTGACGGAGAAGTTGTCAAGATTTTTAATTAACATAAATCATTCTTCCATTCAGATTTTATATTTTAAGGATTAGATTTACAACTATTGAAGGATGTAAATATTCTTTGTGAATGACGGACACATGATATAAAAATTTACAAGGCATACCTTTCATGCGGTTCATTCAGCTCATGGATAAATCAGCTAGAAATATTTGGATTCGAGATTTCTATCAATCGACTAATATTTACTGTTTTCTTAATATAGTGAAAAACTTCAATAACAGATGATGACTCCATACGATCTATGTTAACTAAGAAAACACTTTCTAATGTAATCGTTTTTATGTCTAGTACCATCGATTAAATTTCGAATTGTTTTTTGTTTCATATTTAACGATCATCCCTCCGTATTCTACAGTTAACTTTAAAAATACTTCAGAGAATAGTACCTGAATATTCAATCGAACATTAGGGAAATTATTATTTATAAAACGTTCAAATAACGACACATCAATATGATAGTTTGTTGCAAGACGATACACAGTTGGATTAGGTCGTAATTGTATATGATCACCGATCAATATTAAATGTTGACATTCTGTACTTAATGCCGTGATAATATGAGCTTCGAAAATAGCAGCTGCCTCTTCAACAATAACAATCTTACTTCCTACAACAAAATAAACATTATATTTCAATTAATCGAAATTAAATGACATATTCTTTTGTTTCTTACGAAGTTTTTCTAATACATTGTGATATTTTGCTGCACAAGTTGTTGTCATAGCAACAATAATACTATCTTTTAAAATATAATAATCTTCTTCTTGGCGATATTCTGCAAGTGCAGATGCTGCACTATTATAGGCATGTCTTGCTTCACGTACAGAATTGTTTAGATAGATTTGATATTTCAAAAGCCAATAACGGTATAAATCATAACGTTCGACTATTTTAAGTTGCCAGAGATCAGTGTTTATTTTTCGAATCGTTTTATCATTCAGTGTTGTTGGAGTTTGAATAATAAATTTTATTAAGCGACGACGATCATACGGCTTTTTCTTTACTGTTTGCCAACCGTATTCATCAACTTTTTCCGATGATTTTGATTGTTTTATTGATTTTGATTTAGTTTGTAATTTGTTTGACTTAGCCAAAATAAAATCATTATCATCATCCACATCAAGTTCATCACGCCGACGCCGTTCTTCTTCTTCTTCCTCATCAATGTCTCTTAGATCATTTTGTTGTTTTTGTGCATTATCATCTGCTTTTTGTTCTTGTTCATTGCCATCAATATTTTGTTCTTGTTCATTGCCATCAATATTTTGTTCCTGTTCATTGTCATCAATAGTTTTTACTTCTTCATTATCATTCGTATTCATATTTGTTATGGCTGCTTCGACTTCATCTAGTGATACATCATATTTTTCAACTTCTACATATTCTTGAGTAATACCAAGCCAATCTGATAATGCTGTATCAACAGATACACTTTGATATGGACTTGATAATGAATTTATATGTTCATGCTCGATAATATTCCATTCCATTAATGTTGAAAGTGGTATGATATTTGTACGTGATCGCTCTATTTTATTCTCATGTACTTTCAGTGCTTCTTCGGCTTCGGCTTTTTTATCTAAGATAGCACGTTTTTGATGATATATATGGCCTGGTATCGTACGATTTTCTCGAACACGTTGTCGTGCATTAAGCAATGAAAATGGCTGAATAACAGGATTTTGACATCGACTACCGACACGAATGATACCTAAAAGTAATTTTTTAACAGAAATTAGATGCAAACATCAACAATGAAAATTTAAATAATTCGAACCATCATTGATATGCAAACGTTTTATAATTAATTCTAAAAATTGATCAAGTGCATGATTTGTTTGACATATCATTAGTATAGGAGTTGATTGTTCATGTGATGGACACCATACCGATCGATTATGTAAAAGCATTTCAGTTATTCGTACACCAAGAAATGTTTTTCCAGTTCCCGGTGCTAGTTATAGAAAAACGTTTTTTTGATTAACAAACTATGTTTTATCGATGACATCAATCTATTTTGTGCTAAATGAATTCATAATCGAAACTGAGTCTAGATCAAATATGACTAGTCTCTACACATAAAATAGAAAAAGATGTAATTGATGACTTTTCAATCTTATTCCTTCTACTCATTCATACATTCACAGTCGCATCTCATCATTCAGCGGAAATTTAATATACTTTGAATAGTAATTTTTTATGATGAGTCATATGAAAATAGCGAGTTGGAGTATAAGCATGATCCATGTTTATTTTGTCTAGTTTGAATAAGCCCGAACTATCAACATGTCATAGTACCTATCTTTATAATCCGTCGTACATTTATGCTCAAACATGAATTGAAGCTGTATGCATGATTTTATTCTTTAAAAATGATCATGTGAATCGAGATATTTATATTTTCCTTACTCTCAACCATCTACGTTGGTACACTAAATTAAAAATGACTAAAAGTTAACAAATATGAAAGTCATCTTCCTTTGACGAGCATCTTTAATCTCTATTTTTTAAGGATTCTCTCGTAAAAATGACTCGACCTTGAGAACTGGCACGTTTATAAACACGCTCTTCGTTAAAGGCCTAATTAATTAGAATAAAGTTCTATCACACTTAAATGTAGTCAATTTTCGATTATGATTTCATTCGACAAAAGTACTTATCATCGTTCAATGTATCTTACGTCCTTGAATAAGTGCTACTTTATTTGTTAAAGCTAGAATAAGAGCTTCTCGTTGTTTTGGATTTAGATGTAATTCATCACATGTCGGCCATTGATTTGTTTCAAGTAATGGAATAGATTTATATTTGCTTGCTACTTGATTCGATTGGTAGTAAGTTATTCGAAATTCTTTACTAGTAATTGTTTGAACATAATTTCGAGGTATTCGACGATTTGGGTGTGCAATGTCCGATTTAACAACATTTGATTTTACATCTGAGCCAGGATCAACAAGAAGTGGAGTAAAATCATAGTTTGTTGTTTGTTTTATGTAATCGGGTGGAATCTTTTCGTTTGTGATCTTGAGAAGAAATGGTTCTAGGGGAAACTGCGTATTCACATCAATCGATTGTAATGCTTTGAGAACGGGTCGATAAGCTTCAAAGTATGTCATCGTTTCAATCATCGTTAATGCATATGTTAAATCAATTTGATCAAGATCAACTTGTGTTTGTTCATTTATATTTAATTTGTCTAATGTTTTTACCTTTATTAATGAAAACAATATTTACCTTGAAGAGAAACAAAGGAAGTATGCATTTTTACCGATATAATAAAATCTTTTTCAATTTTTGATCGATCTTCTACGGTAACAAAGACACATGATTGAAAGCGATCGTAGGTGAGAAGCAGTAAATTGCCAAATATTAGTCGTCGACTATTAGCCCAAGATATTTTTGTTGCCATTTTAGGATCCAAACATAAATCATAGACAATACCACTTCGTGGACTTAACCGTGGACCAAGTGAACGAACATTTTCATAGATTCGTACATTGAAATTTTTACCTTCACTCTTACTTAGATATTGATCAATACCATCTCGTAAGGGGCCGACGAAATCTTCACGTAAAAGACGAAAATGAATCTTAAGAAATGAATCAAAAATCATTGTATCGAATGAAGTAATAAATCAATGTTTACATCAAGATAATGCTGTGGATCTCTATAAACACCATTAACAATATTTTCTCGAAGATAAATTTTTTTGTCAGACATAATCTCTACTACATCAGGTACAATTTGTAATTGACGATAATCATCGGGTGGTGGTGGTTCATCATACTGTTGAACAGTATCGTTCACATTAGTAGTTTTGCTGTTTGCAGTTGTATTATTTTGTTTCGAGTTTTGTTGGCGTCGTTTTCGATTTTCGAATTCATTCACTCGATCAAGTACTTCATCGAGTATGAGTTTTGTCTCTTCGTATTCCTCAAAATATAATAAAAAAGAGCAATGAAAAACTTTAAAACCAGACTGAAAGAAATAATTATCAATTGGAGCAATGGACGATGAAATTCTATACACTTCTATCTATCTTCTGTTCGCTTTCGATATTTATAATAGTAGCTATGCTCATCACGAGTTTCATTGCCTTACTAATTATCATGATATGAAAACAAATCACAGAGATCAAACTAGATTTTCATTTACGGAAGCAGTCACATATGAAATATATACAAACAACATAAGATAGTAAGACAGAAAATTCCAAAACTTATTAATTTAACTTTATTTTGATTCAAAAATATCCATTTGATTATCACATGCTGCTGTTCAAAAGATAACAAAGAATACCCCTTGTTTCATTGCAGTGAATAACCTCTTAATCCATTGCTAATGGATCAGTAGTAAATAAGTCAATCAATGACTTTGACTTATTTGTGAACTAGAGTTATTGTTTGATTAACAGAAACCTTCAGAAATATAGATTTTAATTTTTCTTATGAGCAACTATCATGAAGCTCGATGTACCAAGTGCGAAAACTCGAGACAACCACCTCTAAAAGGATCACTAACAACTAGTGTGGCTACACGCCTGCATCGATTGATATTGCATCATGTATTGATTTTTTCCCAATGACCGTAAAAAGGAGATTATCAATTAATTTAGTTTCAAAGCATTATTCGATACAACTAACTTGATTCTTAATTGAATTACTTACACAACATTACTGTAAGACGTCATGCTTCACAACGGAATCTTTTCAAGTCTTCTCGATCTTTACAGTTTCGACAAAAGAAAATGTGTCGATCTTCAACATTTTTTTAACCATATATTTGTAGAAGAAAAACTCGTGTTTAAAATTCCTATTATCCAACATCCTCAAAACTGATAGATACCACGACACGAAGTTGTGTGCAAACATTATTTTACATTCAACAATCTGTCTATTGTCTATCTTACCGTTGATTTTGTGCTAACTTTCGAAAACGCTAATTCAATACGTTCGAATATTTTTGTTAAATCATTTGCAGAATGTGGAGCCATCGAGAGGAAAGCAATCGATATTTTGAGAAATGATTGAATAAACGTGAAACGTAATTGATCAGTAATAGAATCTGGTTTACGAACTTCTTCATAAACACCTTCGATGTATGCTGTTCTAGGTAATTGTTCCAAAACCACAACAACACGTTCACGTGATCCTATACATTTTGTAATTTGTTCGAGCAATGTGGTCATTGCGGATATCCAATTATATTGATTTTTCATACGACTGTCATTTAAACATTTTCGTAATTGGAAATTCGGTTGACACATTTCGTTAAGAATTTCGTCAGGTTGTTGAGTAAGCAATTTTGCTAGTGTCTCGTACTTAATGTGGAATCGATCCTGTGGTTTCCTGATCCTAGACATTGTAAATGTTTGTTCTCATTGATTTAAAAGTAAAAAATGACTTACAGATTTCGATTTGTTGGATTCGAAGAAGCTGATTCAGGTTTTGCAAATGATGGCGGATCGTAATCAGTATTAGCAGTAGACAAATTATTCACATTAGCCTGTTGTTGATGAAAGTTTGAATGTACGTGTCTTCCGAAGCCTCTTGCACTTGAGCCATGGTTTATATTAGCATGCCGTCTGAAATGATAATTAATTCATTTTTTCTGAAATTATTATCGAACTTCAAACCTGACGACACCAGAACTCGGCCTCGTAATTGAAGTTCGTTGAGCCAAATGAGTTCTAGGATTAACTAATGAATAACTAGAATCGCTCGCACTTTGCGCCATCAGTGGTGGAATAAGAGATCTTTCAGAGGGGTTCGATTGAACTGTACTATTAGTACTATGTGCTGATGAATTATGAGAGCCACGATTTTTAAGCATAGTTGAATTATATTCTTTAATTGCTAGTTTTCTTCTTCAAGCATACTATTTGTAAGATGTGAAAATATCAGTTGTGAGGCTGTGCACTATTATTTGTAAGCGCAGCAGCAGAAAAGACTGGGTTTTTTTGCGATATAACGTCAGTTAATGAATAATATAAAGGAAAAAAGAACGCGAAAAGAAGCACATGGTAACATTATTATTTTTTTTTCTTCGCACTAATCAACAAAGTTGATTCACGAAAAGAGAAAGTTAAATCTACTTTTAAATCTAGAAAAGAATCGTGCAAATTTTCAAATAAATATGACATAAAAAACAACAATAAAATATGAACTTATGCTCATGAGAAGTGTCAAATCTCAACGAGTTAACATATGCATCTATTTATCTCTCTCTATTTAAATATGTGTGTGTATTTCAGCTTTTTGTTTTTCTCAAAAAGATGCGTTTGTTTCTTAACTGAATTAATTAGAACTTAAAATCACATTTTGATTAGAAAGCGAACAATTTCATGACTCATTTTAGAAGCAAAAGTTATGTTTCAAGATTTGAATAAATTCACAACTTTTCATTCCATAAACCGATGCCACTCAAAATAACACATTCAAACAAGCAGTTTATACAAAACTCACCTCAATCACTGTCAATTCTGTTGTAAAATTTGTTTTTCTGTTTTAGTTTTGCGTTTCTTTGTATCCATGGGGACGATAAGAATATGACGTTTGAAGTATGACTCAAGTATATTTCTTATGGAAGGTATTATCGCCGTCTTTTTCATGATAATTATTTTATAAATATGAACTTGTCTGAGATTAGAAATAAAATTGTCAAGTGGTTAATACAAAGAGGGCATCATATTTACTAATTAACAATCTAGATTTGTTTTTGCTCAGACAGGATTCGAGTTGGGAAGTTTCCATCGCGTGAAACAATACCATGTAAATGCATTAATAAAATTTTTGATTAAAAAGCACTATGATTCGAAAAAAGTGTTTGCAAGAGTTACTTGCGTATCATTCAAAATCAAAAGATTCCATTATAAAAATATATATATATACATAATTAGTTAGTCGACTACTATGAAATTGAAAGAAATGGTTGTTCATATGACATGCTGAATTTTATTTTAATCCAAAGCCGACGATAGATATTTTCGTTATATATAATCCGTAGAACGGACGATTTTATCAATTAAATTGAGATAGCGGTATTACATATAAATCAGATTAGTCTTATGCAGAGATGGGCACGTCAAGTCAAGTCATTTTTGACCTGTCTCGATTTAACTTGGTTATGGTTGACATTTAACTTCACTCGACTGCAACGCTTCTGCACTTTTGGAGTGACTTGGCTTGACTTAACTTGGGTGGAAGAAAGCCTAAACTGTCCAGCACTGATTTTATGATATCTAAAACTTTTTTGAATAAGCGTTTTTGAGAGTGAGTCTAATATGCCAATGTTCTCAAAAGAGATCAGATTGGATCGGATAGAAGATTTTTGGAAAATTCGATCGTTTACGTTCGGTTCGAATCAATTAGACAGAATCGATATAAAATGTTTTGATTTGAGTTTGATGGAAGTTTTCAGTGTGACATAACAAGAATAACCTATAATTATACAATGATTATCTGTTGCTCGTAATTTATATATTGTTTCACGTATTTTCTTTTTAGAAGTAAAGAAGTTATAAGACAGTGAGAGGATCCAATAAATAATTTTTATTCTTTGTTTTTTCTAAAAATTGATTGCTCTCAACTGCTGCTGTTGTTGTTGTTGTTGTTGTTCAATTTACTGTTGCTTATGTATAAATCACTACTACCTTAATCAATATAAGACAAATTTCAGCTTTTCTAGCCTCGTTCGATAACAAAATCTTATATCTAAGATCGGTTAAGTCAGAGGTTCTCTATGTCCGACTAGATATGGTTAGAAATTTTTAAAATTTCAGTTCGATTCATTTTGCTTGGGCGAAAATGCCAATCGATCCCATCGCTAGTTCTGAAGTATGTTGATGCATAAATAGTAGATTAATTTCGAGCATTTGTCACCATAGTTAATCAAACATCGTTACATACGTTTTGTTTCTATACGATTAAATCTATTTCAGACTTCTTAGAGGAAATGTCAATTATTTCTCTTGATTTGTCAATATTTTCATGAGAAATATTAGATATAAATACATGTATATATGAAGCATATCCGTATCGATAAAATATTAAATAGTAACAGTTGAAGAATCATTTATGTGAATGTTAATACTAAGTAAAACATAATCTTGCTTCATTTAAATTGCATAAAAATGTGCACGTTCCGTACCGTGAAATATGAAAGACCTTAGAAAGATTATAGCTTTCGAACGCAATATTAATACTATTACTCGACCACACAATAAATTAGTATAGTAATGATTGATGTGTCTGTTTATTATAGCTGAAAGGTCTATCATTTCATTTTTATAATGCATTAAACAGACTCAAAGTTTCCTTCTGTTACGCTCATAGAGTTACTTAACACATCTGAGTTCGTTCATCGATTTGGTTTTGCAGAGTTCCTTTTCTAACTACTGTCAAATAAATATTCATTTATAATGGTTTGAAAGACTGTTTACAACCTTGTATTCTTTGATTTTTCTCTGATAATAAAGATATTTACTGTAACTTTTTGTATCTGGTTTCTCTATGTATTTCAAATAGTTACGATGCGAGATATGTAACCATGTGGCGTGCTGTGCCAATGGGAATACAATAGTCGTTGAAGGATACCTTGACATCGTAATGTCGGCCTCTATTCTAAGTAGATAATGTCCTGCTGTATTTTAATGGATCCAAGAAACTATCGTAGAAAAGTATTCGTGTATTATCAGAAACTCTACAATAGATTATGAAAATAAACGAGAACTTGATGAAGACAAATAAACTTTTGGGGGAACAATTAAAACAAACAGAGAACATTGATGGATTTGATGTCATCATCGACTAAATACTTCGTTCAGATATACACGCATTCGATGTTCATGCAAATATAAATGATTAATCTGATTTTGCTCATAATCTATTGATATTTTTCTTTGAAGTTATTTAACATACACCGCCGATGATTGGTAATATAAATCACTTTGTTGATTATCACAGTTATGATCCATCATGAGAAATATTTCTACTACTGAGAATAAGGAGCAAGTGTTAGACGAATATGTAATCATTTCTATGCCATTGTTGCTTGTAGCTAATTTTGTTTTAATCGTTTTACTAGATTAGAGGCATCTGGTCAATGTTGATGAATAGTTACTATATATATAACTTTTCTATATTCAAATAGTATAAAGACAAGAGAAAAAAGACAAGAACAACGAGCTATTACTCGTATATTATGTGACTTTTCCACGTTTATGTATACTACATTTCTGTTTCACTTTCCATTTATTGTGCTTGACTGCATAATCATATATATCAGCAAACTAATATTTAATCTATTTCTGAAGGTTCATAGTATGGTTGTATAAATACCTAGATTTTCGAATACACACATCTACTAAAAGTCATTTCGGATCAACGTTGACCTTGATGGATATGGGGCTGTGACGTCAATATAAACGGCAACCTTTCTTTTTGTCGTAGAGAAGAAAAATACGCCTGAGTCTTTTTTTCTGTTGCTTGTATTGTGAAGCGTGGTAGCTATATTGCTAGCATCGATCTTTATCAAGCCATCAGGCAAATGTGCATCATTTTGTGGTTGACGGATGAGATGTATTTCTCTCTGTCTTTCTTTTGCTCTATGCCAAGTAATACGTATGTATAGAAATGGATAACCTTCTCTTTTCTATATTTCTTACGCTTTTAGCATCGTCGAGTAAAACGACAACAACGATTCTTTTCTCTTGTATCATGCAGGCATGATTATCTTCATCGACATATCAACAAAAGAGAAGACAACAAGGATAGAAATCTCTGATTTTTCGTCATATTCCTCCTTCACTGTGTTCTGATTCTTTTCCTCTACGTATTCTGTACTCGTTGCCTATTTCTAATTGCTGCAATATTCATAGTCCCCGCAGACGACAAAGCGTAGGGACAAATGTCTCAAAACAATAACGACCACGATGAGGTTTTCTTTTATTATTGTTCTGACAGACGAATGTACAGTGGAGGCAGTGAGATACCGAGCAAGATAGAGCAAACGCAGAAAAAATGTGGGAGAGAGAAAAAACGACACAGAAAAAAGCGCATTTGCGTTATGCATAACTTCTACTATCTTTCCTAGCGAGGCTCGCATAGCGGCATCGTCGTCGTCGTCAAACGATTCTATCTGTATAGACGCGATCCCTAAATAAAGAAGAACTCCTACTCTTCGGTGACTAATTCAATCATGCATCGTTTTGTTTTTATATATGTATACTCTATTTTTTTCAGTGAATAGTATCATCTCAAAAAACAAAAAAAAAGAGAACACAATCTCTCAATGGCATCAGTGTCCGATGAAGCTGTACCTTCTGCACAAGACAATAAAGTTGATTCGTCGACATCAGGAAAAAATGCTTCTGTAAAAAATGGAGTATCAAAAGAGATTAAAACGACGACATCTACTAAAAGTAACGGAGAAAAAAAAGAGATAGTAGAAGAAGAACAAAATCCAAGTTCAACTTCGAATTCATTAGAATCTAACAATTCTTCATCTCCTAAAACGAATGGACATGAAGAAAAATCGACTTCTATTCCTTCAACAGAAGTTGACAACCAATCTATTGATAGCAAAAGTCAAGAACAAGATAAAGTACCATCAAAATCTCGTTCTGTCAATTTTGCTTCACCAGTAGACAATGGTACAGACGAACTTAAATCAAATGCAACAAGCTTAGTCGAAAGTCGATCGTCATATTCATCGTCGAAATCATCACGTCGACCAATAGATTTTGTTGATACATTAGTGGAAAGTTATAGACTCGAAACATTAGTTGGTTCGTCACCATCAAGAGATGAAATAAAATATGCACCGAAAACGAATCGTGCACGTTTGAATCCCAATTGGCGTGAGCATCGTACAAGACGGCTCATGAATAAATTGGAAGAATTAAGTTTATGGGATCGTGAAGAAGAATTGAAAGCAGCACAAGCACAAGCATTACGAGAACAAAAATGGGAACAAATACAAGATCGTCAACGTAATCATGATCTATGTTTAGCTCTAATGCGTCAACGACATGAAAGTGAAATGGAAAGTGCTGTAGTGTTAGATCAAGCAGCAACTGGTATTAATGATGAAAATACAACTGCCACAATAGCAAATGCAATGAATATAGCATCACCGAGTAATATTATTGCTTATGATTTACCAACACCTCCACATACACTGAAACGACGTGTTCGACAAGATGAAGAAAATTCTTACGAATTTAAAACACCACTTGGACGCTATCGACAATTTGAGAAAACTATGAATAATAAACTTGATAAAATAAATCAAAAACTACAACCAGATCTTGAAATAATGCGTGCCTATAATCCATGTCATACATCACTTTCAGCATCAACTGTGCCATTATTTAGTGAAACATATTCAGCAATAATTTCTGTACCTGATACATCATCAACAGCAAATAAATATAATCAATATCATTATGGTGTTGCTTCATATTTACATCAACCAAAACATATATCAAGTCCTGATTATGAATCACGTTATCGATTGTATTCAAATCGTGATGTACGCGTACCATTGAAAGAGCAAGCCATTGATTATAGTTATCACGATGAAGATGATAACAATAGAGATGAAAATGGACGTTCAAATCTTGTCGACAATGATCGTTATGCAAAATATCGTGGAGGCTCAAACGATGATCCTATCAATCAATTAAAATCTCGTTCGAATGCTACGGATGAAAATTATTATTCAAAATATCGATCAAAACTCGCCGATGATGATTATGCTCCAAAACAGCGATCAAAGCTTACTGATGATAATTACACATCGAAATATGTTTCAAATATTTCCGACGATGAATATACTCCGAAACATAGACCAAAATTTACGGATCATGATGATTATAGTCCGAAACTTCGTTCAAAATTTAATGATGAAGATTACAATCCGAAATACCGTGCCAAACTTGTCGATGATGACGACACTGATTATACTCCAAAACCTCGACCAAAAGTTACGGACGTTGATGATGATGATGATTATACTCCAAAATATCTAAAGAATCTTATTGATGATAACTACTATACAAAATATCGTGCATCCTTAAGGTCGAAACTCGATTATAGTCCACCAAGACGTACAACAAGTTTAGCATCACCAACAGCATCTTCATTGTATGATTATTCAACAGTAACAAATACTCCACGTGAACATTCATTCATTCATTCACGTCAACCAATATCAAATAGCATACATTTAAGAAGTTTAAACGATGATCTTAATGCGATAACACGTGTCTCGACTGAAACGAGTAAAAGAATTTTACATAATATCGATGATTCACCCAATGATTCGTCAAGTAAATTACGTTCATTAGCTTCATTAAAATCAACGAAAAAACAAATACACAGTGATGAACACGGTATTGATAGTGAAAATTTCAATTATAACTCACCAAATAATTACTCATCGAAGACAATGCAGCAACAACCTATAGAAATTTTATCACTTTCATCTGCACGATAAATATGGTAATTGCAAAAAACAAAACGACAACAACAGCTATAAAAACAAGACCTGAATACCTTTTTCATAATCGAACACTATTACCTCTTTTCTTCTTCTTCTTCTTCTTCTTCTTCTTTTTGTTTTGTCTCTTTTGTGACGCACACACACACACATACACACACATATTTGCATCTATCATTATACAACATGAAGCACTTATATGACTTTCAAAGAACTATCAAATTTGCCAATGACAAAATACGTCCACATGTGGAGAGTAAATGATATGAGATCATCGATCGTCTTCGGAAGGATTTATCATTATACAAAAAAACAGATATGTTAGCACAATTAATCAGACTATTACCAAATAGATATTCATTCTAGAAAATGTACGAAAAGCCCCGCCAGATAAAGGAAACTATTTCTCTTGTTTTTTTATATTGTGAGAAAATTATGCATATTGAGGAAAGATTACAGATTTATTGTGGAGGACGAATAAGATACTGTCAAGGATATTGAGGACTGGAGTAAAAATAAACGTAATAAGGTTTTTTGCCTTTTATAAACAATGCATATCGTTCGGATTAGAGATCTGTCAACAACGAACGTTACCGAAGTGAAATGACACCATCAAAATATAATACAAACAATTCGTAATGCTTCTTCAGCGTAGATGATAGGTAAACTCGGGCTACGACAGAAACGCATGAAAAATATTTCGATCGAAAATAACTTCTAATCACACAGGTCATCTAAAGAAAAAAAGCAAACTTTTCACTCAATTATAATTTAATCGATACAAGCATTGATTTATTGAAAAATCCTAAATCGTGATTCAACTAACGAACTCATTAAGTTACATTTACGTAATAGCCGTATTCGAAAAACTTTTTCTCTAAATTTGATAATCCAAAGACGATAGTTTCAAATATTGAATGTTACAAAACATACATTATGTTCTGTTGCTTGTTAAGAAATGTTATTAATCGATAATTGATATGTCAAGACAAATGTATGCTTTTATTTTCGTCTGGAATTTTCTAGAGTATTCTAAGATCCATGAGATTTAGTATGGAAAGAAATTTTCATGCTGCCCTTCTGTGCTTGGATCATTTCACAAATCTCTGGTCAAGGTTAATAATTTTCGCAGGATAAGACATAAAAGGGCGAATGCTTATTGCCTTCAATTATTCTCATGCTCGCTGTCTTATGGAATAATTATCAGCTCCATCGAAGTGTCACGCTTGGAAACATTTTCTCATTAGATTATTTTGAGAGAGATAAGATCTCGTATAGAATATATCTGATCTTATCGATATAATTATGGTTTAATTATTATGTATAAAATATTTTCCTATTATTATTATGATGGAATAAACATCAGAATGATAATTGAAAATGTTTCAATGTCAAATGTTAGCATAATAGAGAATTTCAAGATCAAACTATGAGCTAATTAATAATTCTAATGTCGTTTAGCAAACCCTTAAATCCGTGTGCATTTATTTTTAGAGAAAAAGAATTAATTTACTCGTTTATTTTGCAAAACGGTAGGGTAAAAATAGAAGAAATGTAAACAAATTTAATTTTAAATAATAATGTCGAAGAATAAAATTTTGATAACATGAATAATATCAATTAGTAATTTGAACAATGAAGCACTTCCAAATCAAGTTCATTTAGCTAATTATTCAAGTAATTCAATCGATTCGTTAGGCATTCAACAGTGAAAATCGGTTTCGGATATAAATTTAGCATAATAGTCATTGAATTTAGAGTCAATTTGTTGACGACTACTGCTGATGTTTGCTTGGTCTTCATTGACATCTTATTACAAGTACTTTGTTCATCAAACGTAAATAATTAGTGACATGAATGTATCGTTTGCCATTATCATACAATAGAAAAGAATAAGTCTTGCCTTGTATTTATTCTTCTTTGAATCAAAACAATTTTTTGCTTCCCTCATACTGTTCTACTTTTAAGAAAACAAGAACAGATAACATGAATATTTACATAGTCCCGTCCACTTTCAATTGGTATTCACATGTGGACTCTATGGAAAAATTAATTACGATGATATGCCTATGCAGGGATTCAGTCATTCGAATTATATATATTGTTAATGATATTTAAATGTTGTAGGTAAAGTATTCTGCATATATGAAGATTTTCTTGTTGATATTGAAAAAAAAAACAATTATTTACCATTGTTGTTGATTCTCTCAATCATAAACAAATTTTATTGTTTATCTGTGATTTTCAACAAGTAAATTTGATTTCCGTATTTGTTGATTATCAATCCAACTATAAACAATGGTTCGCATGAATGAAATAAAATAAGTAGGAATGGTTTCGTCTGTTTATTGTATCTATTATCGGTATATTAAAACGAGATATTTATCAGTCAGCAATTGCTCGGAAAGATTATTTTCATTATTACGATCAGTAGATAAATACATCGTTTTCCACATAATTATCTAGGAAAATAAACAACAATAATCACAATTCTATATAGTACAAAAACTGAATGAAACCTCGTCTATCCCAAATATTTTATTCTCGTTGATTCGAAAAAAGAATGGAATAGACATGCACTCGAAGGATTTTACCGAAGGGATACTATACCAGATGTGTATGTTATAGAAATCTATCAGTAGAAAAGGTTTCACCTGTTTATTTCAAAAAGATTTACGATGATGACGGTAAATAATAGTAAGTTCACAATCGAAAATTTCTTTGTTCTCTTCATTGCACTATAAAAGTCACGTTGTCTTTTTATTAGAAAGAAATTATTTTCCTACTCAAAAAGGTAGAGAGATTTCTTCTTTTTTTAAATGTCCTTGCCACTATTGAGATCTAAAAATTCTCAACGTGTCTATCATACTTTCGTGGAAAACTTAGTGTTTCCTTGACATTGATGATAAGCAAGAAAATTCATTTCCTATATTCAACACATCAAGTATGTACGTGTCAATAAAAAGAAGCAGAACTACTTGAAGAAAAAGAAAGATCAACTAAAAAGAAATAATGAATTTCTAATTGCATAATCAATAGGGAGAAAAATATGAAGAATGATTCTTACGTGATTTTCATATTAGTACTCAAAATGAAAGTGACATAGAAAACTACGTTATTCAATATCGATGAATAGAGCATCTATAGTCTTATAGAATTGAAAATATTAAGATTAGTATCTTTGTCATGGGAAAAATCAAAATTTCTTCTGTTATATATTCGCTTATTTTATAGATCGAACTTTATCAAAGAAAAGTCGACGTATTATTTCAAATATTGTTGTTTCTTGAGTTAATTTCGAACATTATTCATGAAATGTTTTGGAGCTTTTGAGAATCGACATTATCTTAATGAATTGATGTTGTATAGTTTTTTTCACCAATAATCTCATCCAATCTATATTAATTATCAATTTTTCTTAATGAAAAGTAAGCATTTCATTTTAGCTGAACAGTTTTTTCAAGCTAAGTTGTACGCTATTGCTCTAATTGTGCACTTGCACTCTTTACGCCTGATGATCTTTGACTTTTCTCTTCCTATTCACTCTTAATTAACAAGAGAAGCTCTGTCACTCTAACTGCACTTATCTAGAACGAGCTTTTTTTCGATTATGTATGACGTGAATCGTTGAAGTCGTTTTTACTGAATGATGCCTTTCTGAAAAATGGATATTTTAAGCATTGAAATCGATAGTTAACGAGTTTCTCGGGATCAAACATTTCTGTTTCATATTAAACCTTTAAAACTTAATGTCCCTTCCAAGGAACATTAGTATAATTACCATAAAATCTAATAGAAGAGGTTATATGAAAGAAACAAAGATATTCTGAATTGACATGACCTTAAAGATCGTAGAACAGAGATAAGAAAATAATATTCGATTGACTTTTATACGAAACCGAAGATCCTTTACGACTAGTGAATTTTAAAATCACTTTTCTTTCCTTAAGTTGTTTTTCATTAAAAATAGAGTATCTAACTTTCTTTTATTAAAAAGAAATGTTTATATCTAGTCACAAGACGCGCGATGAACTCATTTCGTGAATTTTATTCCATTCTACCACCGCAGTACACTGTCCTAAAGAAAATCTTCCTACTGTAGGATAATTATTGTAATAAAAATATCAAAAGAAAGGAATATTGATCTGAAAGTTTGCTCATAAATAGCTGATATACTGCTTACACAGCTCTAAAATTTTCGGCGACAACGATTCTTTACTTGGGAAGATAGAACACGTTAGAGAAAGGTCGAATTTTACCAAGTTTTTGCTACACTTTGCTAGTGTGTTCTAAATGCATTATCTCAGCAACAAAGCATTTCTTTTCACTGTAAATCTCACAGTTTGTTGAATGTAATGAAAACTGTTGATGAGCAAAATTTTAGGTTAGAATTGTTTTCCTGCAAGTTTTTTTTTTGAGATGCTGTATTTCTGATAGTGAACACTGTGTAGTTTGAGAAGAAGAGCAGAGAAGTTCATTCTGATGATATTATGAAAACAGAGAGGGTCCACCAGGTCTATGTTGATGATTATCATCTTTCTGTTATCCAAATAATCCCCTTCTGCCGTGATGAGTTAACGTAACACTGTGCGTGTCACTAATGTTGTATTAAACACAGGTTCCGTTTTTGATGATGAATATACTAGTTTATCTTTTACTTCCTGAAATTTAATAAGCATTTTTAGTTCTATGCATATTCCATTCATCATGATTTATCAATATCAATCTATTTATTTACTTGTATAAATTACACATGTTCGAAATTTGTATCGACACAATCGATGTATAATTCAGTTAATGTTCTCACATTGATGAAATGTAAAACCAGTCGAAACAAGCATCTATTCAATAATGACTTGAGAGTACAAACAATTCAAATTATCATGTTAATAGAAATTTTTACTATTATTTAAATTTAAAGAATAAAACATGACGTATCATTTGCTGAGCATAAATCTACGATTGAATGAAGCGAGAACAATTTTTTTTCTACTATTATCCAAGAAACTTGTCACGGTATTTTGTTGCCAATGATCATCAGTCTATGGGAAATATTCAACATATCTTGAATCAGATGCAAAATTCGTTGAATCTCATCAGCACGTTGTATCTAATGAAAATCGAACATTAATGCAAGATAATCTTGTTATAGAGAGTATTCGTTCATTAAAAAAAAAAACTTTTCTTGTTTAGTTGTTTTGTCTTTTTAATGATATCAACACGATCTCTTCGTTGATAAGTCAAAATTAGTTGTAACATTCGAATGTACAATAATGAGAACTATTTCTATTTTTTCTTTCATCGAAAACTAAATAAATCATCACCAATATTCTATATCACATATCAAAAGTGTCTTGCATCAGAATTACTAAAAAGGATCATACATAAACAAAATTAACATAAAACATGGCTAAGTAGTTAAACATTTCCATTCGTTCATTGTATAAAATCGACAAGCTGCGAATTGATGAAATTAATTTTCTAACTCTCATTTGTATTCGTTGATTTCTTCTTTTAACCTTTTACGGAATTCAATCTCGTTCTTTGTTAATTCTTATGTTCGTTCATAATAATATATACATAGACATAATATATATATATACATGGATGTGTATATATTTGATTCCATTATGATTCATTCTTTACTTTTCCATTATCTATCTCTTCTTCATAAGTGAGGTCTTTTCTATTCGTTATCTATTTACATTCATCGTACAGTGACATAACGTTAAAAATGACGTCAGAAATTCCTGTTGTATCAAAATCAATCAATAAACATGATCGACCTTTACTAGAATATTCTACTTCTAATGATATATTACCCAATCATATATTAACTCTAATGACAGAGAATGCATCAGAAATTCTTTCAACATATACTTCAATAAATCAAATATGCTCGGATCTATTTCAAACTACATCCGATATTATTTGGAGAGATGATTATTTAAAAATTGACGAACTCAATCAAATATATATACATGAAGTTCAACAATATATTAAAAGTTTTCTTAGTGTAGAAAACTATCTTAATCAATTCGATCAACATTTTAGACATATATCAGTTATCCTTGAATGTTGCCGATGTAATAAGAATATAACCGACACAATAGAACCTATTGAAACACGTCTTTTACAAATGCATGTCAAACGAAATCAAATTGACCAGATATTACATCAACCCTCTATAAAAAGTCTTATAGGAAAAGTTCGTGCATACAAATATGAAAACTGATTGATTCATTTGTTTCGATAAAAGAATTGTGTTTTTTCTTGTAGATTTTACCATGTATCCTCCAAACGAAATTACTAATAGATTACACTGAACTAAGAACTTCATTAAAATTAAGTCTGAATCAAAGAACTACATTAATTGATCATGTTAAAAATGAATATCAATATACCAAACATCATTTAAATGCATATTCTTTAAAATTGGAACAACAACATGGATTACTTGTTCAATTAACAAAACAAATTCAACAATATCTGAGTACACATGATCTACGAATTCAACAGACAAAGTTGCCATCGACAATTTATCAACATAATCGACAATCCATTGAATTAATCACCTTATCAAATGAATATGAACAAGTTCGAAATGAAAATTATTTATTAACATTAAAAGCTAAAGAAAATCTTCAAAGATTTTCTACAATTCTGCAATCCAATCATCATTAAATATAAAAAGAAAGCAAGGACAAAGTCCTATGACCGATTATTTATGTCGTTTCGTTTGCTACTTTTTCTCTTGTTCATTATTTCACAACTGTGCACGCAAAACAGAAAAAAAAGGAAAAAAAAGAAAAAAAAAACCAAATTCTAAACATATACAAAGTGTTCTTCATTTCGAACATGTAATTAAAAAAACAACAACAACAACAGCAATAACTGTTTACACTTGACTGACTAGCTTTAAACGTGTAATATATAAAAAAAAAATTATCTGTTGAATTGATTCACGATATCGAATGAATAGATTCAGTTTATTTAGTTGTTGTTAAACGCATACTAAAGCCATTGTTAGGTGAAAACTCATTTGTCAAGGAAACCTATAAAAACGCAAAAAGAGACACAAAGTCAATACGATAATTAAAACGTATCGTAAATACGATCCGGAGAAAAAGTAAACATGTAGAAAAAAAAACAAGTAAAATGCAATCCGTCCTATTCACAACGTGAAAGTTACCATAAAATCATGTCGAATGGACACTTTTTGGTTGTGAAAAGGATATGATCACTAGAGTAGAATAAGAATAAGTTTCTTTTTACGTACCATGCCACTATCAACTGAACATTGAGAATTTCGACATGGCAAAAGTTCCGTTGTATTATTCATTGTTGTATGATGATTAACTGTCATGAAAAAACAAGACAAAGTTTATTTAAATACTTTACGTACTACATGCAACTTACATATTGAGGAAGCAGGCATTGTTAATGTCATATCGAGCAATGAATTCGATAACGTTCTTGATAATGGTCTATCACGTTTATTTGTTGGATAATCAATCAATGATGAAATAATTCCATTAGTATTGTTTGAAGTATTAGTATTGATAGTATTATTATTATTAATAATATTATTATTATTATTACTCGATAGATCTGCAAGTGAACTCCATGAGCCGCGTAATTTGTCAAGCTCACATTGTATGCGTAAGCCTTCCATTTCGTCCATTTCCATGATGGCCTCTTTTAGATCTTCACAAAATTTTGTTCGATCATGCTCATTTCTTGCATTGAATGTTATCAAGTTTGTTTGATGCATGTCTGGCTTACGTACAAGTCGTAAACCATATTGATAATCTAGAAATTATTTTAATTACAAAAAGAAAAATCAATTAACAAACAAAAAAGAACAGAATTGAATATTTCTCTTACGTGATGTTTCAAATAAATATAAATTCATGCCGGATAAGCGGAATGCTTGCCGAAATTGATATTGTAATTGTTGACGTTTTTTACCAGAAATTTTCGTAATCTAAATCATAGAAAGAAAAATAGTACAACCAGATTTTCGTTGCTTGTATTTTACTAACTATCATACTTACAACAAGTAAATCATTGAAAAGAAATACTTCACGTTGATGTGCAGTAAGTCGTTCACGTTTTGACAAATCATATATTTCGTATAATCGACAATAACATACAAGTCGACGATGTGGCGCAACTAACGTTGGTTTCTTACCAATAAGTGTTTGTTCAAATTTGGCTACTTGTGTCACATGATCACTGTCAGGACGAAATTCTTGAGTACTTATACGTTCATAAATACCAGTCAAATAATCAATATCAAGATCTTCACCATAATCGATTGCTAGAGAAATAATAGCATGACTTGTTTAATAATCATCATTTAGGAATATAGAATCAGAAGAATCAAGTTGAATGTCTGTTGACATAGAAAAAAAGCTTTTTTTCTCTTCTCTCCTTTTGCTATAGCGTAATGACAACAACCGAACGATAGCAGTGAGTGCCATTGCTGCATGCAAGCGGTCGATGATTTATAGATGATGGTTTTCTTATTCTTCTTCTTTTTTTTTCTTTTTTTTTCTCTTCTTCTTTGTGCAACTGCCTTCGCAATTTTTTTCTCTTCTCTTCTACATGCATCTTATGAGGAAACGATGGAAAAGTTTCTCTCTGTCTCTCTGTCTCCCGTGCACACTCGCTCGCTCGCTCCTTTTTCCTCTCCGGTTCAATGAGACATTTTTAGTCGCTTCCGCTCTCTATCGTTGGTGAGACTTGCGAAAAAAAAACTCCGTCTATTATATAGTATTATGAAAATTGAAATGATCGATTTTGATTCTATTCTCTGATTTTTTTCTCTTTCTTTTCTGCTTTTCTTCGCTTCTTTCCCTTCAGCTTTTCCCGTCGATATTCATTTGTCTATTAATAAAGAAAATGAAGAAGAACGCAATGATTTCTTTCGGACTTTCTCATTCTTTTCTTCGTCTTCTTAATGTTAATAGTATTATTGACATGAAGTGAGACCGTTCGTACAAGTTTGCTCGAGCCGAAGCAAAATTCGATTTTGACTATGAGTATATATACTAGCAGTCAACAAGCGAAGAGACCTTGACAAGAATACTGATGAGAAGAAGTAGACGAGTGAGTGAGTAAGTGACTGAACGCTCGTTCTTATAAAAGCATTTTCCTCGACTGGCCTATAACAAACGAGTGTCGGATTGTGCAGCAAGCGGAAATCGGTTCTCCTTCTCTTTCCTTGTCTCGTTATTGCAGTAAACTGAATGAAAAATCTACAAAAAAAAAAGACAAAGTAAAAGCTATTCTTCAAACAACGGCTGTGTCGGGTGTTTCCTCTCAGTTTGAAAAGAAAAACTATATGATCCGATTTTCTCCTACTTTCTTTTTATCTCCGCTTTCATACAAACATAGAAGAAAGTTTTTCTTTGGTCAATAAAATGAGACTGAACACTTTGATTTAGTTAGACAAAAAAGGAAAAATGTCTGTCTAAAAATTCGTGCTATTTACATGTAAAACATGATGTGTATCTATCTTGATTAAAATATGCTTTGAAGCAATAGTCGACTTCTTTTCCCACACGTTCTACTGTCTACGTCCAGAAGAAGAAGAAAAAAATGCGCAAATCAATACATCCCTATACAATCTAATATGAAATTTCTTATCAGAAAATTATTCTAATACAGGAAAGAAAATAGAAATCATTAGATTAATCTAAACTGAAATGTCAATAGCTCAAATTCTCAAAATGCATTACAACAAATTGATTGAAGAGACAAGACAAAAAAAATCATGAAGAAAAAAAAAGAAGACTCGGCCAAATTAAATTTCGACTGTCACCACTAGAATATACTAATCATGTCAATCTTACTAGTGTGTGTGTGTGTGTGTGTGTCATTTTTCAAACAAAATGAAATCCTATACGTCTCTAGGAGGAACAAGATAAAAAGGAAAAGCCAAGACAAAGATCATCTCATCCATGAATTTTCGTTCCTGTTTTCCATAATTTACTGTCATAGCTCTATTTGTGTCTTCATGTCATTTTAACGATAGTGCATCATTATAATGAACTTGTACGACTAAGGCTTCGTTTTTATATTCACATCATTTCAATGTTGTCTAATCTGTTTCATCTTTTTCTTTTTCTTTTTCTCCATCTTCTCTATTTTGCTTCGCTTCGTTAACGCGATATCTATTATCATCGATGACAACATACAAATAATGCTCTAGTGTATGCAACATGCACATCTCATTTGAATTGAACGACAGTATAATAAAAGATTGTGACTTGAAGAAAAAGAAGAGAAGAAGGAGGAAGAAGATGATGACTATTCTTATCATAATTAGTCGCAGAATAACGTTGCTTAATAGTAAAAGATTTTTGAATAACTTACACGGTTGTAACGATTCATTTTCCCCTCGATTTTTGCATACTCGAGAAAAACACGAGCATTTATGTGATGTTCGATGTATTCAAGAATTTTTCTATCAACAAGCATAATATATAAAATCTAGCACAATACTAAAGAGACATCAGTCGCTTAGAAATAAATAAATAGAAGAATCAGAAAAAGACGAGTCTCTATTTAGATTGCCTCGGCAACATCATTTTTTCTTCTTATTCCATCTCTCTCTAGTCTTATGTAAGTTGTAGTGTCTGATGTTTGCAGATGGTCAATTTATACGCCTCTGGTAGTGTTTACTTGAAGAAACGTTCTCTAATTGATTCTTGTCTAGTTGTCTTCCACATATACGTATAATATATATATATATATATATATAATGAGCAAACGAGTTTAGACTTTGCTGAATGTATTTACGCATGATTCTGTATGTTGTCCTTTCGATTATCTATCGATGCGCACATTCCACTTTCCATCCGATCAGTGTGCATGTGTTGGATTTGCGTGGCTCATTAAAGAAGAAATAGAAAAGACTTATACTCTAACTATTTTTACTCACAATATCAACACTGAATGAGCATAAGAATTACCCAGTCTACACATTCACTTGTTCTCCGATCCATTTCGGCTCACACGCCGACAAATTAATCTGACACGCAACTAATATACAGAATATGCACACATTCACATAAAAAGAAAATACCGTATAAATTCTTTCGTTCGACCAAAGAAATATAAACGTCAGGAGAAGGAACAATGACTGAAATAGAAATATCTTAGAAGAAAAACTTCTGCTTAGAGTGTAATCCTTCTCATCGTAAGCGTGTTTGCAAGCAGGCAAACAAGTAGGAAAAGTAAAAAAGAAATGTGACAAATTGGCAATCAGCGTCGTTCGTTTTCCTTACAGCGACAACTAATAGCCTGCAGTAATGGTAAAAGATTCATTATGTCTCCTACTGTGCATATTTACATTAAGAAAAAAATCGACATTTACTTTACACATAAGCAGTCGTCACAGACACACACACACACACATGTGCATGCACACAGAAAGAAAAATCTTCTATCATATTCCAAACTTGTATGTATATATATATAAATCTTATGGACTTGTATTCTTACCACGAAGATTTTTGATGAATTGTTCTAAACGCATTTTTTTCTCAGGTTTTATATTTCTACTATGTAAATCCGTATTTAACATAATAATAGCAAAAGCTAATATGAATATAGTATCAACATTTGATGGTGGTGATGATGAATTTGTTATACAGTAACGTTGTCCGAATACCTAAAAATAATCGCAAGACAAAAGTATTAATAAATATGAATATAATAGAAAAAAGTTCTCTTATGAGAAGAACACTTCATATATATGACTTACCTTCATTAATTGTTCGATTTTTTGAGCTTCACCCTTTTAAGAAAAAGAGAAAAAAAAGAACGGAATAGTTTATTGTTGAATTGATTTTGTTTCTTCTTACTGGTAATCGAAAAGTTGATTGAAATTTTCTTAATGCTACATCGATAGGCATGTCATGAAAATCAAATTCATTTACAAATGCACTACAAAAAAGAAACATTAGATGATTCTTGATAAATGTAATACTTTGAAAATTGATAGAATTATTGTGAATTCATAAGTTCTTTCAAAGTTTTCTTTTACTTTCTCCAATATCATTTTTATTTTTCAAAAGTTTATTACTAACATTTAAATTTCATACAAACTCTTGTCGTATTTACTAAATAAATCTTGAAATGACAAATATATATATATATATATATATGAGTAGTAAATTCGTTCGGGACTGATATTGGTCAAGATCAACATTCCACAACAAAATATGCAGATTAAATATATTTGGCTGCGTCCAATCTCACATCCATCTAGATCAAGCTGGGTCGCTCACTATGCACTCGTCCGATATAAGATCGAAGGAAAATTTTTACTTAAAAAAATTCAATGAGTCTCTTGATAGATACTGAATTCGAACTCTTTTTGTGAAACAACAATTTCTCAGATATTGGGATAATCGATGACGAAACTAAGTTGAATTCTACAGACTTATTGATAATTTTGAATCCGAAAAATATTTTTTGTAGATATTCATTTAGAAATTTGTAAATTCAACGTTAATTTCTTTATTGAAGAAATATTGTAACATCAAGCATACCAATGTTTCAACATGGTTCCACAAAAAGAATTTGAATCTAATATCTATCAAGAGTCTGATTGAATTTTTAACAAAAACAATGTTCCTTCAATTTGAAATTCAATTATGTAGATCTAAGATTGGACTGAATCCGAAATAGGACACTGGCATACGTATATAAATATGGCACACTAGTGTGTATTTGAAACAATCGTGACTTACTGTAATACTTGCATAGCAAATGAATCTTGTAAATTACCAAGATATTCACCGATCATTTGTCTACTTAAACCTTTCCGTGAAAGTAGAAAACGTGCAACAGCTTGAGAATTTCCTTCAAGAAACCGATGTGCAATTAAATAACGAATACCACGTTCGGGTTTTCTACGTATTTAAAATCATAGAAAATGAAGAAATGAATGTAAGAGAATAGTATTCTACTTTACTTATTAAATATATTTAAACCAGCACGATAGCAACGTCTTCGATATGTTTCATTCACTCTTATAGTAGATGTACGTTCATGTCCATGTAAAACAGGTTCATGTTGAATAAGTAATGGTTGTTGTTGATGTAATTCAAGACTAGTTGATAATGAACATGAATTTGAACCACTACTTGTCGATTGTAAACTCATATTATCACGATCAGAACTTGTTGTTGATGATGGACTTAAACGTTGTAGTATCGAACGATTTGGACTTTCAAGTAAGTAATCATTGAATTCATTCTCATGTGTTGCTATTGATAATGATGTTTTACGTTTCCATATAGGCGATGTTTTAGAATTCGGTGTTTGCATTAATGTTGATCGTGGTTTTAATGATAGACTTCGCACGGGCGGCATTGGTTTCTGTGATGAAGTCTTTCTTGTATAAATCGGCGAATCTGTTAAATTTTTATAATAATTTGACTCATGGGTTGGTGAATCTGATTGAGTCTTTAATAGACCATTATGACCATTTGAATTCATTACATTAATATTATTATTATTGTTAATACTAATATTATTTGCATTTGATTCAACTAGTACAAGTGGTTTATTTGTATGACCATCAACAAAATCACTTATATTATCAATATGTTCATAGATACTTTTATTCGGAGGTGGATCAGTCACAATGCAAACACGTTTACGATTTGTAGTAGTTGTTTGTTTTGTTGTTTCAATAAAATGTTCAAAATTAATCGACGGCAAGTCAAGATGACGATCGGTAAAATTTAATGATAATGAATCAGAATTTGTTGGCGTATTTGATGATGATGATGAACTTGTTGATGTATTTAATATATCTTCAGTATGTGTCGGTAATGACGATGCTTTTAGTGATGTTGTTCTCAAACATGGTTTTAACGGTTTAATTGTTTGAATTTGAGTATTATATGTATTATTATTATCAATAAAAGTACATGATAAACGTTTATTTGTTTTCATGGTTGCACATAAATGACGGAAATTCTGTTCTAATTTATATTGCCTATATGCACGTTGTATTATAGTAGCTGCACGACGACATCGTAAACTACCACCATATTTTTTTTCTAGCATTTCAATTTGTTTATCATGAAGATCTTGTGAAAGTTCGTAAGCATTTATCTGACAATTAGTTATGTTCGCTGTTGGTGCTGCTGTTGCTGCTGTTGCCACTGCTGCGGATGAAGATGATGATCGAGTATCAATGAGATTTGTCATTTTCTTCAGTGATCGCTGAGAACTAAATAAGAATAATTTTCAATCATACGATTATGAATGAGAAGTTTCGATGGAAATTCTTTTTCTCTCGAGAAATCTTTTAGGTGCTTCAACTATATCATCTGTTGTCTACATCGAACGAATGTACGTAAACATTTATCGTCATATGTGTAATCACGATTTTCATGTCAAAAAAAAAAGTAATAATAAAGAGAGTATGATAATGATAGAATATAAAAGAAGACTATTATTACAAAAAAACTACTCACTCAAAGTTCCAATGTGACGATGAGAAAAAAATGTTATTCAGTGAAATACTATTAAATAATTCTTGCTTGACGCCATAGTCACCATTCAAAAAGCTAATGCAACAATCGAAAGTAATTATATGTTTTTTGTCCAACAAACAAACATTGTTGATTAAGAAAATTGTTTTCTGTCATCATTTTTCAGTCAATACACAAAAAGAAATAATACTTATGTCTCTCTATTAATAGCGCTTTACTCTAAGTTCGAACAAATATTTGATTAATAAAGAAAAAAGTGTTTCTAAATTTTTTTTCAGATCTAAAATATTAGTTTTGCCATTTTACTGACAAATGTCAAGGCTAGTAGCCTGTAAGTTTTTTAATTGTCAAAATTGATAAATGATGACATCTGCATGAAACAGAGTAACGTCGAGTATGAGAAATGGATCAAAATGTCTTAACACTGTTCGTCGTGTTAGTACACACATACACTCTGTTCATTGACTCGACACGCATATACGATAGTAACTACAAACGTTTATCTATCAGCTTGTTTACTGATGACAGCATTCATGTGTGTGTGTGCATTCTAGCTTAGGACTGATTATGCAAAGTAAATACATGAATACATGTAACCTTGATTAGAAAGCAGCTCAGTAGTATGCTATCTTAACTAATTGTGGATGAGTAAAAAAAAAATAAGAAGAGACTTACATATTATTGTCATTATTGATATTTGATTTTTGTTCATGAGATAGTAATGAAAGTAAATAATCACGCTCAGCCTCTATTATTTTTAGTTGCGCTTGAAGTTTGCTTAATTCATCTTGCTGTTTTTTAATAATACTATCTTTTTCTTCAATTAATGTTCGTGTACCACCAGGTGGTGGACAATCGATACGTTGTCTTAAATATTGTTCCATTAATGATAAATTATTATTTCATTCTAAAAAAAGAAACACAAGAATTGTTTTTTTTTCTGTGTTTCTCAAATAATATATTTTATTCTTGTTTTGTTTTTCTATCTTCAACAATATCAGATGTTTATGAATAGAAGTAGGTAACTATCGTCATTAACTTTTTTTTTCTTCCGCTTATAAGCATGTGCATATTACTCTTTCCTAAAAATGGTGAGAAATCAAACATAGAAGCACAAAAAAAAAGAAAGAAAAATGCAGAAAGGAGTCGACGAGATGATGACAAATGTTCATTGTTCATCCCTTTTTCCGTTCTTTTAAGTATAAAAAAGAGGAGAAAAAGAAGAAAAAAAAAGACACACAAACGAGAGAAAAAGACTAATGCGCCATTTATTACGATCTTCTTCGCTACTGTCGTAGATGGGACGGAGTGACGATTTTAACAACGGAAAACGTGATACTATTGTCAAAAGAAAAGTGGCACGGGACGAGACGAGCACACACACACAAAGAAAAATTTAATAATATCTCAAGCAATTAAGAAATAAATGTGTAATATTGTATAAAATATAAGAACAATCATGATATTTTTGAACTAATTATAAAAACTATAGACTAATTATTATTTGAGAAGAAAAAAATGTCTCATAATCGTCTATGTCACTTTCTATTCGAATAATTCAATTGGTTGCAGACGACATCGTTAACTTAGAGACACTTCATATCATTCTCGTCTCAATGAGCAGTTGTGCTCAAACTTCCGCAATGTTTTTTAGGCTATGTCGGTTTCGTTTGAACACAAGGTCAAGTTCGATTCGAGAAGCAGATCTGTCGATCTCATGATGGAGTGAAAATAAGATAGAAAAACGCGCGATAGCACTAAGGGAATAGTGAAAAATTTTATACTCGTCGACATCTCATGAGAGCCTCTATGGTCACAATCTCAGATAGCCTTCAGGACACAAGTAGAGAGAGAGAGAGAGGCAGAGAAAGAAAAGGAGAACGAAAGAAAAAGACAAGTAACAGAATGTTCAGAGTTCATGTTTAATTGAAATCAACAGTGTACAATTAGTGTATGAAGCAGAATGGATATTACTTCTCATCTATAACAATCTATCAGAATAGTACATGAATGTAAAACAAAATTGAACGTGATCAACCATATTGCTTATTACAAGGAGAACAGAGAAGATTTGGTAGGTCATTCATTGGCATTAGACATTTATTCACTCGAATTAATTGCATCTGTCGAATTTTTTCTAATCTCTATATCACATGATATTTTAATGGAGCATTCAAATGATGCTTTTTTTTTCAATATTATTGCTATAAGCTATGTGTACACTTCCATACCGACATTGTTTCATTGAATGATTGAGCAGTGAACTCTTTCTCTAATAGACAGACATATGCTTAAATATCATCAAGAAAATGAATCAAAAAAGAAGAAATAAACAAATAATAAGCCTTGACCGAATAATGATATGGCACGAATGAGATGAGAAGCCGAAAGACATCAACTTGTCTTTAAAGAGCAAAAAAAGAAAAGAAGTGCAAAAAACATGCATATGGCTTCAGGAAGAAATCAGAAATCTTATAACATGATATGTACATAAATAATCGCGTATGTTCTTTCTCTTCAAATTGTCATCATTAGTACTTCATAGCGTTATTCCACATTGTCATTATCATACGTAATATAGTAGTAGATCGTATCTAGTGATTTGTATTTTAACAATCTTAGTTGAACATAGCAAATGAAGCAGGAAGCTATGAAATTAATAGGTTAACCGTGAAGGAAAAAAAAAGAGAAAAAAATGTCTATCTTCTTTTTTTTGTTTTACATTACCTTCAAATATCTTCCGAAGAAATAATATAAGATTATTTATTGCCGAGGGAAATGAACAATGAGCGAGGAGGGGCAAGATAAGCAAAAAAATCTGATGAAAGCCAGTGGAAATCGTAATGATCGAGGATAACAAATCATACAGCAATGCTTTGTCATCATTTATCTCATAGATAAAGAAGGAGAAGAAAGAAGGAGAAGAAGAAAAAGAAAGAATAATAATCACAATGATATATACAACCATCTTCCGCATCTGTATTGTGTAATGAAAAAGTAGGGGCTATTTTCGATGTATATTATTAGGGCAGTCAGCCACCCCGCAGTCAACGTTCATTACTACGTATGTGCATATACAGTCATTCCTCATCCCATTTACTGTTTGTTTTGCTTCTATATGCTTTTACTACACCCGCTGCTGCCGTCTTTTTCTCGTCGTCATCGTCGCCGTTGTCGTTCTCCCTAATTTCTCGTGGCACTGACAATAATGATGAAGCAGAACAGTACAAGAACTGAACTGTACATGACTCTACTGTCGGTGGCACGCGTTCATTGTCCGAACATGTCAAAAAAGTAGTAGAAAGAAAAAGAATGAAAGAGAGGGAGAGCAACAAGACAGTCCATTCTTTTTTCTTATATTTTTTTTTGTCTTTCGCTACACTCAAACGAACTGTACGTGAACAGATGTTCAACGATCTATCCTTTATTGTCTCCTTCGTTCTCTCTCATACGCGAACAAAAAAGAATGAAACAAACTGACTGTCAAGAGGTTTGTAGCTGGTCAGAACTCTAGTCAATGTGGGTGATGATGACAAGGCAACTCTCGAGTGATTGTCAACAAGGAGAAAAGCAGTAGAATGACTGATATATGAGAAAGAGAGAGAGAGAGAGCGAGAAAAAAGACATTGAAAGATAAAACTAATGTTGTGATCAGCATCGTCTTACAATCAAAACAGAATAGAATCAAAAATAGATCGATCAAAAAACCAAAATAAAATAAGAACAATCATTCTGTTAGATTGAATGATAATGCAAGTTTGACTAATTACATTCGAAATTGCATGAACATATCGTCCATGAGAAGAATTATAGAACATGTGAGAATTGTTTTATTCATATTCCCAAAAGTATGAACAATCACTGTGCAAGCATCAACGACTAAAACAAGGTCTCTTCACTTCTTTTCATATTCTCATGAGATCATCATGTACGACAAATCATCGAGAGTTTTCCCTATTTTCATCTATCTCTAATAATCTTAAAGTAGGTTATTTATCGTTTTAGCTACATGATGTTGATCAGAAGTACGATAATAAAAATAAATGGAAAATAGTAACATAAATCTTTTCATCATACAGAGAAGAAAAAAAATTGTCGTGCTAGATAATAGACGATAACTTTATAACAAGAAAAAGAGGATTATATAATCGATTAATATCAGTTTGTATGCATGAATTAAAATGTTGATTAATTCTTTTGTTTTAGTTATTCAAAACGAAACTTATCTATTGTATACCATGATTATATTTTATTCTAGTGGATCAGATCAAGTGAATGTTGAACATTCTTTTTATTTTGAATTAAAAGAATGATCGAAGGTCACTTTGTTTAATAACTAATTTTAAATATTAAAATAGCGAGAGGTCTTTTTTTTCCTTTGTTTTTATGCTTAATACCCTTGAGCTTTCTTTGGCCATGTTATTCTTTTTTGTTTGATTGATGTTTAGAAAGCTTTGCTATAATTCGCCGACAGCAACTAATTGTTCATGAGGACAAATCTGAATAACAAAATATTCTTTCTGTTTTCTTCGTTTTGATGTATATTTATATATATATATATATATATATATATAATCAATCGATCTTCTTCTATATATTATTCACGGTCTTGAAAATTCTTCACAAAAATAAAACAGAATATTTTGTTTTCAAGGACTTTCTGTATAAATTAGAATTACAAGTGTTTTTGTGCAGAATGATTTAGTATTTCGTCTAAATGAATTACATAGAATACATCTAGGAAACTTTTAAACCCTTGCTAATGTTCTCCACATCTGTAACAACAAACAAATAGTATCCGACCTTCATTAAGTATGTCTCATTGAAGAATTATTTTGCTTTCAGCTAATATATAATCCATACCATCTTCTGTCAACTTTACTCATGTCATGTCATCATTAGCTACCTTGTCAATCTCGTATAGATCGAAGGAAAAAGATAAATAGTACAAAATGTAAAGAACAAAAGAAAACATGATTTGCATGTTTTTTAATAAGACGAAAAAGAAAACGAGTATCAAAATCAAGTTTATGAAATCAATCGAATGCATTGAGTACAGAAAAAATTGATAATAAATAAAATAAAAGACTTATATTGTGAATGGAAAAAAAATCGTTTTAGACACTATTAACATAACAATTCAATATTTCCATTTTCAGAGCCAAATAATAGAAGACGATTTTCTGGAAATAATCCCATCGATGAAACTGTACCTTTGACATTTTCAGATTGCAGACGTGTACATTGACAATCCATCTTCGTATTAATGATAGAAAGATAAATTACACTATTACAACATTTACCTAGAATGAAATTCTACCTGTGTTCCTCCTTTCATATTCGAATAGATACATAATTTGTTTGTTTGTGTAGCAACAATAAATTCCCCGCTACGTGTTGTTAGTATAAATGGTGCAGGATCAATATGTGCTTAAAATAACACAATAATACTTAGAAAGTTGCGATGCAAATAAAAAACTATATATTACATTTTAACAAAGTTGGCGATGCTTGTGCTAATTCTTTTGTATTCCAAAGAAATATTGACCCATCACCTGAGCTTGTAAAAAATCGACTGCGACTGTAAAAATTTGCCTGTAAAAATAAACTATGGAATGAATTCATCGAATATAGATAAGCTTGTTATGAATTACTCTTAAAACTTCTCCTTCTGGTACTTTTAATGTTCCTAAAATACCACCTGAACGAACATCAAACACTGACACAGTACCAGTTGTAAAACCAATCAGAGCTGCATGTGCATTTGGACTGATGGCAAGTGTTTTTACTTGACCTTTAGATATACATAGAGTTTTCTTTTTTTGTCATTATCGATTTATATTGAAATAAAAGTATTCTTACCACCTGTACCCAATGTTGTTTTCCATTCGTATGCAAGAGCTTTTGTTCGAACATCGAGAAATCTATACGATAAAAATAAATGAAGAATAATAATTGAATCACTCAGTTAATAATCAATAGATGAAAGAAGGTTTCTTAAAAAAAGAAGATGTCTGTCTACTTTTCATCAATTGGTAAGTATTTCGAACGAAACAAATTTATTAAGAATATGCTCTAGACTTCAAAATTCTGTATCTTGAATAGAATCGATTGAACTAAGATTCAACATCGTTCGTAATCTGGTAGGTTTCAAGTTACATACTCGAGTAGATAATATTGATGTAATTTGAAAATTGCTCTTGTTTTAATGGTGTAGCTCTCACTGAACTGAACCCAAAGCTACTAATTAGCTAAGTTTTCTACTCTATGGAGAAATTTCTCCTGTATAGAAAACAAGAAAATCCGATTATTTTCAGTTCGATAAAAGAAAGGAAACAAATCTGTTGGTTTTATTATTTAAGATAAATTTCTAACCCGTTCAAAATGTCCTTCGTTATTGTTCTATATGTGAGGCGAAATACAGAAATAGAATATTATCATATTAACCTACAGGGGTAGATATGCTCTCAAAAGGGTTTGAAGTAAACCAATATGATAATTTGCAACTAGTGAACTGAAATTTCATTCATAATTATTGTCCTTTGGCTTTTTAAAGATTATTACAGTATTTCTGAATGAAAGCTCTGGTTAATTATCTAATCGAACAAAACCAACCTATAGTTTGCGACTCTCTGGAAAAAATCATCAGTCTAACGTAAATAATATTTTTAGTAAAACGTCCTGATCAATCATCTGTTCTAAAATCAAAACTTATAGTGATAAGAGAATTATATGATGAAAATCATTAAACCAGACAGTAGTTGATCATGCATTTAATACTTTTTTTTCTTGTAAAACTTACACGATAGGCTTTTAACGAATGATTCAAAGTGACTAACGGAAAATGTCGATTTTTTACATAGCTCCTCTCATAAAAAAAAGTCGGAAGTCATCGTAGGAAATAACTATCGACGGAATGAACTTCTTTTTAATTGTTCCATGTTACTATGTAGATGAATCGAAAACCTTGTCCAAATCAATAAATACTTTAGGGAAAAGATTTTGTATGTTGTCTTGATGTTTGATTCAAAATCAAAAAGCATGAACATTTCTTTGTGATAAATAGATATCATATTTCCTACGAAAGAATAATACTAGGTGCGATTTGAGCTAGATCTGAAAGATTTGTTTCGAAGAAAAATCCATACTGACTTAGATTATTGATATTAATTTCACAACTTTTTGTGATCTACATACCTGACTATTCCGTCACTCGTTGCAGCTAAAATATTTGTACTAGGCGCTGGCATAGTAGCCATGGCAGCAAATAATAAAGTTTCTCTTGGTTGCGTATAACGAAAAACCAGTTGACCACGGTATGGATCTAAGACCTGTTGAATATTAAAGGATTTTGAAATATTTTGAATAATCGTTCACAGCTTTTCTGCCTATAGATCATACATATTAACAGTGAATATTTTCCTTGAATGCTATCTGACATAAGAAATCCAAATAAAAACAAACTATACAATTTTGTCGTGCAAATCAAGATGAATAGAATAATTATTTTATAGAAAATCTTATTTTCATACGACTTCAAACTAATTCAAGTTTTTTCTTCCACTGACAAATCCCTGTTAATTCCATCTATGATTATAGAAATATTTGGCACGATACAACTCTTCGTGATGTATAATCTCATATTCTTGTTGTCTCAAATCGTGTTAGTATTTGATACAACATAAAAACAAACGTACAATTTCGCAATAATCTATCACTATTCTTTATTAATAGTAAGCTCGCATGTGTTCAATAGTAAGTATAAAGTTCTAAAATACATTTTTTTTTGCATATTTAAAAAAAGTATACATGGAGAAATGTCGACTAATGTATTATAATGATCTCTTTCTTTTAATACTACATTTTGACAGTTAGAATCCATTCTGATGAACGATAAACATACTATTTAAAATTCCCATCAAAGTTTGCTATGGAAAACATGTAATTACATTTTAACTACATATATCTTCTAAATCAAAGCGTGAATAACTTTCCATAAGTTTTTTCATCTTAGCATGACTCGATTTATTCTGAAATGTTGGAATTTTCATTTCTTGAATTGAAATAAATGATTTGATTTGAAACGTTTATTCTCAAATAATATTCAAGAAGGAGAAAAAGTTTGACCCAACCAGTGTTTTGTAGTACAATGCCAAAGTTCATTTTCCAGCATTCAGAATATTAAATTATAGCTCAGTTTGAATACCACCGAGCAGCATAATGAATGCTTCATTTAGAAATTGAATGCCTCATAGTTCTGCACGGCATTCCTTCATTGGATTACATCAAGTTTAAAATCAAACGATTAACGATTTTTTTCCTGTTTCCCGTGGGAAAGAGCGAGAAAGAAAAATCTTTGAATTTTCTATAAATTAATGTATATGTTTCAGTAGCGAGAATATGATGCAGAATTCGGAAACATCTCATTTCCTCGAGTATTCATCTTTTTATGAACAGTTGCAATCAGTGGAAGCTTTTTGTTTCATGTTTCGACGACTAATAAACGAGATCGATAATTTTATTTCTATTCTTGATAGCGTTATGGAAGAAAAGAAATCTAAATAAAAATCTATCCGAGCAATGGGCTAGAATCACTTACATGAACAGAACCATCACATGTTGCTGCTAAGCGAAGACTCTCGAGGTATGATATAGCAAACACTGATTTACGATAACCAGTGTATGACCAACGACTTTCAACTCTAGATAAAGAACATCAATATTGAACTCTGTAGTTATCATCCTAGCTTTTCTTTCTCTAACAATCAAACTTACTTAGTTGCATTATCATTCTGATTTTCAACTTTCCAAACTAATAGTTTTTGATCTCGACCACCACTAATAAACATTGATTCGTCATCGAGTACACATAAACTACGAACAGCATTTGTATGTCCTTAATTTATCAATTCATATATTGAATTTCTTTTTTCCAACAATAATAATGCATTTTTCTATTACCAACAAATGATTGTAGATGTATTTGTTTGAAACTTAATATTGCATTGTCACTACGACCTACTTCGTGCTCCCAATATGAAAGCCAATTCTTACGTAAAAATCGACTATCATCTATGTGTTTACTAAATATCAAAAAAATAAAATATGATTGAAGTGCACGAATAAAGAACAATAAGTTTTACTATAGAATGTCACGATCACGTATTGATATAAGAACATCACTCGCCGATACTGAATCATTGAGTGGCATAACTGAAAAATGCTCTAGGCAAAATGAGAAAAAATGATATTTTTATTAATGAAAATTACCATCTGGTTTCGATGTTAGTTCAGCTATCCAAGCATAAATAGCATCATTTCTAGTTACTAATGAATTCATATATTGACTTGAAGAAAATAATTACAAAAGCAAGACGGATGAAAAAATATAAATTATGAAAAATTCGATTATTTACTCTCCACAGAGACGACAAAATTGAACAAATGCTGTGCTTGCTAGTTCACACGTAAATGTTGCATCTATTTCTTGTTGTATGGATTCACGTGTATGAATGTTAGTTGACGATGACGAACTATCATCTTAACGAATTGAAATAAAGAAACAAACTTTACAAATTAAGTTTTCAGCAGAATATTGTGTTTTCCTCCTAGAAACTTTGATGAATTGAATTGAAAACATCTACGATACAATCGAGGTTTATAATGAATTTCAACAAATCCTACAAGGTTATGTATCGATGAAAGTACTTAACACATTTTACTTAACTATAACGAGTAAAACCTGAACTATCTAGATTTTAGACATCACCACCGTTTCACATCTATCTTCTACAATGAAAACTTCAGGATTTTCACGTGAACTTATCTTGAGCAATATTGACAAATAGTAATTGAAGGTATATCTTCTATGTTTCACTTACCCTCGGCCAATGGTGCAGTTAGTAAACTATGACTGGTGCTTCGTGCTTGCTTATTCTGTTGAGTTCGTGGTTTGACAGGTGAATCAATTTTATAAGAATTTGTAATGCTGTCAATCGTTATTCGACAATATTCATCACCATCCATACTGCTTACAATTGTATTATGATCAGAGAGAGATACTGGCGAACTAGGACGATTCGCAGAAGAACCTATAATTCAATAATCGGTTGAAAAAGTAAAGTGCATGCTAGTTTCATTTATTCAAGGTCATATTACCAATAATTGATGTTGCACGTAATCTATTGGCATCATCTGTTAATTCATGTGTTGATTGGAAACAAGCGAAAAATGCTCGAATTGAATCATTCATATATAAACGTGTACTTTCATAACCGAAGCGAAGACTCAACAAAAGTAATATGTCTAGAGCTAAAAGAAAAAGAACGAAAATTGAATGTTGACAGATCAAAAATATTCTATTAGATAGAAAAATACGAAATCTATGAGTTCAAATGTTCTTCTCTTTATTCGAGAAATCTCATCAAGATTAACAATCGAATAATGTTTATTGGAATGAGGATACTCAAGATTATATATATATATAACAGATGATCTGAATCGAATGTTGAATTGTCATTTTAGATACAAAGCTGATATTTTCGCTCGGACTGTTACATATATTATTGACATAGGTTCATCGAATCTAAATTACTGATATCTCATAATTATACATGAATTTAAGGCTAGCTATAAATCCAGAATATTACACATATGCATGACTGAAGAATATCGTCGTAAAATAGATTGAAGAAAACAGTAGTCATTCTATAAGTAGCGATGACTACGTTGTATTTGACACTATAATCAAATAGGAAACGCATTAATAGCTTTTCATTGTCTAATCTAACTTCAAAAACCATTAAGAAAATTTTCCATAATGAGCAAGTCCTACGAAAAAATCTTCTTGCGACTTACTCCGATAGGCACATATGGAACGAGCACGTTCGAAGGATGGAAAATGTATTGAATTCGATGAAAGTAATGTAAGAATTGCATGAATAATTCGATTTTTAATCGGATCCTAATTCATAAAAAGAAAAAGACTTCGAATTTATTATCAAAAAAAAAAACTTAAGATATATTCACTGTTAAATGAGCCATCAATGTAGTGTCACTTATATATGGAAGTATACATTTTAAAAGAACAATACAACTAAGTAGAGCTGATTCCGTACGTATGGTTAATCGATGGTTCGCTACTCGAATCTGCAAAACAAAGCGTTGTTTTTTTTTCTCGGATGAATAATATAAACTAAAACATTCAATTAATTAATCTAACCGTTTCAATAAGATGTGGAAAATAGAAGAGAAGAACAATTTGTTCACCATAGTTTTGTATCAATGATGAAAGACAATCGATAATTCTCTTTGCATTCAAATCACCACGAATAGGACGAATACTTTTAAATGGATTTTTATCTGATGATAATAATTGTAACTGTTCATCATCAACATAACATAAAGCAAGCATGCGAAGTAAATGTCGACCAAAATATTTACAACCAAGTACGGGTCCTAGTTTCAATTGTAAATAAATAATACTTTCAACAGCTGAATCTGATAATAAATTTGAATTGTTCGGTTCTTCATTTGTCTAATAAAAGAAAACATCAAGAAAATGAATTCTATTGAACTAGATAATCATCGTTCATTGAGAAAGTCATTGATACAGAATTGTAGAACATCAAGTTATCATGTTCTTAGCAACTATAGATCATTTAAAAGAATCTTAGGGCAACTTTGGATACTAGTGCTGATAGTAGCTGTGATACCCGTCCGTTACTAAGCCAGTATATATGTGTATTGTTGTTTCGAATTACGTCGATTGAATTTTATTTTGATCATACTTCCATTTTCTTGCAGGAAGATAATTAATAATTTAACTCTCTATTACATGTTTCACTCTAAAGTTCTAGAAATCTGCCAGTTGAACGATATCATAATCTATGCTACTAATCGATACCTTGAGAAAAACTTTTGATTAAGATTTTAGTAGAGAAAATGATATGTTTTCAGTGTTATGCTGATTATTTAAAAATTTTTGCACATTCTCATGTCATTTTCTGGTAAAGGTAACGATTGAACTGAAAATGAAGAACTCTCGTTTTTTTTCTTTCAGGTATACCATACACTTCAAATCATCGACTAATGTAAGCTTATTATCGATGGGGAGAACATTTTCACTGAAAACTACATATTGCAACGCTGATATAAATTTTTCTCAATACGAACAAATCCTTCATGTTTTATCGGAAAAAGCATTTTGAATCTTTTGCTTTTATAAACTTGATTTCAGGATGTGCCATGTTACAATATTCACCCGTATTATTCAGAATTCATACAACATCTATGAATTAAAATATGAGTTCGATGAATATTAGAACTTGACGAACGCACATCATTTTCCATCAGTTATTATTTCATTCTTGGCTAATTGCCCGAAAAGTTTAACATGAATGACTTTCTCAATGAAAAGTAAATATCTTATATGATATGTTGCTTATTCTTTGGTTTTTACTTCAAAAATGCTCGCTTCATAATCTTGTGGTATGATTGTATCCGATCGTTCACTATTACTATCATCTGTTTCAATATTTGACTCATTCGCATTACTAATATCATCGTCCGATTCAATTTTTAAATTAATTTCATCTTTAAAAGCTGAACACGCTTCAATCAGTAGTATTGGAAAAATTTGTAAGAATTTTGCTAAATTAAACCGTGCAATCAATTGAATGATAAAACGACGTGTAAAACAACGCCAATGATAGATTGTTGTTCTATCAGGATTTAATGCTGCTTGTATTAATGTTAATAGTTGCCGTCGAGATTCATCCGGACCAATCACAACTGCTATGGAATTGAATAGACAATAAATACAACGAACTCCATAGACAGGTTGACGAAAAGCATGAAGAATATAAGGCATGAGCAATTCATAACCGTGTTGCATATGTAACGATAAGAGTAATGATGGGATTTGAGTTAATAAAAGATAGAATTTATTATCATGGATTTGCTTTTGTTGACTTGCTGTTAAATTAAGAAGAAGTTGTTGATCGAATTGTTCGAACTGATGAATAAATCGATAGAGTTCTTCGAAATAAAATGGAAAACAAAAAGGTCTAAATGAAAAAGATAAGAAACGGTTTGTATTTTATTCAAAATCCGATATGAGAACTGTTGACGGAGAACTAAACGATTATTTTTGCAATAACCTATCAGAGTGAACTTGATTAGACATTGTAATGAATCTATCAAGGAAAAAAACATGGATGTCGGTTCAATCGAGTGTTATGAAAATTCAATTGCATTTATCAACTTTTCAAACAATAAGAATCTATCAGTGATCTTAAATGTTGGTATTGATGCGATTCATTAATGGCATTGACAAAGTCTCTTTTCTTTCTCAAGAGACATGCTCCTGATTTAAATTAAATTCTTGCAGATGAAGCTCTTGGCATAGTTGAAATCCACAAAAGTAAGTTCAAGATTCTCATTCCAAACATTTTAGAAATTATATTTCATAGGATAGGGAGACATGAGATGCTTATACACTTCTTTTATTGAGCTGTATTCTATTACCCGAAGATATGTTAATTACCGAATGTAGTTTAATAAAAGAAAAACATTCGTATACATTGTTAGTAAAAAAAAAAGAAAATACGTTCTCATCGGCATCTACTTTAAATTGAACAAAGTACTATGACCAATGGTCGAAGATGTCTCTTATTGATCAATCGAAGAAAACAGAAATCTAAAAATCTTTGTTTTTGAACACATGTATCTAAGGAATATTTACTAAGATCTTTAAACTTACGAATTTCTATAGAAAATGGCTTCTTCCTTGTTTTCTTAACGTTATTTAAGTACTTAACTAATTCCATAGATAGTAAAAAGAAACAGAAGCATATTATTTGTCTTACGTAGTCCATCGATTTAAAAAGAATGCAACATTAATAGCACGATTTGAAATTCGTTGTTGAATATTACTCTCATGTTCATTTGTTAAATCGGCTAGCAACATATTCAGACACGAACGGAATGGTCTAGAATAAGTGTTCGTTTTTAAATGAATTATACATAATAGCAGGTTTGTTTTTCATTCTTACATTGGAATAAGATGCCAATTATGGTTCAGTAATTGTTTAGCTACTGCTAACCGATTTGAACCATTTGAATTTGCTGATACGTAATGTTGTTTACCGAGTAGAATTAATTCTAATAGACATACACCGAAAAATTGCAAATCCCGTTGGCATGCATCCAGAAATGTTGATGAATATTTCGAAATCTAAATCATTTAGACACATTTAATATTCCTTTTTTTTTGTAAGATAAAAGCTTCTCAATGAACTGTACTCGATTAGTTAAACTTGACGATGGTAGTCGACCGAATGAAATTGAAGTTAAAGAAAGTAATTGTTCAATAGCATCCAAAGGAGATAATGTATCAATTAATTCATTAGCAATTGATATCGAACCAATAGAGCGATTGTTACTTGTAGTTGATGGTGTTCTAATTTAAAGAAGAACCATAAATTAATCTGAAATATAAAAATGTTCAGTATGTTAAACCTTGACTTATTTATTTGATCGTCATCGAGTAGTATCGAATGACGTATTGTCGGCGTCGAAGTTGAATCGTCTGTCATTTGACGTGTAGATGCAAGAAAACGTGGAGGATCTAAATTATTCAAATTTCATAAGAACCAATAAAAAAACGAATGTATAAAGAAAATTCATTTTTCATACGAGGTTTAAGAAATAGCTGTACAATGCCTCCATTACGTAAATCTTCATGATGATCAACTAATGAGAGACAAACATTTTTTGCTTCAACAGCATTTTCACCTGTTAGCTATTAAAAGAACATAAGAGAGAAAAACCAAAATCATTATCTTTTGAAAGACAAAAATCTATACGTTATACTTTATGACCAAATATTAAATCAATCCATAAATGAAGATTTTCAGAAATTTCACGACTTTCTAATAGTTGTCGATGTTTTTCAACGAATTCTTCTAAAATAATAAGAAAAGAAAAATCTTGAACCATAATACATACGGAATTTAAATGTAAAGCACGTATCGTACAATAACTCGTAGTATTCACAAGAGAGAATCAGTTATAGGGCATATTACTTCATTAATCTTCGACAGAACCTTTTATTAATACACTTGAGAAATTATTCATCTACTATCATCATTACATGATCTTGATATTTATTCTGTGATAGTTTCTGATAGAGTAGTTTCCCGTCTCATCCTATTGAATCATTGAACAACGTTTCATTTTGCTAGTTTTTCATGTAAGAGAAATATTTGATAGATATGAATTCTCTTCAGTGATGAACATAATCGTGGGTTGACATCTGTACTTTTATCGAAATGACTTACTAATTCCGTTTTGAAGATCTCATGTTCTATATCGTGATTAGGAATCTAAACTTCTTTCATATATGATTCATTGAGTATTAAATGTAGATCTAGAATCTTATTCAAGAAAATACGTTTGTCATTGTGGATACTAAAAAATTGAATAAGAATATTTGACATCTGTCATATGATATTTATTTGATGGTTAAATAGTTCTTTGATCTTTCACACTATAAATACTGAAATCCTGAATGTGTAATTTTCTGAAATTAGACAAGTTTTAGAGAAAAAGAAATGTGAGATTTCTTTTGGGTGATTTCTAAAAGGAAAAGCCTGCCATAAGAAGAAATCGAATGATTGGCTAAGTTATTTTTACATTGAGTCCGATTGATGGATGTTTGATCTATGAGATCGGTGAATTAAGAAGATTATTTACAAGGATTTGGGACGCGTCGAAAGCTTACCCGTTGTATTTAAATATGCATGAGTAAGAAAAAAATTCTAACCTGGACTTGAACACCAATCTGGTACAAGTAAATTTGGTAAATCATCATGAATCGATTGAAACAAAGATGGATCATAGAAAAATTCTGGAATACATTCTTCTGGTGTCCAGAAGTATAACCGTCCTATGGATGATGGATACTCGTTGGGTACCCAAATTGAACGAACATTCTTTTATTAAGAAGGAAAAGAAAAGAAAATTTTTCGTGCCGCCGAGCCTAACAAGTATTTTCGAAGATCTTACTTCACATAAAATTCGTTTTTCTGTTCGACGTGCTTTATAAACATAATACGTTATTGATGATAGATGTTCACTTAAATGATGTGGCGCAATATTGGTTGTTGTTAACGATACTGAGGATGAATAATAATTGTATGTTAAATCAAGTTGTGCATCACCTAAAAAATACACGATAGTTGCGACAAAAGATAAAGAACATAAGACTTTGAAACAAACCTTTATTTAAACGATATTTTGATTGTGATAAATCTCGAAGATTAAATGTTGAACTAGTAAAATCATTTATCCATGGAAATATTAAATGATTATTTGGATCGTGAAATTTTCTTCCAGCTAACGCATTTAATATTAGTAAATAATCAAAATTCGATATATGACCAAGTTGCCATTGTTTTATGAGTTCAACAATATCGATATGTGTACGACAATATGTTTCATAACGATGTTCCACATGATAGATTGATGACTGTGATATCGATGTTGCTGTTGTTGTTGGTGATGATATTTTTGTTGTTACAACTAATGATTCATCATTGCGATTTGATTTATGAGACTTTTGCTTGGATGTTGATGAAATCGATGCACTATTTGTACGTGATCGTGGTTTCGACAATGATTGACTGTGATGATCGTCATCCATATTACTATTACTATTATGTTGTGTCGTAACACTATCTGAGGCGAATTCAATTGTTGCTAAACAAGATTGAAAACGTGGTTTCAATTGAATCCAATATCTGTTGTTAATATGAATATCTGTCAATTGAATTGGACCAGAACTAAGGCCACGTTGATGAATGAATAGTATTGTTTTAAGAAGTTGATAGATGATAAATAGAAGACGTAAATGACAGCCATCTATTGCATATGGAGAATAGCAGGCAAGATCACGTAATGTATAAGACCATGATTCGTAACCGAGTAATAATGTTTGTTGAGTTAGATTATAGCTTTCTAATCATAATCAAGAGAAAAATGAACACTACATGTTGTTACCTTAAAGTTGTATCATATTAATAGAAGAGAATAAAAAGTAAAATTTGACTTTTCTAGATTGATCTATGTATGAAAGATAGACCGTTCTCTTATTACAATCTGCATGCAGTGATAATGAAAACAAGTCCAGTGTACTATAGGTGTTATGATTTCTTAGTATTTCAGTGGATGATAATGGCAAAAATAAATGGATTTTTATCCTTATTTTGATTCCGATGATGACAATCAGTTAGTGAAAACCCAATTGGAAATTGAGCCCGAAGCTGCTAACAATTTTGCAAATCTGAATGAAAATTTTCAATGAGAATACGTTAGTCGCTGCGAATTTGTATCAGATAATTAGAATTCAACGAATACAACTTCTCTAGAAATAGTTAATGTTGTTCATTAAAAACAAAGTTTTAAAGGCATATTTTTTTTTCGTGTGTATTATTCTTAATGGTTCAAAACTTATCATTTTGTTTTCATTTTGAAACGCTGCGAGACGTGAAGAAATTTTCGTATTCCCCGAAAAATTCTTGTCAATATTGAACATTCATATCAAGCTTGTTTTCGAGTACAGTGAGTATTATTGAAATTAATCGCTTCGTAGACAAAATACTTCAATGAAATGTGATATTCAACGCATGAATGTATAGATAATGTTCGAATGAGACTCCGAGCTGTTATCTTTCTTAGAGTAGCATTCAATTTAAAGCGATTCTTATCTAGAATTTCATCTTTTAAGCACAACGAAAATTGAATATTCTTATCAAAAACAAAAGAAATATTCGAATTCTATATTTTTTTTTGGTAAAACTTTTGATCTACATGCTGATCTAGAAAAGTAGATGTTAGATTTAGATTACGAATTTCGATCTTGAATAACGAAAAAAATGTTTCCTATCTAAATCAATGTCAGTAATAATTTTACAATCGTGGACTTGAAATCGAAGAGAAAATTTGCAAACCTAGAATGTGATTTAGTCCTTTCAATTCATGGAAAATACTACTTAGGGGACTTCGAAACGAATCAGTATTTTGTCGACAAAATTTCCGACTTTTTCTTGACACTCATAAGAAGAAGGATACTTACTTAAAGGGAATAGATTTGCTGTTGATGATAGATATACAGTTGGATTCGTCTGATCCAAGTTATATAAAAGTTGTATAGCCGCAAGTATTGCTTCAGAATGAGACTAAACAATAACAATTAGAAATGGACTTTCTTCTTGTTCTTAAACCTCTATTCAAATAAAAGTGATACATACACATTTGACTGTTGCATTACTCTCGGATTGAAACACTGTTGAATATAAATGCCTAAAAATGTATCTTTCATACCACTGTAGTATCGTGCGCAACGAAGCACTTTCTGTCAATTGTTCATCAACAGCAATGTCGTTTACTTTACTATAATATTAATCATTAGAAAATAAGATTTAAATTAAAAAAAACTTGTTAATACATCAACATATTTCTTTTGTTCTTACATTAAAAGTGGTCCATCGTCGAGGAAAATGTTTTCAGTAACACTTGACATTCTAGATTGTTCTCTTTCTCTTTAAATGAACTCTAAGATAATAAATAGAAAACAAAATAGAATAGAAATAATTTAGAAGAATATGTTATTAAATATTTATTCATATCTCAATCTGGCTTAGTTGTTTAGAACAAAAAAAATAGAACACTCGCAATAGTTTATTCATATTATATAAGATCAGTCGAATGGATCCCACATATTTCCATGTGAATCCGGTCGATTTTTATATGCCATATCGACAATCCATGGTTTGTCTAACAAAACAAAAATATGTTTAGTAATCATAAAGTTGTATGATATAGAAACAAGAAAAAACATCGATTGTAACCTGTAGATTGATATTTTACAGGTGGTAGATCATATGGTACAGGAAATGATTGCGTATCTGATAGAGAAAATGTCGTCTTTGAAAATTGCTTTGGAATAAATAAAACACCAATTTCATATCTCAAAAAACGATTTATTTAGTGGTAAAAATAAATTTTCCTTATCGGATATATACTTACGATCTTATCATTAATTGTGTATTATTTTTTTCTAAGACACCCCAAGCTAAATGAATAGTAACAAATTATTATGAAAAGAATTAGTCTTTATTATGGAAATTTGATTTATCTCAAACATTGAGTTCAACAAGATATTTTTTTGAAATTTTTTAGTGACTTTTCAATTCTTGAAAATAAATTTACAACAACAATTAATTACACTTGCGTACCTTGTGATTGGAAATATTTCTAAGCAGTAAACTGTAAAAAAGAAAAGAAAGGCCGTTCTGCCACTAAAGATCAAATCGAGTAATTTTATTTTTTTAGTAAACTGTCTAATGCTTTGGATAATGACTGAAACTTTTTATAATTTATATTCAGCTTAGTAGTTCGAGTCATAAAACACATTTTTCATGACGGAAACGAATAGAGAATACAAATTTTAACCATTGTACTATCATAAGCAAAAAATCTCAACATTCAGCATTAGAAATATCTCTTCTAGGCTGAGTTCCTAACGAAAAATTAATGAAAACAATATATCGCAATTTTCATTGTCTTCTTCGATTTATACTTATAACAACACAAATCGATAGATAAAGAGAGTATATGTTTTGTTTCAGGCATACTATAATTTATAATTGTTGTAAAAACATTTTGTACATATTGATAATCGAATTGTTGAAAACTAACAAATAATTGCTTGCTCTCACATAGTTTCAAAGATTTTCTCTCACGGTAATTTATGTTGATTTTCAACAATGTTCGATTCTTCTGAAAGCTAGAACAGAACTTCAATGGTCTTACCAGCTTTCGATAAATTTGCACTAGTAACTAAAAACCATAGAATATTTCTATATTGATCATTTGCTGCACGTAAATATGTTTTAATATGTGGTGAAGCACGACTACGTTGACGATGATCAGCTTTCCATTGACTAAAGAATGCATTTTATATTTTGTTACAGAGAACAAGATATTTTAGTCAACATACTGGAGAAAGTTGACGAGCCATGTTTGTTTTATTGCATTTTGCATATTCTTATCATATAAAATATAAATTCATTGAAAGAAAAGAAGCAGAAAAAAAAACAACAAAAATTTACATAGGGCAAACTTCCACCTGCCATATATCCTTCGAATGATGTTCGAACATTTTCAACAGTTGGATAGATTAATTTCAATTCTGGTGATTCTAGTGATGTTGAACTAAGTTGTTTCAATGATGTGAGAAATTCTTTTGTTACCCATGAATTAGCATTGGGACCTAACGATCCAATGCTTGAAAACTAAAATAAAATATTCAGTTTATATTTCAAGTTAGTTAAGGAATAATTGTTATAAATTACTTGTCCTACGATTGGTGCTGAATTGTATTGTTCATCATTTTCAAGATTAAGATGATTTTTTAAAGTCTATTCATAAGAGAAAAATAGAAAGTAAAATTTTTAATCCATTATTTACTTGACGAAGTTTCAAATGACCAAATTTATTTAGATCAGATCCTGTATGACGACCAGGTGTCGAAGCAATAAGATGAACACTAGAAATAAAGCCCAATAGAACTATCGGTATCAGATAATAATAGAAAGAGAAGACGGAGCATGAAACTTTAAGGTGATTAACGAATTGGAATAGATAATCAACACTTTTGATGATGAACTTTCTAGCTTTTTCTATTATTAACTGTTCGCATTCACATTGCAATCGATGGAAATAAATCCTACAAAAACTTCTGGCTGTCTAATTTTTTATATCTTCACGATTTCTTTATGATTTGTCCGATACCACAATGAATCCTACAACTCACAGATGTCACGCCGAACCCATTCATATGACTAGTACTTGTGAACTATGAATGTGTATAATTTGATTAGTAATAAATGTTAAAACAAAGTTATTATTATAATTCGAACTTCGAATTATAAACAGAAATCTATTTTTTATTGATGCTCATACGTGTCAACCATAGATAGACAAACAGTAATGAGTATGTTTAATTCTTCTGAATCTCGACATACTTTTCTACAGACATACAGAAATAGAAACAGTATTCAACAAGTTGAATGTTGCATGTAATAAAAAAAAGTGCAACGTATAGGATAAACAGGTGAGACATCTAAGTTAATCGCTGTCGTGAACATCATTAAGAGTGAGATTTCTATATTGTTTAGAAAATCCTGCTTGTAGCAAGAATGCACGATACATAAAATAAATCTGAATTTATTAATGATTCAGATACGTAAGTACGCTGTTGTTAAGTTCACATAGAATGAAAAAAAGAAAATTATTTTTAACATCACTTTTTAGTTGTACGATAGAGGTTGTAATGAAGATCTTTGAAGGCACGTTTTTACTCTTCATTATTTCCTATGAAATTAATTATTTTTCTGTTTTTTTCTTCAACATATTCATTTCAGCAAAAACTCTTTGTCAAGAATTCTCGGGTGTCAACTTGTTTTTCGACTTCGACAATGTTTGTTTGATACGTACGAAGGAGTAACAGAAAAATCGAAAATGGTTTCGTATTTCCTGGATTTCGTTTTCGACATATTGGTAATTTATTGAATTTTCTCATGGAATACTATGATCCGCCTCAGATTATATCAATCTTCCATTAGAAAATTCAGTGAAATTCCAAGATTTCAAGAGCGATGGTTCAGGCAACCAAACCAATGAAGACTTTTCTGTCGCTTACTTTTACTTATCGAATGCATATAATTTTAGTCCAGAAAAGGATTTGACATCTAGGAACGTTCTCTCGTCAGAAGTGTCTAATCATATAGAAAATCTTCTATCTCATTTCTTCATCTAAATAGTCTGAAATGAGTGATATGAATACATTCTCTATCATGAGAAACAAAGAGTTTCGTCTTCTGAATTCTCTAGCTTGAGAACATTGAATCTACTTTTCTTTCTCATTATGATCGCTTTTGAATCCATATTACACATTTGAATCATCAGTTAGATTACTTTCAGCGTTAGTAACACAATAAAAACTATACGCTTCACTCCTGTTTCATGACATACACAAAAAATAAAACTGCACAACTCTCACTTAAGAAAATAGTTGCCACTTCTGTCAATCGATTTCTTCAATAGATCCTATTGGCACTTTCGATCAATGTTCATCTATTGTGAATATCACGTGCAAGACGAAAAAAAGTTTCTAAATTAATTAAAAACTATTCTTCGTATTCTTCATTGTTCATCATTTAAATATTTACGAACGAATGAACAACATTTATAATCAGAGTAGACCGAAAATGAATGCATTTTAAGTAATAGTATTTCATGAGATTTCCATTCTTGGCTTGCAAAACCTGTACTATCTACTGAGTGAAGTTTGAATATATTCATTCATGATCTGGTCTTGTCTTACTAATTTCAAAACGTTTCGTTTCATAACAGCATAGGAATAGAATAGACAATAAAATATAGGGTACAAAGAAATTAAAACAAGTATTTTCGTTTCGTTCATTCTGAAACCACAGTATATTTTGACTTAAGGTTTACGAAGACAAAGTTCATAAGTAAATATAAGCCAATAAGTCGAAAAAGAGTATTATATGTACAAACTATCACTTATACACAATTTCATTCAAATATAAATCTACTACATGCACATTATAGATACTTTGAACTTACTTGATACTACTTAAATCATGTTCATTAATAATTTTCTGCCAATATTGTAGTTGTCTTGCACGATACCGTTCGATGTATTCAAGTAAATCTTTTTTAAAATTTGTTATTGATTCATTACTATCATTGGATTTTGGACAAATTGGACTGATCCAAATACTGAATATGAAGAGGAAAAGAAATAGCTGTATGCAATATATGTTTTCTCTTCTCATTCAATATCATATTACCCTTGAGTTTTTTGTTTCCAATCTTGTGAAATAAGATTTGCTGTATGAATAACAATACGGAAGCCAGTTTCATATAGTAGAAACATCATTTTGGTATGATGTGTACCAAATGGTATATCGAGACGAGCTGGACATAATTCAATTTGTGGATATGGTGAACATTGAGTTCTTATTGATTGATTGTCATTACGTGAATCACCATGAACAATTAATAATGGTTTAAGTCTACGATAATTCGTAAAAATTAAATTTTTATATTTATGAACGCAATAAGTTTTACCGAAATTCAGATGGATATTGTTCAAGTAAGAATTCAATATCAAACATATAATTAAATTGAGCCGAACGAATCAGTTGACCATGTTCAATTGAAAGAATTTCTAATCCAACAGAATACAAAGTCTGTTTCAAGAGAAATAAATGTAAAGTTAAAACATACCCTTTAGACTAATGGCATTCTTTTGATTATAATTATCTTGAATTCCATGAACAGTCGAAAGAAAAAGTCGATAAGGTTCACTATGTTCAAGCTTTTCAACTGGTGTTAGATGTTTGCCGATGTCTTTGGTCGATGTTGTGGTATCGGTAACTAAAATAAAATCGTTTTTTATTTTCAAAAACTGTTTTGCAATAAACCTTGATATTCAAATATTCTTCAAATCTAATCGTTTCTCTTATGCATTGCATCAATTCTTATAGGAACAAGTCAGTATTTTAGTGGACACTTCAATGGTCGATCTCGAGTACAAATAAGATATCAATATAACGGTAGATTTTATATTATAACCGTATGCTATCGAACTTTTAGTAATTCATCAAAGAATGATAAAGTAAAGAGATTGTTAATAAGCATCATGCAAATCATGATGAATGATAGAAGGAAAAACAAGTATATCGCTTGTCAATTTAGATGACGCAAAAGAAAATGTCGAATATTCTCTGAACAGTGTCGATTCTCAGTTTACTGCTGTCGAAATACAATCTTCTAAAGTAGTTTCGGAAATGCATATCATGGCTTTTTCTAATGACACTGAAAAATCTAATTTTGAATATTCGACTTGATACTTTTCATGGCGATAAATCTTAACCACGATAGTTACTTGTGAATACTGTTAGTGCAACTATGCATGCCAACGACAGATATATCTACGATGAAAGTATATCGTTTTCATGACACATGTATATCAACGTTTGAAATATTCTTATTTGTGATACGAAGCACACGAAGATATTTAAAAAGTTGATCATGGATAATTATAATCAAGATCGGATTCATAAGTAAAGTATGAATTCAAGTGTGTTGGGCATTACTGTTCGTGATAATTATAAAAGAACTCTTTCTAAATAATTCGAAAACTCATTTTTATACAAATTCATTTTACAAATGCCACCGGGGAATGACTATATTAATCGACATGTATTCGAAAGTTATACTGTGTAGAAACTTTATATATATATCCATTCAAATCTCTATTCAAAACTATAGCTAGTGTCAGTCATCGTTGAGATATCGAATAAAAGATTTTGACGAGAGGCAACACTTTTTTTTATAAAACTGTATAGTTGAAAGGAAACATACAGAAAAATTTTATTCGTTCCATGTCCTATGATCTTTTTCTTGTTTTGTAAATGAGAAATGCTTAAAAATACTATCATATTTATCCAAGAAGAATGAAGAAGTACGTTACTCGAGCGTTGAAAAAATAATCATAATCGAAAAGAACATGTAAAATAAAACAGTATAAACTTTGACGAATGTCACAGTAGTTTCACTATGGACATGTTTCGTTTTCAATAAGTCTTCCCTATTCAACTGTGTATCTTAATATTTCGAAGTTTAAGATTTCTGTTTGAACAAAGAGAAATAGTAATCAAACTATTGAATTAGTGAAAATACAAAGATTCGAACGAATTAGATCTTTAGAATCGTCTCAATGTCGTCTTCAATTGATACATAAATATTTTCAATGACAAAAACCAAATGAAGTCATGGAAACGATGGAATCTTTTCTCATAAAAGACATAACACGAATTCATATTCGAATTCACGGTTTTATTTATAAAAAATAAAATAAATTTACGCGGATGATCATATTCAGCTGTATGCTTTGGGTTTTTTTGTCGATAGCAGGCCTCACCATATTCGCATATTTTTTTGTTTGTGATATTTTTATCAACCAATGATGATATTGACTCTTTGTTTTTAATCGAACTTGATAATGTTGAATCGATCTCTGTTTTAAGTTTTTTCGCTTCAGTATCATCATTCATTAATGTAGATGCTGTTCGTTTATTTGTCGTCATTTTAAGATAGAGCAACAACAATAACAGAGTAAAAATCTAAAAGTTCTTATTTTAATTATAAAGCGGTATTTAGAAAAAGGAAATTATTTTGTTCAACCAAAATACAACAATAAAAAAAAAAGAGAATCGAATTCAACATTATTGTAAATTGGATATTAAAAGTAATGATCGTATTGAAAAACTAAATTTTTTTGTTACTAAGCTCATTTGATAAGACGTATCATCGTTTGTTGACCACATCTGTTGTAAATACCAAATTGAAGTCAAAACATAGACAAAGAAAAGTGTACATGCGAATAAATGAAATATTGTAACTGTGAGAATATTTCTAAGAGATATCAAATCAATTCTCCGATATTTGTGATTCTAATAATCAAAAACAACAAGAAATTTGATTTGTAATTAACTAAACGAAATTGCGTAATTATGTTACCTTTTCCATAGCCATAAAATTATAAGTTTCATACACCATCTAATATATGTGAAGAAACTCGATATCGAGAATCACAAGTAATAGAAAGACGCAATCAATGATCGTTGGCCTAAAAACAAAATATCGAAAAGAAAAAGCTATTTTATGTCAATATGAGCAAGGTCTCATATTTTCTTCTGAAAAGAAAAAGAAATGCGCTCATTTCTTCTTTTTTCTTTTCTTCGATGGCAAACCACAACTCATACTCGACTAAGAGTAATAGAAATTTGAGAGGGAACTTCTTTTGTTTTAAACCATACGGTAAAATACAGGTTTAACATTCATTGAAAAAAAAATCCTATCCATACTGATAAAATATCTACTTGAGGGGAAAAAATCTTCTAAAATCGTTCAGATGATGTTTGTTTAACATACTTTTTTTCATCATTATTTTAAGATTATTTCCATGGTGATAGTAAAAAAACAAACATTTTTATTCAAGAGAATCCGGCCGCATAAATTACTACAGTCAATTGATACCGTGTTCCATTCGCTCAGGCGCCTTCGCATATTTTGCTTCTTCTTCTTCTTCTTCTTCTTCTTCTTCTTCTGCTAAGAAACACAAGAATTATGATTGAAGAGAATTAGTTTTTCTCGCATCCGATCGCCGTCTCGTCTTGAACGAATGGCATGCATTTGACTGTGCTAAGTTTGATATGACGATGGTGTATGAAACAGTCAAAGTTGTAAGTATACACTGATTCATCATGAACAACACATAGCTTCTTATACGATGAAATCGATCATAGACATACTCCAGTTTTAAGTGGAAATGTTTTATTGATTGTTCTTGTTTGACTTAATTTGATCTGCAAAAATGAATTTCGTAATGATGAGGAAAAAAAATTTCATGGCTTCTATCGATCATTTAAGTGAGTCAATACTTATCAGCTAATGCATAGAAAGAAAAAGAAGAATAAAATACGTAGTATTTTTATTTCTAGTGAATTTAAGTATCGTACTAAGAGCATGTGTGAGAAGAAAAACCTTCAATTTTAAGATCTATATCGTCACAAAGAAAGCATAGTAGTACATACTGAGCTCGTCTTTTCAAGCACTACTTTACTAAAGCAGTATTCTAGTACTTCCGTTTCTATTCCACCATGAATCATTCAAGGATCTATTATAACTGTATTTACATAGAATGAAAAAAAGTAATTATTAGTATGTATTAGAGGTGTCTTGTCGGCATTAACTTAAGAAAAATGTTAATACCGAAGCACTAGAGTTATGTTTTTAACTTAATGCTTAGGCATTCTTGGCAGTAGCATGAACTAATACATAAGCATTATTGGCATAAGAGTTAATTGATGCTCTCTGTAAGCATGAAGTTAGCATTGTTTCTAAGACTCTTACAGCTCCTCCGTTTAAATTTTCGACTACTGCCTATCCACAGTGCTTGCGAGTTTTTAAGGGGCATTTTAGGAAACCACTGTTGATTTTTTAAGGGCTACTTACACTTTCGACTTGTCACGTACTATATTAGCGTCACATTCAAAATATTTCAAAAGTATTTAACCATCATGCAAATTATAATATCACTGATTGTTACTTTAGAATAAATTAGTATCTTGGATAGGTTGAAAAAGTTCTGAAGTTTCGTACAGAACAAAACATATTTTTTCGTAAAGACGTGCAATTTTCATAGTAAAGGAAGAAAATATGTGTGGCTTTTAAGAGCAAGTTCACCTAAGCCACAATCTATTGTCACAGACACTTTAAGGCTCAAGGTAGATAAAAGAAATCCAAGAGTTCGTCTGAAAGCTGTTTTGAAAATTCTTAATCTTTCGATATTTATGAGCATTGTAAGAAAAGCCCTAAAAGTGACCATCTTCATCGAATGTTCTAAATGTGGTCATATCTGAGGAAAAGTAGGACGAAGTGAACGGAAACTTTTCATAGACATAAATCACCAATGAGTTCTATTTATTACCGAATTTTAGTCGCAAAATAATGAGTCCTTGAAATTTGATGAATGACCCAATATCTGCAAAAAAGTACACTTCAGGAAAATTTAATCCTTCATCGCTCTCGATTGAAATCGGTTAGGGGTCTAAAATTTCTAGTTTGCATAGAGCTGAAAGAGATATATTGTTCCTGAAAGTTTCACTCCGTCAAATAATTCCTATCATTGAGGAGTCCATCCGGAAAATGATGATTTTCATAAATATCATGAATTTGAAGGATCCGAGCTCCGAAATACGGGTTCTCTAAAGGACAAACTTATATGGCTTCGAAATACCCATCGATGAGTATGAATTTATGAAAAACGTCGCGTGGGACCTGTTAGAATGCCTCAAAAGAACTTAGACAGGTCTAAAAATGAACCATTTTTCTAAAACAACAGTGAAATTCGCTTACAAATTATCCGAAGGCTACTATCATTACAGATGAATTATATCTGGTGAAAATCTGCACATGATTCTCTAGAATTCTACATCATAATATCACTTGCAGAAGAAAAAAAACATACTCTTGGAAATCCCCTGTAAATCCCCGCCGCAGTGTTTGTTATCGAATTTCTTTCATTTTTCGACGTCTGTCAATAAGAATGACGGGACCATTCTTAGAGACATTACCCTATGTTTTATATCAGTCTGTAGAAACAGTTGAGAACTATAAAACGGCACGAGTTTGAGTTCGATCACTTGTCTTAGTGAGTATAATTGGTCAAAATCATAAGTTTAGGAGAGTTTCCTAAGTCATTCAAACTGCATGAACACGTCAAAATTTCACCAGACGAAGTACTCTATGCTGTGATTGTTTTGATCGAATTTCACTTATCTACCATGATGAATTTGATCGTTTTTGTAGCCACCAAAAACGGGGAAATGAAATGCATGGAAGAGAAAACCGTGTAGGAGAGTACAGGGATTTCTGGGAAAATACTTTTTTTCGTTTTCAAATGATATTTTGACGCTAAGTTATAGAGGATCATGTTCAGATTTTCAACAGATAGTGTTCATCTGAAACGATAGAAGTCCTCGGCTAATCCGAAGCCGTAGTTTACTATGTTTTCTATAGAAAAGTTATTCATTTTTTCGAATTTAGAAATAAGATTTCTAGACTGACTCTCAGAGATCCCACACAAAGTTTTTGGAAAGCTTTACTCATTGGTGGGTATTTCAAAGCCATAAGTTCATCCTTTGGGCAACCTGTACTTGGGAGATCAGGACTTCCAAATTCATAATTTTAGTGAAAATCATCATTTTGTGGATGGCTTCCTGAATGATGGAATCATTTAAAGACCTGAAACTTTCAGAAGCGGCACATGTCTCATATGTCTATTTTAAATGAAAATGCCAGACTTTTACCTAATTTTAAACAAAATTTATGAAGAATCTAATTGCCAGAAAAGATGCATTTTGTAAGGTATCGGAGGATTCATGAAGTAAAAAGAGACAAACTTTCTATGTTAGGTACCCAGTGGAAAAAGGATTAAATTATGGGAAATTTAAGTAGATCGTAATCGGATTTTTCTGCACCAAAATCCAAATTATAATCAATTGAAATCGTCGAAACCAACGATAATTTGATTTTTAATCAAACAATAATTTTAAAAATCCAGTAAAATTTTGATTGAAATCATGTACCTTTGATTAAAATCATATGATCTGCATATAATAAGATTTTAATCAAAATTTAACTGGAATTTTAAGATTATTGTTTGATTAAAAATCAAATTATCGTTGGTTTCGACGATTTCAATTGATTATAATTTGGATTTTGATGCAGAAAAATCCGATTGTAATCCACTCAAATCTTCTATAATCCAATATTTTTTCACTGTGTAGTACACATTGAGTTTTATGTCCGTAGAAATTTGCAGCTGACTCGATAGAGTTGTTCCTCAGATACCACCGCATTAAGAACACTCTCGATGGATATGATCACTATTTGAACTTTTCGTAAAATGCTCATAAAATATCGAAGGATCAGTATTTTTAAAGCGATTTGCAGCAAAATTCATAGACTTTTTTCTCTACAGTGAGTCATATATTGAACAAAATCTGACTATCTCGATTAAGCAATGTCTGTGAGAATCGGCCATAGTTTACAAGGACTGAATCTTAAAAATAACCTATGAAGCCATTAAGTAAATACCAATACAATAGATTCATCCCATTAGATAATTTAGTATCAAATATTCTTGCAGTTAAGGTTAACAGACTGAAACGAACTGTAAATGAAAACTAATTCTGATGTTAATGTACAAGACAGCAGTACTCTTGTCTTAAGACCACACATATTTTCTTCCTTTACTATGAAAATTGCACGTCTTTACGAAAAAATATGTTTTGTTCTGTACGAAACTTCAGAACTTTTTCAACCTATCCAAGATACTAATTTATTCTAAAGTAACAATCAGTGATATTATAATTTGCATGATGGTTAAATACTTTTGAAATATTTTGAATGTGACGCTAATATAGTACGTGACAAGTCGAAAGTGTAAGTAGCCCTTAAAAAATCAACAGTGGTTTCCTAAAATGCCCCTTAAAAACTCGCAAGCACTGTGGATAGGCAGTAGTCGAAAATTTAAACGGAGGAGCTGTAAGAGTCTTAGAAACAATGCTAACTTCATGCTTACAGAGAGCATCAATTAACTCTTATGCCAAGAATGCATAAGCATTAAGTTAAAAAAGAATTCTAATACAAAAGCATTAGTATTAGCGTTATTTAATGCTGACATTAGCTCTAGCCTGACACCCCTTGTATGAATCGAAAGTGTCCGATTCATTCAATTTTATTCAGAATAAATGCCGATAAATAAAATCTTAATCGTTGTCCCTTCTAGATATGACGATGTGCACGAGAAAATCTTTTCTATTCATGAGTATCAAAAACAAAGGAACAAATCACGCGGTTTCGAGAAAGAATCTTTAGCTATCGAACTGAAATCATATTGTCTTCATACAATTCAAAATCTGATGATGCATGAATGACTAGTTACAATCGTTAAAGTAAATTGCCCAATCACAGGAAAATATGTTCGATGTATGAAAGAAAAAACGTTTCGACCCCGAAAACTCTGCCTATAGGCATATTGGATGTTATTGAAGGTTTAAAGACGAATCAGCATCTTTTTTGTGAGACAGTCGATTTCGCGAAAAACTTGATTACTTTCTCTTTCTACAGTGAATCATTGCTTTGACTGATCAAAGGCATATGAACTCACTAGTTTCTTTTATTCTTCTAAAAAATTTTATTCTCCCTAAAACTATATTTTTAGAATTCTGTAAGTGTTTAACTTTAGGATTTAGTTTCATTAATGTTTGTCTTTGTTTCGGCACCAATAGTATGGACTTGTAGACTTAGCATGAAGTTGTGTAGACTTCTTAAGTTAAACATGTGTTATGATAAAATTTAATTGCTTCCCCAAAATGTGAACAATTCTATTTTCCACGAAAAACTCTGAGACTGACGCCTATCTACAGAAGGTTCAAAACGAAGAATAATTAAAGAATGCTGAACAGGTAGGAAACGGTTAATTTGATTAGCTTAACAAAAGGAGAAAGTAAGCAGATTAGTTGGTCGTAGTAAATTTCGATTGCATCGATCATAGAGATATATTCATTGATTGTGTCTGTTTTTCAATCATTTGAAATATTCGTAATTCCCATCGATATTGAAGAAATGGTTGAAAAATGTCACAGAGAATAATCCTTCGAAACCGAGCCGTTTTCTTCTTTATTATGAAGACATTTGTGTATCAGACTAAACTGTAGAGCGTCGTCGAAAAGTTTGCTGCAAAAATTGAACTCATCAAATTCAAATCTCCAAAACGGTACTAAACGTTTACTGTTAAATTAAGCCTTTCATCTTTTTTATACCTAAGTTGATTTGAACAAAGTTCGATCTATCGAGTGATAATGAAAAAATAGTACACACTCAAAATAATCTTCATTGATGATTGATGTCATTTTCAAGAATTATTATTTGTAACGCTGTCCAGTTGATTATCTTGTACATTCAAATGAATTCTTATGCTCAACATTTTGTATAGAAATAAGTCAGACAAAGTTTTGACTGTTTTGTATTCGATGAACGCATAATCGAATCTAAGATTTCTAATAAAATTTTTACACTGTATATCTATTAGTAATTTATTCCTCATGGCATACGACGTCATGTTTGATTCAAATGGAAAATTTGAAATACACTTACGTTGACTTGTGATTGCCAAATGATGTACAGTGTTACATTATATATTAGTTCAACAATTATTTAATCGTCTTAAATATAAATATTAACTTAAGGTAAATATTTTTCTCTAATAAAGACTCAATACTGTATTTATTAGTAAAATGAATCATAGCTACATGAATACAATAACAGTAAACAATAGAACTTAATATTATCAAGTTAGCAGAATGAAAATCACAGTTATAATCACAGTGTACAAATAAAATATGTTTCTCTAAGGACAAAGGACAAACTAGCTAATGCATAAGACTAGAAATAAAATGATTATTTTTGATTGAGATTGGCACTAAAAATTTCTTCACAGGTCTCGTTTGCTTTGTTTATTTCCTTCCTAATTAACAAATAAAAATAAATCAATTAATATTACATGTCAACAAGCATATTAAATATATAGAATGCTTCAGAAGTCGTTTCGGCATAGAACACGATTAACTCTTAAACGATGAAAGTTGCACGTAGAACATGATCATTACAGTAGGAACAAATTCATCATCTGAATCCGATTCAATTTTCTATTGTATACTTGACATGTTTTTCCATTTTTCCCATATACTTAGAACAGAGAAAATCGTTGCAGTATATTCAAGTTACTTTCTTGTATATCGACCTAATTGTCTGCTTAACATTATAACCATTTTGAACTGTCGAAGACTCGATAGATCGAATCTGAAATTCTGAACTTGATGATCTCTGACTCATATGAGAAGAATGGTTTGTCTGAACATTGAAACTCAAATCAAATCTCACTTTAAAATTGTGATGTACCCATTGTAAACTACTTGGAAGAGTATTGTAGCAAGTTATTCAAAACTTGTGCAAAACATTTATCGTGTTCAAGTTATCTTTTTCTATCCCCAACGAACATTTGAAACACTGAACATTCATTAACTTACTTTGCGAGGTTTCGGATGGTAATTTTGATTATCAATTGTAACTTCTGCACAACGATCTTGTTCCAAAAGAAAATCTCGTACGTCAAATGCTTGCGAGCCATCTTTTAAAAGAAATAATATACGATTGTCATCAATAACATATCTACAACAGAAGACTTTCCATCGAAAACTGCATTCAAATAAAAATAAATTTACTTCGTAACATCAAATAAGGCATTTTTCAAGCCTGCCCACCAGATTTGAGTGATCTCTTCTGTTTCTCGTCGTGTCGGTGAACCGGATACAGTAGCAAACATCATTAATGTTTGTCCTTTTTTTGATAGTCTCATAATTTGTTCTTGATTTTTACCCATAAAATCTTCAGGTCGAAGATTTGGCCGATTTTTACCAAGCAGATAATAATCTTCTCGTTCATCTTCAGGTAAAATATCGTCATCATTATCCTGTGTATGTAAATATATAGTTATGTGTGTTTATTCCAAGAAAACAAAACAAGAAATAATATAGTTTACCTCCCACTCTTGAAAAAGACTGTCTGCGTCTCGGTCTGTATAATCTCGTGGATCTTTTTTTAGATGCGTTTTTTCTCGTTTGATCCCATCAGTATTACCACTTGTATTTTCAAATACACAGATAAGAGCAAAAATAACTATCATCAAATAAAAGCAATTCATTGAGATTTTCTTTTATGAGTGCTGGCAATATGAGGTTGTAATTATTCAAGGTAACTTCACTATTTTTTCTTTCGACCAAATAACAAAAAAATACATCATGACACGCAACGCTATTCAATAGGATGAGAGTCTATTTGGTTGAGTACACCTTCTATCCAATGAGAAAAAAAATGTTTTGATATAACTTATGAATGAACGATTATCAATGCCATCTAGACACCTAGTTCAAATGAAACCTGAAGCAAGTTTAAATCAATTCAATATATGAGATTATCACAATGTTACTTGATACGATCAAAATAAATAAATCTATGACTACTATTTTTATAGATTGAGCAGATACAATTGCGGGTCAGCTTGAAAAACTATACCAACACTTGTCAACATGCTAATTTTCATAAGAATGATCGATACTGAAAATGTTACAAGCAGTTCAAAGCAGAGAAATTCTTTCTGTTCATGTCAAACTGGTACAAGAAGAAATTTTCCAGTAAAGTAGTAGTAGACCGAGAATAGAAGTGATCGAGAATGATCTTTGTTACTGATTTGCAACAAGAGCCACAACGACGAATTCTAGACATGATCTATCACAGATATAATTCTGGATGAAATTTAAAAAAATATATACTTACTAATTTCAGTTGATCGAATCGCATAAGTTCATGTAACCGACGAGCTCTATAGTCATTTGATACATTGTAGAGTGCGCTGATCATCAGTGAGAACAAAGTTCGATAGTTTGTGTTCCGTTATGTTCTTCAAGCAGTGTCATCGAGAAAATTTGTAATTCAGACAAGTGTGTCTCCGAGCATATTGTTGACACATTAGTCCTCAAGTAACAAATCTTGTATCAAAAAGAAACTATCTGTGCGTGTTTGTTCAGTGTACAAGCCTTTTACATTACATTTTCGACAAGAATACAAAAGAATTTCTTGACTGCGAGTCACATTGTCAAAAACAGTAGACATAATTGATATACAAACATAGAATTGAAAAGAATATCTTGATATTGAACATTATCATACTGATACGTAAGTTTTACTTTTATTACTCTTTTTACTCGGTACGGCATCTTTCGGAAGAACAAATAGATATATTGATTGTATTATCAGCTCGACTTTGTCAAAAATGTGTTTATCTTTATGATTATATACTCTCGAAAACCAGCTGTTCACTGCTAGAACAGTACGCCATTTGATTACAATAAATTAGGGTATTCGAGTGTTCAAGAGTCATCGCATCCTTTGACATATGCTACTAATTATTCAATAAATGAAAATATCTCGCCCATTTACAGAGACTATCGAACATTACTAGAAAAATTTTATTAAAAATGTCGAACTGCGATAACATCGAATCTAAAAACGATTAGATTCTATAAAAGTCTAAATTCATCGATTAGCACATAGACGAAAGAACGAAACACTGTTTTGTAAGGTATTCAATAGAACTTCCTATGTCATCATTTAAATAAACATGCTATACTGCAACATAATTGGTTTTTTTAGGACTATCATCGTAAATGTTATTTACCTTTTAAAAGTAAAGTAAAATAATTTCGACTGTTGATATTTATTACTTTTGAGTTTGGTAGAGTAGTACGGTAGCATATCTCAATTATCCGATGACCTATTTCTTTGATCAATTTTGGTATAACAAACACTAAAATAACGTTTGCTTTCAACAGTTGTCCATTCAAATTATTCATTCAAACGCGATTATTTCTCTGATCTCAACGAGTTACTACAAAATTTCATTCGATATCCAATAAAATAATTTTCAACATGTCATTAATATTAGTAAAATTCTAGACATAAAAATATCTCTATCGTGTTGTGTTATTGCAGAACTCTTTTATTATGCTACGAAATAGTATGTTGCTAATGTGTGAAATTATTTATATATTTTTAAGTTATATAAATCTAGCCAATAATCAATCCGTTGTGTATAATCATGTTTGATTTGATTTGAACATTACCTTTCAAAAAAAAAACAAGAAAAACAAAATAGATGTGTTCTATTTTCAATAGAAAATTAGGAATAGTAGAATAAAACCCTCTATCGATTCATTGTGTTGTTTTTACTACTTGAATATGTCTATTCAGCAAGAGTATAAAGAGCACCGTCTGATAACAAAAATCAACATGTCTATCATGCAAGGCAAGGTTTTCTTTTTCTTCTGTTTCACTTACTACGTGAATCTTTATCTGTAAGCTGTATAGTAATATACGATTAAGACCTTTTGAAACCGGATGGACAAGGAAAGTTTTGCTGAACGACGCAATAAATTCAACCAGCAACCAATTATGGGATTGCATACAGCGAAGTCACTTAATATCCATAAGGAACCTAGGTCTGATTCTTCTCAACTGAAGAAATCTGAACAGGCAAAGTCGAATTCTTTGAATCAAGAACGTGACGAAACTTTAAATTACTCAGGTAGAGTAGCCACACGAAAATCTATCTACGAGGTAAAAAGAATATAGCTCTAGATTTAATCTAAACTATTCAAATACAATTATTATTCATATTATATTCTTATCTTGTTTAGATGCTGCTACGCATCCTACAGTTACTGATGCTACTAAATCATTAGCACAACGATCCATTGAAAAAGTATCATTGGGTGAAGTCAAACTAGCTCAGATTATGGTTGAAGATCTCAAGAAGACACCAGTACCGTTACCTAGATCATTTCGTAATAATCGAAATCACATTGTGAATTCTAATTCATCTGATCATTGTCAAGAAACTGTTGTCGCTTCTTCAAATGCCACTTGTTCTACAGACTCGAAGAAAGTATTTACATCTCTACCTTCACTCCCTTTTGACAACAGAAAGGAGAACATGCATTGTGAAATACCAAGTCATTCTCAGGACGATGCACCACATTATATTGTATTTGAAAATACAACTAGTAATTCCACAAACACAAAGAAAAGGCACTCGTTATTGCTTGATTCGATTTGTCGAGATGACAATGACAATGACAATGAACGTTGCGAATCATTGAATATTTTACCAGATTCACTTTCCTATCTTTCTCCATCTTCAAATTTGAACATTAATTCAGACCAAAGAAATGCATCATTACAACAAGAAAGACGAAAATCAGATTCGTCATTTACTTCCGATGATGATATACGACCTTCTGCTAACACTTCAACATCCAGGAAACAATCTGCTTATTTGTCTGATTCATATTATCTAGATACGCTTGAATGTTCATCTCATACGTTGTCATGTATTTCACTTGAGAAAAATTTGCCATCGAACTGTATGTTTTATGAATTTAAACATACGAATAATAATTACAAACGAATAGACCCTCGAACAATTATTTATCCAATAATGAAAGTCGCAATGCCAAAAATTACAACAGATGAAATCAATATTCTTCAAAGATATTCAAATAAATAACACAAAGAATATATATATATATATATATGTAAATATATATATATATGATTATAAATAAATCAAAAAAAAACAGAATTTTTATATATGTGTGAAGACCTATACTATTGAAATAAAAACAACAAAGAGAAAAGAAAAGTAACTCGTGCAAAAACAAACACACACAAACGTACAAGGTGAAGGGCAAATATTGTATAATATTTAAATTTTAAAAAAGCATTTCATACTTTTTTTTTCTAAATATCTTTTTCTTGTGCAACTACATTTTTTTCCTTTCTTATACATAGATCTATGTATATCAGATGTAGTTTTAATGGGAATGTTGATGGACATTAAGTATATGTTGGATACAAATATATATGTTATAATGAATATTATCCCTGAGTTGACTAAATGATGAGAATGTAAAAGGAACATATGTATGTCATCCATCGTTAATTGTTCTCGTAAGAGGCAAGGTCAATAATAGCTATCGTCAGTCTCCATCAATACTTTCCAATTGGTCTATTCCATTTGTGTAAACATTGCTGGTCATCCGTAGGTACTGTAGTAAATGGGAATATTACGTAAGGAAACAAAGAAAACGAGAGTGCTTTTTTCAATCACCGGATATATTTAAATAGAGGGAAGCTTTTGTTTTTTAAGTTCTTTTTCAAGTTGCTTGTTTTTGTTTGAAAGACTTGCAGCAAGATTACACACATTAATAGGAAATGATCGATTTAAACATTTGAACCATTTTGCTCAACTGGTTGAAATCCTGCTTTGTAATTTTGTTTTGATGGACGATAATTAAAAAACCATATTAATGTAATAACAAGAAGAAGACATAATATAGTTATGCATATTAATATTAATGTTATCCATTTTAATGTTTCATTTTTCATTGCTATTCGACGTTCTTCATCAAATACATTCATTGTTGTTGTTAGTGATGAAGGTGTGGGTGTAGTTATATCGATTGTTGAAGTTGCTGTATAGATATATTCTTCATAATCATCGACTGATATTGCGTTTGGATCTATTGGATCATTCACTTTAAGTGATGATATGTATGTATCCTAAAAATACAAACAATACAAAAAAAATTCTTTTTCTTTTAGTCTTATTCGTAAAACGATATGGTTAATAATCACTTGTGCTTCTGTATCAAATGACCCTATTGGATCATATTTAGTATTTATTTGTGATTGATAATGGACAGGTGAATGTCGGTGAACATAGGATGGTGATTGATGAGTTGTTGTTATGATTCCATTACCAATAAGATATAATGGTGTTGTTGTATTAATGATATTTTCATCCAAGGATGATGTAATTTGTTGTGTAGCTGGATTGTGTTGTAATGAAGGAGAATGAAAGTCTTTAACAACATTACATTGACTTAATTGACAACGTTCTTCTTGATTATCAGAACATAGATCGATGTATGATTGATCAGCTTTCGTATTTAGAATTGCTAGTATAAAATCATAGATACAATCACAATATTCGGCTTGTGGCGGTGAAATAATTATTGATGGATTCAATTTTATCTGTTTTTGAATAAAACGTGCTAATACACATCTCGACGATGGATATAATTGATCAAGAATCATTTTTGATGCATCAAACTGAACTAGATAGTCTAAGTAATCTAATGAATGATCTGATAAGTAACGAATATTTTGACCAAGAGTTAAATATCGAATACGTGATGCATGTTTAAATGTATAATCTAGAATAAGACAATCAATTACACACTGTATCAATGACGATAAAATTTTGCACATCAAATACCTTTAATTGTTTCGGCGTCAAGTTCAATGACTTCGAGACTAATTATATATTGAAAACCATCAAATGTACGATTGTCAAAGAAAAATTTTGGTCGAATCAAATGAATACCATGTAAATTTCGATAGTTCATAAATGTTGAAGCATTGATTTTTCGTGCCTCATGTGCTTCAATAATCATAGAACGTACTGGATAAGGTGGAAATTCTTCACTTGTAATAGATTCGACCATTTTAGTAAATTTAGCTGATCGAATTTTACCATTAAAATTTTGTCGATGTGTTTCATTACTTCGAGGAGTACAACCTAAAAGCTTTTCTGTTTATTTTATGAGAATGTAAACAGAAATATTGTTCTTACCTTCGATTGTTAATTCACCAATGTTTGTATTGTTAAATATTTCTTCAAATGAGTATGGCTCTAATGATGAAGTATGTAAAAACATTTGATCAACAACTAGTTGATGTAATGCCATTGAAGAAAGTGTTAGTTGTCCATTTGATGTTAGTTCTAATGTAAGTATTGTTCTATGATAAGAATTTTGACTAAACAATTGATAGAAAGCATAATCTTCGAAATTTAATAGAAGGAAATTGGGAAACGATAAAGTAATTTTAATTGTTGATTTTTTTTCTCCTGGAGTATCATCCGATAATCTAGGAAATAAATATGATAATTCCCTGAGAAACATTGAACTAACATTAAATTCATGATCATAAAATGTTAATTGAAATGAATCAAATGAACGACTAGTTTGCATAGTTTCATTTGTTAATTTAATCTGCGTAAACATTGAATTTTTATAGTTATTACATACTAATTGTTCGACTTCACCATTGAATGATGAATGACATTCACATGACATATTTTCGAGAACATCACATGATTTTGCTCTCACATAAATTATGGAGACAATAATCAGAATAAATACGTAGATTATATGCGCCATGTTGAATTAATAATGACTAGACTAACATTAGTCTAAAGATGAAGAAGAAGAAGAAAAAAAAACATTACTTATAAACATATGTATATTTCATTATCAATGAACAGTTTTTTTGTGAATAGAAACGTGATGATATAATACAACTAGTTTCTACTTTTTATCGACATGTTAAGAGTACATATTATACTCACTTAATCCAATAGGAGTGCAAGGATCATAAATAACCTAATTGATGAAAACAGAACTTTGTAAATTATATCTATCTGTATATGTATACATATGTATCTTCGAATTACTTTTGTTCTGTTCTAAAATATACTGATGCTTCTATAACATCGATTTCTTCTTTCTTTTACTATGTTCTGATGCAATCATAGATCATCGATCATTGAGAAGTCTATAGTAAGCATCATACTTTGTTCAGTAACTGAATATGTGTGTATAAGAATCAACACTACAGTACCCTATAGTATCGAAACAAAGAAGAATGCGTCGTGCTCTTCCTTCTGGCCACACACGCATACACATCCATACACACACGAGCGATTATCGTTATAGAACACTAACGATCATTCAATTTCTGCTGTTTCTATTCTCTGTAGAAGATTTCTCCCTTCAAAATGCCAATCGTTGCTATTTCGTCGTATTTATTCTCTCCATATCCATAGCATATAATATATGTATACGAATTGATCTTAAAAAATAGTCAAGCGTAATAAACTGACTCTCAGAAAAGAAACAATTATATAACCAACAGGAGTCAAAGAACCTTGTTTTACAAGGATCATACACTTATCACTTTAACAGAAAGAAAAAGAGATACTACGATCCAGTTCTTTTTACTGATGGCTTATATTGCATCATAGCGATAATGAATTACCTCCGGAACGCAATTGAAATGAAACCGAATTAGATTAGACACACACACACACACACACACACACATATATATATATATATATATATAAGTTCGTACTCTTGAGAAACAGAATAAACTTATTCTAATAAATACTCTATTTGTTCGGTTGTAAAAAAAAGTAATCAAGTAAAATATAACGAATCCTAATGGAATGGTGATAGGCATTGTCAACAGAAATAACGACTCATATTTCGAAGTAAGTAGAACCAACTGTTGTGCTAACCACCTGTCACGAGAAATATGTTTAAAATAAAGATCGATTTTCGTGTTTTGTTCTCTTCAAATAACATGAACAGTTTTATCAACATGTCATCGACAGAAAAAATAAACGACATTAAAAATATCTGATAAGCACTAATTAATCTATTACTCTAACGTTGAAAATAGTTAACCTTGACAACGATATCGTTCCATACAAAGCTTCTGTACTATACGATGATGATGATGATGATGATAACAATAATAACATTTTTCTCTCGTCATCAACTGTTGACCTTGAAAACCTATAATACGTATCGAATGTTTCTACTCTATCATTGAGTCCTTACTATGCTCACTGACTTTTAAAAAATATTTTTCTTAAGTTACTAAAACTTAGAAGTAAGATAAGAAATAAAATAAGTTAACTCAAAAACGATGTTTAGAAGGAAATAACGTGTCACAAATTGTTAGAGTCTATTACAAAGATGTTACAATCAATTGTGCATGTAATCGAACTTACATGTAATCCTATCACAATATTGTTTGTTACAATTTTATAAACCATTATTACTATGGATTTCTCATATTTTAAGTGTGAACATATATTTAGAATAAGAGTAAAAAAAGGAAATATGACTTTTGCACCCACTACTTTTATCATAATGCACACAAAAAGAACCTTGTATACGAGTATACGCATGGCAGAACCATACTTTACATAAAAATGCCCTTGTCAAGCGTTGGTACTCACTGCTGAGAATATAAACAAATCACGCATCTGTATGTCTTATCTATGAGTTCAACTGAATGAGATATTAGAGTGACACAATCACATATTTACTTCATATTGCTTACTTGCAAATTTTTATATATTCGTTTGCACTATCTACAATCTAACTAGTATATAAGTATGAAATAATTGATCATATTACCTATATGTTGTATTATATGACATTATACAAGACGCCCTTCTGTTATGTCTTAAATATTCTGAGTCTGACCAGATTACTTATTATAGTAACAATAATAACCAAACATTTCTTGTGCATCAGTTTATTTTACTTACGTATTTATATATTCTAACTAGTTCTATAGTCGGGAAATACTATTATTCCTATTTACATATGGATGCCACAAGAAAGAAAGAAAGAAAAACGAAAGGCTGTGCAATAGAAGTAAAAACCAATTCACCACTTGACGAAGATATCGAAATAGGGTCTTTTGTTGCTAAAGAAGCAAAAAAAGAAGGAAATCGAAAATGCTTTTTTTTCTCATTCTTTTTGTCCTATTCTGCAATAGAGAGCAAGAAAGTAAAAGGCAACGAGAGAGACAGAGAGAGAGAGAACGATAGAGAGACATGCTGATGAAAAAATAAACGTTGTACATTATAAAGACAAGTATGCACGTTTCCTTTGTGTAAATAACCTATTGCAAGTCGTTCATTACCGATTCGGTCAAAGTACTTCGATCATTTATAAGTATAATCAATGGATTGGCAATAGAGAAAATATCAATGATCTTCAAACAGATATTTTTCTCTACTTACTATATAGAATGAACAGTATGAACTAGAGAGGAAAACAGTTCTTTATTTAGCTAATAGAAAAAAACAACAAACGAACAAAACAGAATATTAATATATACACATTCAACAAAAACAAAGATGAGTAAAAACAGGAATAAACATTTCTTCGTTTCTATTTATTTAGCATTAATATAATCAAATAAATTATACTGAACAGGTAGAACTAAGACTAGAAAAATAGGGAATGTACGTTTATAGTAACAAAAAGAAAAACCATGCAACTTGACGAAATAGTTGCCGATTGATTGAACATCTTTAACATTGTTGTATGCCTTTCGATTTCATTTCTCGAATATTTACATTTGTTTAGTTTTCATTGAACAAGTTAAAAAAAGAAAAGAAAATCGTCGGAAGCCAATCATCGATAAGTTAATAAAAACATTTGATTAGATTTTTCTTTCATATAAACTACTCACGCAAACAATCTACATTAAGACAAGGACAAAGAAAAACGAGACTTATTCAACTAAAACCAGCAATCATGGTGCTGATGATAGAAGAACGTGTAATAAGACGACAGCATTGTTTGTGCCATGCTCTATTGTAAAGATTTAGTATTAAGATTAGGTCTAGACAATCTCATTGTCGGCTATTCCTTTTTTCTTCGATCAGAAATGATATTTTATCTAAAAATATGATCTATTCTATATCTATTTCATCGAAGTAAGGAGTCAACATTTTCATTATCGTTAGTATATTCATTAAAGTACTTTATGTTAACCTTCACAACATCATTATATATGTTTGCTGTAGTAGTCATCGCTTTCATAATAAATTACGTATCTATATAACATTCAATTTACCATCTCAATTTAAATATACTTTTCTTTTTTTTTCAATCGTACACGTATATGATGACTGTTAATGTAAAAATGAAACTATCAATTTTCATTTTCGGTCTTTTCTATTTTTTATTCATCGACTGTCTTCTTTTGTATGTTCGTCAATGGACGACAGAAGTTCTCTTGTTTATACTTCTTTTGATTGAGTCACGAGATATGTAGAATGATCGAGGTCAAGTCCAAAGGATACACAGTAAATTTCATTGACGTGAATGACATTCTTTCTACTGAAAAATCATGAAACAACTGGATAACCAAATTTGACTTGCTTTTTTCTTTGAAATATGATTCTTAATATCAATACGGTTAAGTTAGAGACTTATCGTCAATCTATTGAATATTTACACTTCATGATGAGAAATACAATGTTTTGACAAACGATCATACAAATATTGAGATACTCGATAGTATTTTATTCGAATATTTTATGTAGAAGCAAAGCTACTCAGTAGAATTATTCAGCAGAAAGAGAAGAAAAATAAGATAAAACAAAGACGAACAAAAAACTTCTTATCCTATGACAGCTTCAATTGAATTTTAACAGCAACAACAAAAAACAATAAAAAACAGATCATTTCTTTCTCCCATCTCTCTTACTCTTTCTGTCTCTCTCTCTCTCTATATATATATATAAGGATGTGTTTCAATATTCGTTAGTTTTTATTCTAATAGTTGAATAAGATCATAGTTTAGTAGTAACAGAACAGAGTAAAATCAAAACAACAATCAAGAGAACTATTAATGTGCGTAAAATACGATGCCATTTATCGCCATTTGTTTAGTTGTCGCAGATGATTATGGAATATCACTGATGTCATTTATCGCAGTATGCATTTTCATTTAATCAAAAAACTGGAAATAGAACAGAAGCTAATTTTAATGGAAAATATTAATTTTCATACCTATATGGATAACCTTGATATTTCGATCGGAAAATAGAAAGTAAGAAGCTAAACAAAATGACAACTGTTGCTATACCAACAACAGCCATGATACCTATAGACAATAAGAATGAATTTAAAATAGAGCGAAAATTCGTCTTCATCTATTGAGTATACTATTTCGTTTGCCACTTTGTGATTTCAATTTTGGTGCTTCATTTAATAGAATAATACCAACAGAAACTCCGAAATGTAGAAAAAGAAATTAGAGTTAAGGATAACAATAAAAATATATGTTTTTTTTGTTTTCGAATCCCTAAAAGAAAGAAAGAGCAAAAGAGGAAATCAAATGTCATGCATCAGTAGAAAAAGGATATAGAGTAAGAAGATCTAAAAAGAAATAAAAAGAGAAAATCTTGATTAAATATTCATATATGTTGATAGAATCACAATCATCATAACAGTAACAGTTAATCAAATCAGAAATAGGCAATTCAGTTTCTACCAGAACAAAACCTCTCTCATATGGGCACCATCGGGACTGACGATCATTTTCAGTTTCTTTTCTTTGCAAAACTTTTTGACACGTATTTCATTATCATTTCATTACTACTTTCGATAAATTTATTTATTGATTCAAGTTTTTTCATCAATACATGTTTAAGATAGTTTCATGTTAGTATTTATCAAGTAAGATAACAGTCGAGATATTGAAACAAATACTGCTGTTGTTATCTAATATTGGCTTTTTATTTTTTTTTACATCTACGGCTGTTCATTTCTTGTCCAATGTGTCCAAACAATTGTTTATCATAATGCAATATGCACACGATTACTTTTGTCTTGTTCTTTATGTGAGTGATAGAATATATATTACTCACATTACATAGGCTATTATTTCTTATCAAAGAAGCAATAAGCGGCCACTGTTCAGAATACGCGAATACTCATGCTTGACAGGCTCGTTACTAGAGAAAATTCATCTAGGCATTACTATTGACAATATTATGTTACGAGGTGCTCATGCAGAGAGGTTTCTGTTATTATGGTAGTATAAATGCATCACAAATAGCTTACAGCATAAGTTTCGGCTATGAATTGATATCCTGAAGTTCCACTGAATAAACCCTACAAATAATAATAATAGTAATACGATACTGAACTCGATCTTTCGTATTTGAAAAAAATGCCAAAACGTAATCGAAGTTTTTCTTTCGAAAAGGAAGCTAATAGCAAAGAATTACATGCGTGTATGTGTAGAACATCATGAATTGCCTTTTTCTGTAACACATATACTGTTATTACTGATTTCAAATATGTTTTTTTTATCTTCTACGAACTATGTATGTTTCGGCTATGTACTGCATGTTTGAATCGTCTGCAAATAATCCCTGAAAATAATGTGTACGTTTGTTGTTTTTTATATTTTCGACATGCACGCATGTAATTACTTTACCATATTATTTTTATTTTGGGACATAAATGGAGGTCCATTTATAAGATTCCACGTTTGTCCAGAGATGAAATAACAAACAAGAACCTAAAAAAATGAAAAAATACACACACTTACAGTTTCTCCTGTTTTTGTATTACGATGAATAAAAGGTGGACCACGTATACTATTCCAAATTTGTCCCGAAATACAAAATAAAATAGCAAGCTAAAAATAGACATAGGATTTCTCTTTTGTCATGATACGTTGAATGTCCTTTTTGTTTATCCTTTTATGATTTGAAGATCAATAATTTGTCTCTACTTACAATAACAAATAATCCCCATGCAATATGATTATAAAGAAATTTAAAACTATCTCGTTTAACATAAAGTAAACCAAGAATCATTGTTACAATCAATGTTACGATTAAAACTCCGGAATAATTTGGCGGACGAAATATTTGAATCTAAACAATGGAAAAATAATAATTTTAATCATGTAATCTTTGTTTTTATGTTCTAGTTCAAATAGTGAATATTTACGTATCAAATCATATGAACAAAGATTTTTTACTAATCTCATACTTTAGACATCATTTGAATATTGCTCATTATAGGAAAGTCTTGACAGTTATAAATTATGCCTAAGCTAAGCCTAAATGCATCATGAAATTTCCGAGAATTATTTGAACATCGAAGTCATTTCTGTACACATATACTGTAAATTTCCATTTGATTTTTATATAAATATTTTAGTTCATATGACAGAAATAGATTCATGAGTTTTGATTAGAAAATATTCCATTGATACAGAACTTGATCCAAATGGTTCATTCTAGTTGTTCTGACTGTTCTCATCTGGTCGAGTATTAGATTACGCTACAATTATTAGTTACATTACTTGTGTTAACATAGAAATTGAGTGTTCAACATATTTTAGTATGGGAGCAAATCAAAAGAATTCTTATTTTCATAATAAATACATCTGATTAAGATCTGTAGGATTTCAAGATATGCTAGTAAAGCAACTGTTTTCACGATATTCGTATTACTCTTGGTATCACACGATTAGCATAAACTTGCCTTTTATCTTTAGTGAATTATCGTTATTCTTGAAAATGATGTGTGAATTCTTTTTAAATAATCAATAACAATAACTGACTATCTTTCAAATTTTTCTAGCATTATTCTTTGTGCCGACCAGCGAACACAGTCTTAAGTGTCTGATTACAACTAGAGATACTCAATGGGGTACGATCTGTTATGGAAAAAAGCAAAGTCTTCTAATTTAGTTGTTCAACTTGATTATTACTTTATGAACATAGAAAGTACGTTATTTAATATCGAATTGATACTACTTTCATAGATAGTTTTATTGAACACGAGCAAATATGTAACTCCCGTGAGATCGTTTTGTTAGATAACACTCTGTTTACAAAAATAGTCTTTTCTATAATGAATGCAACTCTCCAAAGAAATGTATTTGTCTTAACTTGAACTTTTGTAAGAGTTATTTCTAATAAATCTATACTGTTAGGGAAAAATCGAATGACGTATTCACAACAAAACTAAGTCGATCATATGCAAATATAATATCAATGAGATACCATCGACAAATTTTTAGTCAAGTTTCACTTGTTAGTTTCTTAACAATCATTATGATTGTCTAACAACTATTTTTATTCATATTTATACAGTTAGTTCCCTATCTCATCCTGTATAGTTCACTGAACTCTTTTTTGTAAAGTTATCAATAGAAACAGAGAGGGAGAGAGTATATTAATTCAATAAGTGTTAGTTGCGTCATTTCAGGATGAATGAGTTTCTATACTTCCTTCATTTTCTTGTGTTTGATGTTCATAGAAGAGGCCGCATGTAAAACTAAAGCTCATAGAGTCTAACCGAACATACATCCGTTTTTCAATCATAGTAATATGAACTTGACAGTGATAAGACACGAGATAGAAAAGACTGATTGATAGCGTAAATATTTCATACAATTCGAAATTCACTAAATTCCATTATACATACTTGAATATCAACACGATCGTGAACCCATTTTGCTAATTGTTCAGCAGAAAATCCTCGACTAATTGATATAATTTTAATTTATTTAATAACATCTAAGCTCAACTTACCGACTAATATCCATATAATCACTTTTTTTAGGTTTCATTTTTGCTGGAAAATGAATGAATAATGGTGCTGAATTTAGTTTCAACTGAAATAATTAAATTTACAGATTGAACAATCATGTAGTATACAATACATACGGATTGAAATACATCAGAACCTTCATCGAAATCGACCATACCAAAAAAGACACTATTTGAAAATGCGTTGGAATAACGATAACTTTGTGCAAGTATTTGGTATTCATCACTTGCTTGTCTTTAAATAATAACAATAAAATACAAAGAAACATAGAATACAAAGCCTAGTAAAACGTTTCCGTTTGTTTTTGTCTTACTTGCAAACAGCACATTGTCGTTGTGGTGATAATGCTGTAAACATAACAATCATTGAATAATTTCGTGGCAACGATTTAACATAATGTTTAAAACGTTCACTATTCAATCGAATGACTGGTTTTTTAAGTGACCATTCTGTTAATTGATTTATTTTTTCGATCAGAGCATCCTGGTAAATGTAAATTATTTAGTTAAGGTTCGAAACAAAAAGTTCCATATGACGACAATACATAAATTAGTCTTCTCGAATTATACAATTAGAGCTCATCGAAATGAGATGCATTCAAAAACAAAATTCTAGAATTTCTTATTTCAAGATTTTAATGTTTAGAGTTTGAAGCGAGTACAAAATTTATTGTTCAACCGTAACAACTATTGTCAAATGTCAATTTTTTTGTTACCAAAATCAGAATATTCGAAAAATACAATGGACGATTTATGCATCTATTCTCAATTTCTAAATTGGGTTCTTCAAGAGATGAAGTCATGATGATTAAAATCAAAGAATAAAAAACTATAGCTGTAGCGTCTTTCTATTGTTAAGGAATGATCGATTTTCTTAAAAATCAAACTCTATCTTTCAAATATTGTACGTGATGCAAATAAAATCTAGATGAAAACTTGTGTACTTTCAATGATGTGTCAAAAGAAATTTCATGGAATTTTTATAATTTTATTTATAAAAACAAAAACTTGTGAGGAATCACGACAAACTCTAACTATGGATGTGAGAGGAAAATTTTAATTTGCATTGTCGTCATTCCAGTTTGAAACAAACCTCTTGGCTGAGAACATTCCAAGTTAGGCACCCAAGAATAAAAGAAAGCCACACGAAATGTTTCATCAGAACAGTGTGATAGTAGATTCAATTCAATCAATATTTTAATGCACAAAAAAGAACTAAGCCCAATTGCTCGCTCGCTGGCAGTCCGTAGCAAAATTTTATTGGACTTCGTTCATAATCGAATCGTATATAATAGAATAACTTTACAATATACTAATGTTCATTGATTAAGAAATGATTTTAAAATACAATATTGTGATCGATACGATTTTATGTTTATTTTACTTTTAAAGTTGCTACTATGTTTATACTTTTTCGTCTGATAGATGTCATTGATAGTCGTGTCAACCAACATTTCGCTTGTAATGCAAATGGCAAAAGGAACTACGATCGAAAGTATTCTTTTGAAGATTCGTTTAAATAAGTATGCCTGAGATAAATAGATCGATTCTTCGTTTTCCACTCTGTTTTTTTCTTAATTTTATACCATGCGAATTCGATATGGACGATGGTATGATATGTCCCCGTTGGTATATACCATTGGTAACATGCCAATGTCAAGAAAAACGAATTTTTCTTCACCACAAGTAAGATACGAAGCTATTTTCTTTTCTCTTTCAATATGGAATGTTTATGTTTACTATGCATGAACATAGATTTCATTCGAATATTGTCATGTGCGCACATGTTACTTTTTCTTTCGCAAGAAAAAGAAGTATCATCGTCATCATTTTGTCTATTCTCGTTTTCATAAAACTAACATTCTATAAATTTATTATATCTTTGATTGTATTCACTAGCGTTTGAATTTTACTATATTATATTGATCAGCATGCCGAACTACTCTAGCTCTTCGACCGTTGCGGTCGATTGGACAATGGGTGTGGATGGTAAGAAGAAGTAACATGCATCGTTCAGAGTTCTATGTAATCGATCGATTTTTCTTCAGGTTGTCCTCCAATAAAAAGACGTAATCTTCTAGAAAATTTACAACTACTGCATGATAAAGTATCTCCAATATCAACACCTGCACCGCCACCATTTCAAGATTTTCTTACAGTTTCTAATACGAAAAAACGAACACACAATAGTTTAAGTATTTCGAGTGAGAGTAATATTTATCTTCCTCATCAAACAACATCACCATCGGTTGATTATAAAAATTATAAATATGCTAAAATCCGTGCACGACCAATTTATAATTTTAAATATAATGAAGCCAGTATTTGGACACAATCATCATCAAGTTCAATGAAATTTTTATTGAATGATCTACCGTTGGATGTAAATATAGTTAATAAATTTTTCGCTAAAGAAACGAAACAAATCAATGATAATGGCAATCATGAACAACAACGTTCGAGAAGTTCATTAATGACAACAAGAGTCACACGACCATTTCAAATACTTGATAAAGCATCACAAATAACATTTGATGTAACTATGCGACATTTACTTCAATTATTAGCCAAGAATAATGGTAAAAATGCAACCATGGATGATGTTCTTCATGGCATTGATACGGAAAACATTGATAGTGAATGGTACAGTGCTTTCCTTTTCGAGACAACACAGCATCGATATTCTTTGACTAAGAATATCGATGCTGTGTCATATAGCATTTTTTATGCATATGATTCATAAGAATATCAGGTCAAAGATGCGCACAGAGAGTCTCGTAGAAGTTAAGTACGAATGTAAGTCAGTAGAATGTGGAATCGTTTGTAATATTAGATTATACTTCATCATCGAACTCATCACCCACAGGTTCACATTACAAATAAAATAACATAACTTGATGAAATTCCTATGATTGAATACGATAGAATATTCAAAGATCAGTTCTAAAAATGAATTATAATTCCATATTCAACTTTGCACTATGCTTGAACTCAATAAAAATATAAGACATTCAGTAAGATAGAAACAGCAATTTCAAGCATTGTTGTACAAATAATCTCGACTTCTCAAGTATACTTCAAATTTTCGATGCCTCCAACGAAAATCTTTTCAATTTACTCGTTGAGAATTGTCAATGTATTTTTAACATCGTTGTAAAACTATTTCATACATAAATTCTCAAATGTTGCATGAACATAATATAGACGTTAAAGTGCACATGTCCCTTGTTTTCCTAGTATCTTACTTCAAGCGAAAGTGTTGATAGTAGAAGTTCGTATGGTACTTTGAAAAATTTCTACAAATCAAACGGATTCCAAAATCATTCAACGAGTCACTTATGGTAAATTTCAATTGTTCGAAAATATAGTAGTTTAACAGCAAAAGTATGTTTTAAAAACTCAACAAACATGCTGCGAATGAATGCAGTTCATCTCAAATACAATTTTACGTGTGGACGAATGAAATGTCTATAGTTGCTTGTAAAAATTAACTTCGCTGAAAATTTATTTAAAACTATTTTTATTTAAGTTTCTTATCATGAATAGCTGTTGGTAGTCAACATAATTACTAAGTTATATATTAGAGTAAAAGATTTAAAGAAAAATCGAAATTCTTGATAAAGAAAGAATTGAACGAAACCGATGAAATGTAAAATAATAGCAGGGCAATTCAAGATTCAAAGAATTTTCAAAAAATTTACGAATGCTTTTATTTGTAAATTGATTTGAAGTTGTAAAATATTTAAGTTCTTTTGAGTGTGTATGTTGAAGGGGGAGTTAAAATTCGGGGCCATTTTAAAATTCCCTTAAGGTAAATTAAAATCGTTTTGTTTTTAATATAATTTCCGATTTTTCTGAAATAAGTAAAAATTTACAATTTTTGTGATGGTGTTGGTGGATGTCGGCCTATATGCAGGTATGGGTGCAGGTGTGAGTGTAGACGGATTTGGAGCCGTACCAACCGAACCCACACCCACACTTTTATTGTTGATTCAGACTGACTTTATACAGCTACATCTACAAAGATCATGGACGTGCGCACAAACATTCGCGTCTTGACTTTAACAAAAATATTCATTTTTACCTATTGCAGAAAAATCGAAAATTGTATAAATAAGAAAATATTTTAATTTACCCTTGGAGAGATTAAAATTTTAATTTTCTCCAGGGAAGTTTTTAATTACCCCGAATTTTAATTTACCCTCCATTACACGTAAGGAAAAACACAAGACCAATCAGCATTCAAATTGATTGAACAGAGAAAACTATCGCATTCCTACGTTCCAGTTGGATTATTACATTTGTGACACGAGATGCATCAAGTGCTTTGTTAATCTCTCCGAGACAACTTCACTTGTGATGAAACATTTATCACGCATATTTTCTTTATGTCGACATTTTTCGTTGATTTCAAAAAATATCTAGATACTGTTGTAACGTATTGTAGATTCTTTTTCTCCAGTTCTGTATTCCTATTTTGGTTTCATTCGCCATGTGAGTAATCCACATGGAAACACCATTACATTTAGAGAGAATTTTATCTGTCTTCCATTCTGAAGAAAACTATTTCAATCAACAAGTTGATATACGAATAAAGCATTAGTGTTTTTTTTTGAAACACAATTTAAAGGATTCGATTCAATCTAGATATCTGCAGATGTTATTAGACACAAATATGTGACACACGCAAGCCGTATATTTTAAGATGTATAAACTTTTTAGAATGATGAAGCAAATCTACTTATGATTAGTAATAGATACATCATGTTTTTCAATTTAATATCATAGCAATAAAACTAATACTTTCCATATGTTTTAGTCTTCAATGTGTTCAACGTTTAAATACATTATTAAATAAACATTTCGAAAAACGACCAGAAATTAAGATAAAATTCGAAACATACAATGTAGAAAATCTTGATCATTTGAATTTAGTTGAATTATTTTTTATAAAACTTGTTCGTATACCTAATTATAATTTCAAATTAAAATGTTATCAATATCGTGATGAATTACAATCACAGTTAAATCTTTTAAATCAAACGATTGATCGTTTAATTCATGGCATGAAATTAATATTACATCATGAATATTTACCTGGTATATTTCAAATTTTATGCTACTTATATAATATTGTATCAAATAAATGTGTACCTGGCCTTGACTTAATATCATTAGTTGATGCATTAAATTCACCAACATATCAAGCAAATAAAATTGTTGCACATGTTCTAGCAGAAATTCTTCATGAATATTATCCACAATATTTATCGAACATCATCAATGATGAAATTTTAATTGAATTAAAGAAATTCTCGTCAATTAAGTATGAAAAACTTTATTTAGAGATACGTGAAATTTTTCAACAATATCAACAACTTGAATGTGAATATTCAAACATTAAAAATCAATATGAATTACCCTCATTTATTTCATCAATGTTATTTGAAACAAGAGAACAATTCGAAAAATTATTTCAAAAGGAAACTATTGTTAAAGAAGGTGAAGAAGATTTAATGATGTATTTTTGTTCGAATGATTTAACAATTGATATTTGTTTATCGACAGTTGGTCAATTTGTTGATAAAATTCGGGTTGCACATATTCAAAATACGAAAGAACAGAAACGAAAAATTCCTACAGTAAATTGTGAACGTAAACAGCCCGTTTTCTTAAAAATAAATAAAACATCCTCGTTTTTATCATGTATTTAATTCTTACTTAATTCTGTGTTTTTATTGTTGATTGAAATTAAAAAAAATATTTTACCGTGTTTTATTCGTTGTTATTTTGTTTGGTTTTCGTCGTCGATTTTCGAATGTTTTCTTTTCTTTTCGTGTTAACTAACAGTTTAGTTTTTTTTTGTTCAATGTTATATACGTTTCAAAGGGAAAGAAAAAAAAATATATATATAGAAAGAAAATCAAAGCATGATACAAATTGCTTGTCATTAATGTAGTTTTAAAATAGATTTGATCATTATAAAAGACAGAAAACACACAGCGATAGGAGCAAGAAAAAAGAGAAAAGCACGCATCGAGCACATCAAAGGCAAGGAAAAAGATTTTCACACATATTACAATCGTTTAGATGATGTTAGTCGTTGAAATACACTACTATTGACAGGATTTGTTTTACGTAAATCAATTGTACTTGTTGATGTTTTCCGATTAGCATTCAAAGTAGATGACGGAAGAATCGTAGCAGTTAATGGTGTTTTATTCGTAAGTGTTTTTGGATGATGCCAAGAAGATGGTGGCTTTCGAAGATTTTTTGGCGATGATATTGATGTTGTATCAAGATCACCATTCGAACTAAACAAACGTCGTATTCTAGTTGATGGTCGATTCGATGATGGAGTGTCGTTATTTGTTACGTTTGACATATGATAAGCACGTAGTGGTTTATCTGCTGGTCGACTGAATGGTGAGCGAAGTAGTTGACTACTATTAGGAGACAAGTTTGGAGGAGAACGATTTTTAGTCAACGGTGAAGATTTAGGACTATTCATCGTTGCTGTCGAAACATTTTGGCATGAACTTGCGTGACCAAGACGAGGAGCAACTTTGCGTATTATAGGAGAATAAGAACGAAATGATGAATCTGCTATGATATGAGGATTACGAATTTTAGTTTTAGGTTTCAAGGCAGATATACGATGATTGGTCATCACTGTCGATGTTGTGGGTGTCGTTGAGGTCGTCGTTGTTGTTGTTGTCAAAGTTGATGATGATGAGATTTCATCAGATTCTGAAGTAGTTTTTGTTGGCAGTGATTGAGATAGTGAGGATGAGGGTGATGGAGAACTAGTAGAAGCAGTTTTCGATGATTCATCCGTATCTTTTTCAGTCCATATTCGTCGTGATACAGCACAACGTTGAATATGTCGACTTGATCGAATACCGTAAGCTGCACTACTGTTATTATTATTATAATTTATTAACATTGATCGTAAACTTTCAATTGATGGTGTACGTTTTGTGAAAAGTGTTTTAGTTTTTTGATTTTGTTGGCCATTAGCTAAAGTAAATGTTGGATAACTATACGCTGATGTTGATGTTTTCAATGAACTCGTTGATCGACCATTGGACAATGACGTACGTCTATTATTATGACGAATATTACTATCATGACTCAATCGACGAGTTGAACTAAATGTAAGCCGTCGTGTAAGTTCATCAGCGAGTGTTTCATCTGTAGGTAAAGATGCTGTTTCATTTGAATTCATTTCGATTGGACATGATCTTGAACTTGGCTCAACAGTTTCGCTTATATTGGATTGAGTTTCAAAACCTTCGTCAAGTGTTTCGGAGTCGGATAATGACAAAGGTATTGCTGGCAAACAACGAGTTTCATCATTGGAAGTCTCGACAGGTAATGATAAACTTGAAGATTGTTGGCTATCGTCATCAAGATGATTCGGTAATGATAATAACTGAAAACAATCAATCAGTTAGAAATCTGTTTTTTTCAAAGGAAAAACATTTATCTGCGAAAATCGGCAATCAACTTTATCATAGTTTTACGATTCATTTCTTCATATAAGAGAATTTTAAATATTATTAAAAAGTTGGTTATTAGTTGAAGCAAAAAAATATTTTCATTGTTCTGAAAATAAATATTTTCAAAGCAAACGAAGAATCAAAGTATACTTACTAAATAATCAAAACATCCATGCAATAGAAAATTATATATATATATATATATTTATAAATATATGTATTTAATTATTACTAAAGAAATTACTAATCCCCAAAGAATTATGACTAAAGCACTAATACTAAGCAGAAATCATGCATACATCTATGTTGACAGATAATATATTCATCTATGTTGTTTTCTTATTTTTTTTCATCAGAATATCAATCATTCATACAAAGTACGGTGTTATCAACTACATGAAAAGAACTGAATAAATCGAGAATAAAGTTTCTAGTAAAGTAACAAAAAAAACCGAGTGAAACAAAACGAAAAGAAAAACATAATAAATGCAATGCTTATAAATGTGAAAATACATGTCTTTCTAAAATACAAACACGAACAATATAACATATCACTGTTTCACGAAGAAAAAATACAATAGAAAGAAGGATAACTAAAAAACAAATCAATATCAATAATCAAGTTGTTTCAATAATCTGTTCGTACGATGTTGAACAAAAAAGAAAGCTTCTAGAATGAATGAACCAAAAACACAAAGATGAGCAAAAAAGAGAAGAAAACAAGAAGATCAGTTTGAATCACGCACAACTCTATGATGAAAATGTTCGTTAGTTGATGGTTGTCAGTTGTTCCATATTGGGTGTGTGACGTGATAGAAAAATATTATCTTCTTAGATCTGAGAAAAAAATGACAAATACACATAGTTTCTAACTAGGAAAAACACAGAGATCGTTGATTTATCATTTTAATATTTTTTTTCGTTGTTGTTGTCATGGCCACACTTTTGAAGAAACCATCATTAATGACGAATACCAAATGTGATGTAACAAATTCGTGTACCAATGAAATAACTATAAAAAGTAGCAGAAGCAAACAAGGCAAGACCCAACATAACAAACAGAAACGAAACGAAAAAAAAATAATAATAATAATTAACAAACCAGAAAAAAGCAAAGAAAACAAAAAGATTTTAATAATCAATCGTGTATATATAAATGAAGAAAAGTATGTGTTAGTTAATCAATTAAAGACTACCGATATGTTGGAGTTTTTAAAACAAGCCTGTATATACTAGATTTTTTTACCTCCGTATTATTTTGAATATCAGATGATGATGATGATGATGATGTCATCGGTGTTAACGTTGAAAGATAAAGTGAATTCTCTTTGTTGTTGTCATTTTCATGATTCGAGTATTTCACATGTTGAACTTGAGTTAATGATGGTGTTAGAGACTTGTTCGTTTTAAATTCGATAGATTCAATAGTATCATTTGGTGTCGATTGATCATTCGAAGGATCAAATAAACGTCTTATTGGTGTTTTTAAATAGAAGGATGGTTGAATTTCACACACAGATATAACACGAGCTGTTGTTGTTGCTGTTAATGATTCGTTTGATGGTAATATATGATCATCATTTATACTAATATTATTGACATCACGACAATCGATTTCTTCTGGTGTATGTGGTGTTGTCGTTGCTGTTGTTGAACAATCCATCTTTACATCGTTATCATATGCTTGTTCGTGATGATTTGATGTTGGTGAAATAAAAACATCATCCTATGAATATAGAAAAAAGAATCTATTCTAGTATTAGTTTTACAGAATGAACCAAAACAAACGAAAAACACCAAATTTATTCCAATGGTAAGCGAATCTCCTTGGCGATTTAATAGACTAGCAATAGAATCACTAAAATTAAGATCTCTGATTTAAGCTCATATTAAACCGACAATAACATGTTAAGGTAATCGTTAAAAATGAATTCTAGATTAGTTTTTTCTCATGGATACCTCATGTTGAGTTATAAATTTTGTACTGAAATTAGTCTTTGAGTTTTGTTAATCCATAGATTGAATATTACTGAGGTGACTGTGAATGTTTCAATAAAAATTATAATCTTTCATCGTTGAAATATCATATATATATATTATTTTGATTCTACTTTAAGCTCATGAAATGAGTATGATTTCAGATGATTCTCTCCTAAGATGGTATTTCAAAAAAGGAAATCGATTCGGCATTTACTGATTGTTGATCTTGTGTTATTGTTGTTGTACATATGGGTAAAGCATTGAACGGTCTTTTCGTAAGAACCGTTTTCGCTGTTGGTGAGTGACCACGTTTACGAGGGATTGCATTTGGTAATAGATTTTGTGTACGCATTGCTGCTACTGTTGTTGCTATTGATTCTATTGGTTCTTGTTGATCATCATTGGTATAGGATATATCACGTGATGAACCACAAAAACGTTCGCGTGATGTTTTATTAACTTTTAATCGTTGTCGTGCGGTTGTTGGTGTCAATGGTACATTGAGATGATCACGAAATATATTCGTATCTGAACCATATTGATTTTGTGAATTTCTTAATAAACGTGATGTTGTCGGCGTTTGAAGTAATCGATTTTCATATGTACGTTGATGTTGTTGTTGTTTCAATAATAAATCATTTCGACGTTGTTGTTCAACATTTTGCATATGTGCAAGACGAATTTTGTCGATAAATTGTCCAAGTGTCGAAAAGCATGTTTCAACCGATAAATCCCATAAACAGAAATAATTTGATAAGTCTTTTTCAAATTTTTTTATTCTATTTTCATCGTCGAATAATTTCGTAAATATACTTTGCATGTCAACAAGTGTTGCTTTTATATGTTCAGGTAATATTATTAATTGTTGTTGTAATTCTCTTAATGTTGTATTTAATTGTTTATATCGTGTATATAATAAACGTATATCAATATAAATTGGTATATATTTAATGGCTGATAAATCTTTCAATTTCAATAATATTTGATTATCAAATATATTCAACAATGTTGAATATTGTTCTTCTAATAGATGACAGAGAACATGAGCTATGGTTATATTTTGTTTCGGTGTACGTGTCGATAGTACAGATAGAAGAGATTCGAAATGAAGACCAGGTATACTTTTACCTGTTATACTATTGTAAAGTAAACAAAGTAAATGAAGAATACCTGGTAATTGTTCATTATTTAGTATAACTTGAACACTTTCAAGCAGATCATTTACATGTTTATTCATACGTTCAAGTTGTGTTGGTGCTTCTTCAAGAAATTTTAGATAAATTAATTTGAATTCATATGCTGGTACGCGAACAAGTTTAACGAAAAATTGTTCTATCAATACCAAACCATGTGTCGAACCTTTATGTGCTAGCACACGTGCTTTGTCTTCTGGTCGTTTATCGAATTGCTTATTCAATGCAGTAACAGCATCGAGCCTAGAGTGATAAAATAGAATATCTACGTGTGTGTTTTAAATTCAATTGGTGAACATGAAAGAAAATTTTATAGATATGTTCTACAACTTTTGGTTGTACATATTAGGCAAGAAGATTTTTGTAGGTTTTATCGAGGTATTCGGATGGCATTAGTGTAATATTAAGTGGTTGATAAGATCGGAGTCATTGCTATAGGACTGACTATTGAGCATGGAAAGAGTGCAAGCTGATCTAGTTCAGACTCTTTGGAAAGACGTGAACAAACTTTAGGTGTTTCATCTACCGGGTGATGCAGAATAAATCGTAGTCTTATTATTTGAAATAATTTTTCGCTGACCTATATTTGATTGAGTTGATCTTGTTACCAAAAGATTGACCGTTTAATTCTCTACACGACTACATTGGCGGGTTTTTCTTCTACGCGACAAAAGGTTTTTGAAAAAGATGAGGTATTCATAGAGCCCGGAAGATTCTTAACATGCAAAGCTGTTTTCTAACTTCGCACAACCGTAGAATAAACCTATGAACGTAATCGGGCAAGTTTTTACATACAATCAAAGGTGATCTATCTCTAGATGAGTAGTAAATTCAATCTGTTTCTACCTACATTGTGACAGGATGATCAACGATTTTGTTGTAGGTGAGGGGAAGACTGCTAAAATTTGACTTCGTTTTTCTTTCATTTCAGTAGAATAAAAGAATATGTTCAAATTTTGTGCTTTTCGCGCAGTTAAATATTAATTTCACTTCAAAATTTTAAAAAAATTGGCGAAAAACTTCCCAATGGTCATATAGCCCTAGTGGAAAACACACGACTTTTTCCAAAATCAAGAGGAAACAAAAACTCCCATACGGGAACAGATTTCAATGAAAAACAACATTGAATATAGCTACAGCATAGCACCTTTCACAAGCTATAAAAAAGTGCATCGAGTGGTTGAATCGCTTACACCTTTATTAAAGAAAACCCAAAATAATGAAAAAACATTTCATATTCTAAGGATTTTCAGGACTTTACGACTACCTCATGTTTTTTAAATATTTTTTTTCCAGTAAAAGAAACACCCGCCAATGTACTCGTATAGAGAATTAAACGTTGAATCTTTTCGTAGCAGGATCAACTCAATCAGATGCAGGACAGCGGAGATATGTTAAAAATACTAAGATGGCAATTTATTCTGTGCGCCACCCGCTACTACTATCATTCATTACACAAGGATATTGTTCATTCCATGTTTTCTACACCAAAAACAGAGCAATCGGACTAATGATAGTTCGACATCTATGTTTCTTTCCATTGTTATGAGAAGTTTCAAAAACAATTTGTGGAAAGACGAACATTTGGAATAAATATCTTATACTTTCATCTAGAAATCTAGTCTAGAAAAAGTTGCCCGCTGCTATGTATGTTTTCGTTATATTCTTTCTCGGTTTTTCTAAGCTCGTAAAGTCCGTTTAATTTCTCTTATTCTACAATATACACTATAAAAATATTTAGCTTAAGAAAAAGCACCACTATCTTATTCCGTGTACGCAGAAAAATTCATTTAGACAAAGTAATTTCAACAATCACTATTGATATTCGTTGAATAACTAACTGCAATCAAAAACAAATCTAAATTATTCGAAAATGAATTCTAATTTTGTCATCTGATAAAAACTATTGTTTAACGTCGAGTATATTATCCGAAGCGTAAATTTTTGTTGATGAATACGTATTTTTACATCGGTCTTATTTTGTTCAGTATAATTTTAAGATTTTACAACACTTTCACTGGACAGTCAATGAATTCTATCAAAGCATGTTAAAAAAGAAGAAAAACTCTAGTTGAAATTTCAAAGTCGAGTGATACCTTAGCAATGCTTCTATTTTCTTTTCATAAAATATGACTCTATTATCATAACAAACTTTTTTATCATAAAAAGAATTCTTTTACCAATTGGTAATCATCAAGATACTTGAGAAACCGTACACGCCTCTTTTCTTTTTCATGAATCAATACATGCAAACCATCAGAGATGCTGTTCAATCAAATATATTGTTTGTATTGGCAAGCAATATTGATTTCAAGAGTTTAAAGTACATATATGTTCGAGTAAAATGACAATTATTTTCTCAGCAAAGAGCCTATTGAAAGGTTATGTTTGACAAGGAAAGTTGCCCGAAAAATTCTAGCACTTCAATGTGGATAGGTTTCGAATAGAACTAAACACGTTATATAATATATGGTATCAACTTAACGTAAATCTAAGATTAAGATCGAAAATCCTTCTTATGGTGGTAGGTCATAGCTTATATCAAATGGTTATTATATAAGTCTTAAAGATCGAACAAATCTAATAAAACATCACTTCTTCTATATAAAACAAGTATTTCAAAGAGCAAGTTCTTTTTTTTTCTATTGTCTTTTCATGATTATCACATATTAATCCTCAAATAAAATTAGAACATCTGTTCAAGGATCTTTTTCTCTTCTAAATTGAAAGATGACAACAAATTGATTGCCCTTTTCTTGAAAGAAAAAAAGAAAGAAAATGAAACGAAATTTTCGCAAAGATTAAATATACACTACGATGTGATAAACAAATGAAAATATTGCATGTAGTCTAATAAGTAACTGTTTAACAGTAATTATCATTACTCTAGCTTACCATTCAGATTTCATATGTGCTTCATCAATAGCACGAATAACATGATCAATACTAGCATCATCATCATGATCTTTTTTAACCAATTGAAGTAAATGACGCATAGGTACATCATAAAGCATTTTAGATGTAGCATCAAGTAAAACAAATGAAAGTGGGCCATCGTCATTCGTACCGCCTAGTCCTGCTCCTCCTCCAATATAGGTTGTTGTGAGACTTGATCTTCGATAATGACCTGCGCTGGTGGATTTCGATTCACCATAATGTTGATCAAATACAGTTTGTTTTATACGAAGATTTGGTAAGACACGTCGCGTCCATATATTATTGCCAACCATGAGCATCGTTGGAACGGAACGTGCCTGTATATCAGTGATATTTGCTCGATTAACAACAAGATTAACTTCTTGATGGGGAAGTAGAATTTTACATGAATTAGTTGTATTGCTGTTAAATACAGGTGGTGCAGGCGGCGGAGGAGGAGGAGGCGGTAATCCAACGAAACCATCAGAAGGCGACTGGCTTGATGTCATATCTATGTGAATAAAGAAAAAAGAAAAATACCCATTTAGAAAAAAAACAGATGAGATTTGTCATAAAAGAGCAATTAACCATTTTTAAAAACATCGTCAGCTGGTGAACCATATTGAATTGTCGTCGTCGTCGGAGTGGTCAACATCAGACTTCGCCGTCACTCTCTCACTCAACACAAAATACGATCTTTTTATTTTCTATAAATAACATATATATATATATATATATATGTATATACTTATATAGATTTACAACTGTCAGTAAGATTCATAATTTTGAAACTAGACTGTTGTAGACAGGTCAAAGAATGTAAATGAATGATACTTAAAATTTTTCTTTCTTTTTTTTTTCATTTTATCATCATTCAAATAAAGCACTATTTGAATAGATGATAGAGATATTAAGTGAGACTGATCAATGAATGATTCACCGAGTATTTATACACATATATCGAAAGAATGAATATAAAAGACGAAATCAATCAAGATAAATAAGATCATTGTCTTATATACTTATGCTCGATTAACAGAAAAACTAAACAATAGTGTAGATCGATGCAAAGATGCATATAGATAAATTTATTGACTACACATAATAATAAATAAGACCTAGATATAGAAGTCGTCGTCCACCACTCCATGAACAGAATAAAAGAACGAGAGGGAGAGAGAATGGATGAAGATACGATAAATTGAAAGTAAAAGCAATGAAGAAAAAAAAAACAAATTCTCTCCATCCAAGTATTATTCTTCGGAATGCTATCTAAATCGAGACAGACTATAAATATATTTATATATACTCTAGAAATTCAAAAGTTAATCGAAGTGTTTATATAAAAAACAACGACTAAAATAATCTATCGAGATCTAGGCTGTTTCATACTGATTCTGTCTGTCTGTCTGCATCTGTGTGTATATGTTTGTGTGCGTTTTATACCTCTTCAGGTATGTCAGACATCGTTCTATTTTTATTCTTTTTGTCTATACGTACGATTTTTATTGTTTTTCATATCTAATGCTCATTCATTCTCGCTTTCTCTATGCCAATACGTACCTGGCACCTCAATCGAAAATGTTACATGCAGACAGTTTGATGATCTAATGTCATCAGATGATAGACAGGCAGCCAGTCATAACATCAAATTGAACTGATAATAGAGTGCGGAGTGCATCGCATTGTGCGTCTGCCATTTTTTGTATCGATATACATTTATAACTACAAACATCTATATGTAATTATCTGACGTCTCTCTCTCTCTCTCTCTCTCTCGCTTTCTCTACTTCGCCTTCCTTTGTTCAACTGTAGCGATGTTCGCAACAGCGATAAACTAGATAAAAAAAGAAAGCGAAACTTCATAATGGCTCTTCAATAGAAAAAAAAAGGAAAAAGAAAGAAATAACCCGTTGTTCAAAATTGTGTAATAGATATGTGCGTACGAATTGTGAATAACTATCAAAAAGAAAAAAGGACAGCAGTTGAGAGAGAGAGAGATGCCATTGCAACTGCTGGATACTTATCCGTGATGTTAGTATACAAGTCTATGCTCAGCGAATAGAAGCAAGACGGCTGTATACAATCAAGAGAAGAATTACTATCAGTTCTAACTAATCTTCAAAATATTCAAGGTTTTGTTCGATTTCCCTTAGTGACAATCGATATGAATACTACAAAGAGAAAAAAGAAGAAAAAAAAAAGAACAGAGAAACGGTGAGAAAAATGAAACGGCACGACCCTGAGTTTGCCTATGTCAACTCACACATGGCAAATTCATTAGAATGATTGAAATAGTTCTCTAAGGCTTCTGAATACTAAAGGAGAGCAACACACAAAAAGAACATGTCGAGACACGATCAGTTCTCACTATTGTACATATATATATATTTGCAAGGAATACAACAAATTCATATATGGAGCAACTAATTTATTTACTATCGCCCAAGGTTAATTTGTTTTCTTCATTAAAAGTCATATGTATGTATGTATGTATACATATATATATATAAACATTCCTCTATTTCTTTTACATATCAACTCAATTTAAAACTTCAAGTTGTTTTTAGCATAATAAATGCGAAAGAACAAACGAGTAGATTCATTCGATGAGGAATCAATTTCAATGGCAATCCCTTTTCATCTTATTGATCAAAGACTTTTACTCACACACATATTTATATACACATCGTGTCTGAGGACACAATCAAAAAAAATGAACTGTCTCAATTACCATTTCAAGTAAAATCATATAGTAAATTCGTATGATCTAACAAAGCCGTAAGACACACTCGTATATATCTATATATATATATAGATATAGATAGATAGATATATAGAGTGTGAGATACATCTGCATGTAAATAAGTCTTCTTTTTTTTTCTCATTCTTTTTCTTTTAACTTACATCTTAAGTCTTACGCTCTGTCTATTCGCGTTCTCGATTTCGACACTCTAATCAATGTTCGTATTGACGCAATGTATATGTTTTGCTAGCCAATACACGCAATTCTTCGTCATTTCTCTTTGCCTTTAAATGTATGGTTGTGATGGCGATGGTGACACATTGAACGTCGCCATCGATGATCATGTACAATTGATTGTTCGATGTTTAATTGTATTGCGCTGTATGACGACCACTACCACCGCCTTGCGGTCTTCATAGTTTTTCTTTTTTATGTGTACATATATATATTTTTTTGAATAGAACACGCAAGAAGCTATATAAGTTGATGATCGATCGTTTGTGATGGGAAGAGATGGGAAGAGGGGAGGAGAAAAGAATCGATTTTCATATTCGTCATAGATGCTTTCTTTTGACAGTAACATTCAATCGTTTAAATATTCATTCACACACAAAACACACTTTTGATGTCCATTTTAGAATAGGTCTATGTATATACATAACAGAAAAACGAGTAAAAATGAAAACCATCTGTGAGTGTGTTGGTGGTCACCTTCGAAGTTCATATATATATATATATATATGTATATAGATACATAAAATCAAGACAAGATAAACTTTGACGTAATCAAAAGAATTAGAGTATATGAATATATATAAATATGTATACGCATTTAAATATGTACACATCAAACTCTATTGAAAGTACTGTTGTATACGATGAGTGCATGAAATTCTAACTTGATGATCAAAGATGACATTTATTCTCTATAGTATGAAAGATTTATCTACTTACATATTATATTCACCTTCGAACGTCTATATGTGCAAAACTCTCACCAAGATGACTCGTTTGATAATCCATTCATAGGCTGCGTAAGATTTAGAAGAATACATACAAGTGTATATAATTGCACTGGTCCATACAAGATGCACATTTACTACTGATCAATATGAACAACATATATAAGGTGAGGGACAATTACGTCGTTTTTCTTATATAGCGAATGACCTTTCTGCGAGCCATCACCGAAACGAAAGAAGACTATTGAACGCATCGCGCAAGAGTACTCATCTACTTACCTGTACCTTACGTGTTATGTTAAGTACGTTTTTACTCAGGACCATTACCATCGTCATCAAAGGAAAAAGACAAGCACGTCTTTTTCTTCGTTTTCACTATATCTGTGACTACCTCCCATCAACGTTTCTTTTTCTTTTTTTTACTGAATTTTAAAAATAAGAAAGCTTACCATTTAGCTAAATACATCAATTACGATGATACTAACACATTGTAATAATCATGTGATGTAATCGAAACAGAAAAAGAAGAAGATGACCGCTAGTTGTCCTTTTTAACTTTTTTTCTTTTTTTTATCGCTTGGATGGACGCGTATATCCATCCCATGATCAATATGACCCTCAAGGTTCAATACAACCTACACATTGTTATTAGTTTTAAACGAAGAAAGAAAATGAAACAAGAATAGAATCTTACACCGTAGCTTTTTATTCAATATAACGAAAATGACAAGTTGTTTGATCAATTTTTTCCTTCGTCTTTGATTGTCATTCCATGTATATCAAATGTTTGCGATCGATCAACAATTATGGATATTGAACTGCTACAGCAAGGACAACCAAAGTCTCATATTTCGAATACAAGAAAAATGATGACCATGAAGTATAATTAAAACCTAGTCTCAAAATACTTTCTACAATTTCATTAAGGATCTCGTTTTTATTTGGAAGAAAAATAAAACACTGTTTGCCCCATCACGTAACTGTTTTTTGCTCTCTTTCGAAGATCACAGACAACATTGAAAAGCTTAATTTTGTTCACTCGATATTTATTCATGTCATTTGAAGACAAATAAAGAAAAAGCAACAAATCACTTATATTCATTTATGACAACGCAAACACAGAAAAAAAACGTTACAAAGACCCATGGATATATTTCGTATGTATGTAAAAGATATAAATGAAACACACGACTAGGATATTTGAACATTAAAAGGGAATGACAAAAAACAAAGAATAATTTATTTGTTCATTAGCTTTTATCATATAAAAACTTGTCCCATATTTAATTCGGCACTAAATGGACCAATTATATAAACAGTTGAAAAATACAAGATAAGACCAAACGTAATCGATATAGGTAAAGCTGGTAATGCTTTACGAATAATGGCTAATAGAAGTAATGTTAAACAAAGACCCTAGAAAGAAAAAGGAAAGTTGAAAAAGCACAATACGAAAGATTATAAAACAACATATATTTAATCATTCATCTGTACGTACAATTAGTAATGAAACGTAGCATGCTACCGTCACATTCCAATCTCCAAGTGCTGATGCTTTTGCCAATAAAATTGAATAGAATATAAAATCACCTAGGCCAAGTTTAACGCCTTCTGAATTATTTGAAAAGAAAGCAAAAGTAAATGAAGAGAATTAAAATCAATTAAATTGAATGTGCTATCTTTTAACTAGTGTGGACATTAGTTGTCATTTCATTTATGAATACTTTGATTCGTTTTTGTGTTGATTAACTCGTTGATATCCAGTCCTTCATAGATAATTTAAGAGAATGTCAGTAATTCATAGCGTCTGACGATTAATCTCAAGCGAACGGTAGTCTTACAAGCATAAAATAAATAAACGTTTATCAGATGTGCAATAAGTAAAGGATTCTATGATAAATATCATATGGAGAAACGTAAAAATCACGAATATTCTGAAAAGAATCAAACTTTGAATTTTTGTTCAAACTTAATTATTCTGCTTCAAGTCATTGAACCGAACTTCGTTCACATACTGACTTGTCAGTTTGAGTACGCTTTATGCTAAAATATTAGTACACTGATGATACTTTGATAAAGAAAAGCATTAAAAAGAATGAAATGCTTTTTTTTCTAGGATATAATGTGATATTTTTTTATTCCTCTGGATGAGTCGATAAACGATGTGAGCAAATTGAAGAGTAAGATCGCACACGTACAATTTTCAATACGAATTACTAGAATATCAATTCGATCAAGAGAGGTATCTTGAAAAATATCGGGGAATGTGAATATTTTTTACACCATATTTCAAGATCACATTGATAGAGAGCTATGGAGTCGAGATATTTCCATGGGTTCATACCGAACTTTCTCGGATGTTCATAGTTTCTAGATGTCGCATGCACACAAAAGTGAAAAAAAATGGTAGCCTAAAACGTACTTTCATCATCGTCATCATCGATGACGGGTGAATTTGATCGTTCAACAACATATCGAGCTGGTTGAGTTCGTTCCGCAGTTTCTGGAACATCCGACCGAGGAATGAGCTGTCGTCGTGCGTTCGTATTTCTTGTTGAACGACGTTGCTCTATTTGTTCTACACTTAAAGGCTCGTCCACATTCACTAGAACAAAACAAAAATGCTTCCATGCAAATGACAAGCACTGGAAAGTTCATAACTTACCAGCAGTAGTTGTATTAGTATTATCTGGTGCAAATTGAGGTTCACTTGGTGGATCAACAGCTGTAACCATATAAACCATGGTGGCTACAATTTAAAAAAAGTAATTAACGTACAACAGAGAAAAGTGTTCAACGAGTTTACATGAATAAATTAATGCCGGAAATATTGGTTCACCACGTTCCTGGGCTGTTTCAACTAGAATTCGTAATGGACCTTTCGGACATAGGACAGCAATAAGATCTTAAAAGAAAATTTCATATCGAATAGATTTAAATCACAAAAGAAATTTTTCATCATAAATTACCCCATATCGATATAACACCAAGAATAAACCAACCTGTCCACTCCGGTAAAAATTTATAAAAAACAAGTGCCAAAAGTGCAGACATAAGAATTAAGTAAGCTTGTTGAATACGTAAAGGACCTATCCAATGAATACAAAACATACCAACCACACCTATGTTCCATATTATAAAACACATCGTTATCATATCAATCGGTCGATTCAATGATGCTGATATATTACTACAAATGATTGAAAAACAAATGCAAATATTAGTCATCTCATTATTATCTATTTAAACGATTAAAAAAATACAAACTTGAAGTATGAGTACAGAAAAGCGAATAGCAACATCAATGTTGTTAACATTAACCAACCATGAATAATCTAAACATACGAATACAATAAAGATTTGAACAGTAATTAGAAGAAGAAAAAATAGAAGGCTGACGAAGGAATGTATTTGTACTCTATTATGTCACTTAGTGTTCAACTCACATAGAAGTAACTAGTTTTTTCAATTAATAACTCATTGAAATCTTGCTAGGAAGTGAATATGATGCTGAAATATTAAAGAGGGATAACAAGAGAATAACTTTCATTAGAAAAAAAGGAACAAGGTGCTTTTCAAACTAAATAAAACTCAAGAATTACGGTATTCCTTCACGATTTTTCTTTGATAAACTATAGATATCAGCAGCCATTGTTCAAAAACATGTTGTTTCTATCATACAGATAATCATTTTTTGAAAAATGATAATTTAATTTTGTTAAAAACTCTAAGTTTTCATCAAGTATTCGATAAACTGATAACATTCGTTCTTAGTCATTGTTCTAGAAGTCCTTCTGTTATAATTCATGTAACTGAGTTCAATACAGAATAGATCAGAAAGAACAACTCATTGTTGTACATTCAAACTTCTATGCTGATCTAAACAGAATGCATCGTATTGGATATTTAAAAAACTCGATTTGACTTCTATTTTCACCCAATAGTACGAAAAGTAAATGTGCAAGTTAAATGGACTACCGACGGGTCTAAGACATTTCTATAGCAAAAGAATGAATACTTTTAAATACCTTATAGCATTTAAATTTATACAACAATATCAAAATAACCGTAGCTGTTATAACGAAGGCCATAAAAATAAGTGTATTTGCCAATGACAATAATATCCGTTTAGTATTGCTCTGTTTCTCTTCTGAAAATGGTGTATAACTAAAGTAATAAAGATTATATTTGACTTTTGTTAAGTTTAACTTTTCGTTGAACTCACATATATTATCAAAATAAATAGTTACTTTAAGATTCGAGTTGAAGTTTTTCGACTACTCTATTTTCCAATCCAGACCTCAATATCGAATTGTTAATGTAATTAGCTAGAGCTTCTTCACCGGAATGAATCGATCTCCCTCCCCCCAACACTCGGAAATATCTTATTTGTCTTCAGTATTTTAAGAAATTTCTCAAAAATCGGTTTCGAATAATTGTCCAGTCTGTTTTTGCTCTGATCCACCATTTCGGAACATAACACACGGTTATGTAATATAGTTTATGAAATATATGTGAGTTCTTTATTACAGCTCTAAAGATGCTGCGCTAACGAAAATCTTTTCTTACGCCCATGTCACACCACCAGGAGTATATAAACCTTTGAGAAAGAAAAATCGGAAAACAATTAATTTTCTTTTGAAATCATCAACAAACTTGTTGTTTTAATTGTTATGATAACAATCAGCATACAAAGTGATACCGGTACGAATAATTTCACGACATGGCTTGCTCCTAGAAAATCAAACTCATATTTAGTATGATGTCTTCACTCGTGTTAATTTATGAGATGCAAACCATATTTGAAAATTTCATCATGCTCAATATTTAATGGTTGTTGTTCGTCTGGTTGGCTGTCGTGTCGATGTCTTCGAGTTGTTTCTTGATCTTGTGAATCAATAGCATTAACTCTAGAGTTTGCCGAAGCAGTTGCTGCATCCGATGAAATGTTACCCGCATTTGTTGATGTCTACGAAAGATATCAAAGATGGTATTTAATGAAAAACGATAAGAGATGAACAAAATAAAATCATCATAAGCAGATTTGAACAGAGGCACAAATGACTATATCTAACCTGAATAATAGCTATTTCGGGCATATGAGTAACATTTCGTGTCTAGTAAACATGTGTGTTAGTGAAAAAGACAAACATTGTGTTATTTAGTTTTAGGTTAGTTACAATCGTGTATACCTCTGGACCGTCGAAATTTATATCGTCGGTGTGAGATTTCAACAATTCGGTCATTTCGTCAGATGAATCTTGATCGTTCTCGATTAAACGGCGCATAGAGCCATGACGGAACAAAAGGATCTACTAAATGAAGAAAGAAATGAATAATATTTATTTTGGATGCTTCTTTTCCTATTGGCTATATTCATCGGTAATCATTTCAAGTACAACTAGCGACATGATAAAATTTTAAAAAAAATATATAGATAAAACTATAATGATGCTGTTGATAAAGGAAATTCTTTCGAAAAACTAAGCCAATGAAAAACAAAATAAACTTCAGTGTTTGTTTTCTTTGTTTCGAAATTTCATTCACTCGTTTCGAGCGGAGCTGCGGCACTAGCCACCCTCAAGATAGTTTGAGTTTTCTCAATCAACTTTTTTCTTCGTTCATACGATTGTTTTTTTGACTGTGCACTATAAGTTTTCAATCATGAAGTATGAAGGTTGAACAATAACCAAATCTTTCGGCGATTTATCGCTATAGAATTGGTTCATCTAAAATAAAAATAACTTTGCACAGATAACTCCCTCGTCGAGTGTTCTCCCACATATCTTTCATCCGTATGTCTCATCTTTATTGTTAATTGGAGATGAATTTTATTTCTTTGGTCTACCTACGAGGATAGAAATCAAAGTGATAAAAGTAACAAGACATGGAAAGATAAATTTAACTAGAAAAAAACTCCTTCAAGTCTGGCGTAGCTTCGGGATTCATTTGAATCTTGGTTTTTTGCTGTTAGACTATGGAGTTATAGATTAAATGGGAGAAGCGATATAATCGCGAAAACTAAAAGCGCAATATATGACGACAATCAACGAGATTATTTGATTGATATAACGGCATACAAAGCGCGACAAAATATTACTGAAAATGTTAATGAGCAATTTTCTGTGAAAGAAAAACGTTGAACAGATTTCATTAGACTAGACAATGTTTTTTCTTTACTTATTGTTGGTAGGAGCTGAAAGCAAAATTCACTTAGAAGTATAAAACATGTTTCTCTTACGTATTTTCTATGATAAATTAACAAATAGTTTCATTGTAAATGAATATCTAAATCTTTCATCCGTTGAATTGAGTGCGCATAATTGAACATAATGAAATATATATTGACGAATTCATTTCTTCATATTCAGTATATTTTTTCCAACTCTGAAATAAACCGCATAAAAAAATTTATCAATAGTTAATCAATTCAATTACATTCAGAAAAAAAAAGATCATTTGAAAATGTTCTAGTAAAATATCATGTCAATTATTGGAATTACACATTTTTGAGCGACAATAAATATGCAATGTTGGTGGCACCAAATATTCTTTTTCATAAGCAAAGAAAAGGACTTAGATTTATACCCTTGGAAATGAACAGCGAATCATACTAATTTTATAGAATAAGAATGAGCCAAATAAAATATAGGTTGTAAATCAAAGAATCATTTCTTTAGTAGATTTCTTTAGAAAAGTAGACAATATATTGTGTTCCAATGGTAAAATAATAATCTAAATAGATTTTCTTTTCACTTGCAAAATAAAATAAAGATATAATAAATGAACTCTAAATTTCTTTGAAACAATTAATTATGTTTTTCTTTTTACATTATCGATTAAAAAGGTTTTAACAATATCAGATCATTTATCTTGCACATTCTTCTACTGATCACGGTGTACAACAGTTAAATTCAAATCTTTCATCCTTCTAAAATATACTAAATCGCTTACCAGCGAATACTATCAATAGAGCCCATTTTATTTTATTGCAATTTTTTCCTTTTCTAATTAATCATCGACCTTACTATCAATATATTTTTACGTTTTTACCTGTGTAACAAGGCTACATACCAAAACAATATATGATACCTAGCAGTAACACAGATGCATGTTCTAAATAGGTCGAAAAAATGTACACATCTACATATACTACATACCTTTGATGGAAAAAAAAACACCTGTCAACCTTTCATATTTATATTATCTGATATAATATTTAGCGAAGCAAAACATGAATAAAAATAATGAAGACTATCATATAAGGTTTCTATTCGATTTCGTAACGATTAATTATTGATGAATCAATTGATTTTCACCGGGCAAGTAAGACAATATTTCATTTATATCATGATTAAGATTCCTTTGAAATATGTAGTTGTAAAGAAAATTTTTCAAAAGAAAAAGCATCAGTAGATGAATTTCAGTTTACATGAAAATCAAATTTGAAATCCAACGAACTCTTATAATGAGACGCTAATGAAAAAGAATAATCTTTTTACTATTTATGAGTCTACTATACTTAGGCATGACGAAAAGAAAACAAGGTTTTATTTTCTAGCATTTAACTAACTACTAATGCATTGTAATCGTATTGTTATATGATGCAATCATTAATTTAGGTCTACTCGTACCATTAGTATTTACACGTTGTCTATTAGCATATCTTAATGGTGAGATAAAAATATTATCACATGCAAATGTGATAATAATCATGCTTAGTATGTATATTGATAGCATTTTACGTACATTTCAAGGCAAATCATCGCAATCATGCAGTCAGTGAATCATTTCTATTTTTTTTCTTTTTAAGAATCTTTTATGCTTGATGAATTTAATTTTCTTTGAATCCTTACTATAACTTTGGAGATTTTCTACGTCCCAAAATTGCTCTTTTGTGTATTTATTTACAAGGTAATTATTCAAAGTTAAAGTCACATTCTTCTCTATCAAGTGATGATTGTTTTTTTGAGAATGTTTGCTTGCTTATTCTAGATTGCAATCGTATTTATAATATATGAATCAATAGCGTACATACTGGTCTGCATAAAAATTACTTTTAATCATAATTCTCCTTGGAGTAATGGTTTTGAGAAAACAGGTGTTTGTTCGACCCCTAAAGATTATTATCGATGTAAAAGTGACACGAAATGTTTCTTCATGAGATACTCGTAGCAATGTTGCTTTTTCAATGTATTAATACGAAAAATATTTCTATTTGCATTAAATATTCGAGTTTAGTCGATATTTCATGTGACAAAATTGTTTTAATCCTCTTCTAGCTATCGATTTAATATTGGTAGGCTTTCTTCTGCAATCTCATCAATGAATTTCCCTTGGTTTAGTAACGATGATTTTCAAAAGCGTAAATATATGGGAAATCTTCTTTTTCAAGATAAAACTCTTACATTAGAAAGCCGAAATGATTATATCATTAAATTTCTATATATTTTTTAACGATATAATGACAGAAAAACAAAATTTTTATCACAAGTATAGTAGCAGCTTTCATTTGAATTTTGTTAAATATAGATAATTATTTTTTTTCCTATCACATTCATTCAATTCAAAAATGAAACATGAAACAGTGAACTACAGCTAGCTTCATTTTAAACATCTTGTCTCGGCAACTATACGGCTGATAACCCTGATATCTATATTATAGGCGAAAAATTTTAAGTTATTTAATATAATTAGTTGAATTCTATATCAAATATGTGAGTTTTGCTTGGGAAAAATGTTACTGAGAAGTGTGTGTCGTCGACATAGATTTTATTTATATGTGGTCTTGAATTAAAAAGATCTATTTTTAGAAGTTAAGAATAACCAAGAAACGCGCTGATACAATTTGGAACGAAAAACACTTCAATAAAAATAGCACTACCATGGAGCATAAGTTAGCGTAGTGGTGAAGTATGTGTATCTCTCAAAGAAATGAAAATGGTACATATCATTTTCTAAACCGACATGGTTCGATAATTTTTCCAAGATGAAAAACTATGTACAGTCATCGTATGATTAGTAACGATACGAATAGTTAGGTAAACCGACGTGAAAATATTTTGTATTCAAGAGTAAAATGCAGTATATAATCTACATTAAAACTAGATAATTAGAACTCATTTCGTTTTTATCATATTGCTGATCTCATCAAGCAGATTACCTGGTACTTTTTTCTTCAATTATAGTATCATGACATCAAAGTAGAATAGCGGAATCGTTCATACATAATTCTTATATCAGGTTTTTTTCTCTATATAAATTAAATTTCATATTCACTACTCTATTTTTCCGTACATTAAAAAACATTATTTCTTTGCACATTGAAAAATTGATTCATTGTTTTACAATGAAGAACAAAACTCTCGTACAAGTATTTTTATCATTCATCATTCCTGCAGTATAAGATTTTTTCACTCATGTGTTCGTTATTTTTCAAAAGAACAAAAAAGTACACAAAATACGAAACGAACATATTTGGAATAGTAAGACATTCAGATAGTCAACATTTCTCTTATCAAAAATAAACATCATGTTGTGGAATCCCATCATATTTATAAAATTCATAGAGTGCAGCTTCATAGTTACTTTGTTTATAACCTAGCGTTAGTTACATTATTTATTCGATTATACGAACAAAGAATAGCGTGGAGGTATAACACGATGGAACGAGGAGGAGGTAGATTCAATGCGAGGTACCATCGAGGGAATAGTGTCAAAACTCTTTTGTTAAACGATGAACATCTTATATATTAAAACAATTATCCAAGAAATTTTCAGCTCTATTAACTAAAGCATTTCTTTTTTTATAAATTGAAAGAGTGATGGTTACACCCCTGACACTCCTTCTCACGGTTATTATTGGTAATATGATAAGATATTTCATACAAAAATGAATGACTTCCCCTTTTTCTTTAGATCTCATTATTATTTATATTTTCTTCTATTGATAAACTCAAATTAATTAAATTATTTTTTCAGATTAGAGATGCAGATTCCCATGAGTATCGATTTTGCTGTTAATAAAAACTACTAATCGTGTGTTTTCCAAACGCTGAATCCTATCCATAGAAAGAACGACGAATGATGACATTGCAAATAGACTACTGCGTCCTTGTATCTCTAGCACTTAGATGTTTCATTTTCTGTACGAGGATATAGGTTATGATGACACAATAATATAAACAGAAAAGAGTTGCGTTGCTCCACACACCACCCGTTGGCTTTATACCATTCTTTTGCCTTCAGACAACTAGCGGAAATGATATTATACGACTATGATTATACTTAATGGGATTTACGAAAGGCCACAATGAAGATTTGAAATATTTCCCATACAGATTATTTGAATAGATGTGTATCATAGTCAGCAGTGGAACTTAGTTAAAAATGATTCCATCTTATAAATTAATGTCAATCAATATGTTGAAGTGACATTTGATGTTTAGTATATAAAAACAAAGAATACATGTGAAATGTTCTCAGTTTACCGGGAGGCCTAAAATTCATAAGCCAACAGTACAGTTTATTATTTTAATTCTTTAGATATAGTTTTGTTCTTGTAAAAAACCAGTGTTCTATATTGAAGAGCTCTCTACTTTGTAAGTATTCTCGTTCTGTTCACATGACTTATTCTTGTCGATGACAAAGCATGATTCTCTATGAAAATATTCAAGCATGCTATCTTGTTTGATTTATGATGAAATTTTTGCGTGAAACAAAAGCTGACATTTCACGTAAGCATTCATGTACATTATCTTTATGGAAAAAAAAGCAAATTTTCAATTAAATTGTTTCCATTCACTTAAGAATTTCACTTATTCGAACGAATCGATGCGAAATCATTCACAGTTTTTATTTTTATTGCAGTGCTATTTATAAGCAACGCTGAAATAGATGACTTGTGCAGGCATGGTAATTTGAAAAAAACATCTCGTTGAATAGTTAAGTAAAAAACTTCTCATTGAATAAAAGAAAAATTGAATATTTTTCTTCGTTAAAACATGTGAAATCTACATCGAACTATTTTATTACATTGCCACAATATAAAGTAACTGAAGAAACTTTCTTAAATCATGTATGTCCTTGATTATGTATTTTGAATATTTCTGTTTTAAAACATGTAATTTTTTTTCGTTGTTTACTCGAACGTAGTATTAAGGAAAATAACAAAGAAGTCAAATTTCGACATACATATATCCCTATGTTGAATCTTCGTTACTCAAATTTAACGTTGACAAACGACTATATACTATTTTCTCGCTTGGAATTATTGAATCAACTGTAATGAAACTATGATAATTAGAAGATTAAATTTTCATGGATGATATGTATATAGAAATATTCTCACACATTCATAGATGAATACCTACTCACTAAACTTATATTCGTTTCGTTTGACTGACAAATTAATGAATACGATGGACATGTATCTATATCAGATCATATCAAAATGTCTAAGTAATTTACTTATGACTAAAAACTAATGCTTTCATATAGATATGATGTAAAAATTGTATTAGCATGTTTACATTTTTCATATCGTATTTTCGATTTTAACATGAATTGAAATATGTAAACAAGAAAAAATAAATATCTAAATAAGCATAATGTCTCTTACAGAATTCTGTAAGATTCTTGGGATTATATATATAGGTTTATCTGCTGTTAAGAACTAAGTTCTTTTTTTTTCTCAAACATGACATCCTAAGATTAAAGTAGATGTGACAGAGAATACCCTGTAAAATATGATATAACTTAAGTTAAATTAGACAAAATTGAGTTATAGTTTTTGTAATTATTATGATTATTGTTTAGTGATGACCTATTTTGTAAAATACTTTAAAGAAAGAATTAGTTTCGTTTGAATTCTTTCTTTGCTCTTGTCAATTACATAGAAAAAAGAACATCGTCAAGGTTAATATTTGAAAATCTGTTATGAGTTTACTCAAGGAACGAATAAATATAAAAATAAATGAAGTTTATCAAGTTGATTTATATATTAAATTCTATACTTCATAGTTTACATATGTTAATGCAATCAATGATCTTCGGTTGAGTTTTCTATACCTCTATAGTTCATTCAGTACCTTATTCAGTAGAACGATTTCGTTTACCTTTGCAACCTACTTATTAACCGAACGAATAATCAAAAAATCTAGATGTATGTCATATTATTTCAATAGAAGCGTTTTGTTTTCGAGAACGTCGATTACTATGCAATATGATGTAACCAAAAGCAGAAATATGATGAATTACGACTAACTTTTTTTTTTTTATAGTTGATGAAAGATTATCTTTCTAAAAAGAAAACATTCTATTCTTGTTATTTGAACGTTTCGATTCATATCGATAATATGATTCATATATAACCAACAAGTTCTTCAAGTTAAGAGATTGCTTATGTACTGAACAAAAAGAATTTCAATGTACAGATAGGCGAATACTTAATATATTTTTATCAATGTCTTATGGCGATATAAAATATGATTTCTATTAATTCATAACAAAGATTAGTTTGCAAGAGAAGAAAGAAAAACAAATCCACAACTTGAATATTCTAAACATGCTATCATTCCTATGAGATAGAAGAATAAAAGGTCGTACTAATACTGAATATGATTAGATTCTCTTCTTTATTCAGTGACACATGAATAATCATTTAGTAATGAAAACAGTGATGGGGTCGTATCATCATGAATATTGTGCTTCATATGCACCCATCAAGGTAGATGGTGAAGGCATAAAACAATATGATAGTGCAAGAAGACACCAACATAATTACAAAGACAAGATGATTATCTCTGCATTTTCGAATATTGTTTAATATTAGTATGAGCAAAATTTAAAAATAATAATAATTGTGTGTACATAAGTATTCTATTGTTTATTGTTTCATTCGTAATGAACGATTGAATAAACGAAAAAGAAGAAAATCATTGTTTCTCGTTATTATATTGTCCTATTTTGATATTTTATCTTTTAATATATTGAACTACTCATTTCAATGCGACTACGTAAAGAATAATCTCATCAGCATACAAGGCACCACTAGGGTTTTTCTTTTGTTCTTATGAATTATTAATAATAAATTAACTTAAAAATAGAGTTTAATTTTGTCAAAGAAGCATTCTCCTATCTACAATAATCCATAATAGACAAAATTGAACTGTAACTAATGAAGTAGAATAACTATTTCTACTTGTTGTATGCGTTACAAAGTGTACTTCAATGAAAAAATTTACCATAACAAGCTCGATGTATTATTTTTTTCTTTTATTTTTGATAAACGAATTCGTTTAACTTTGAAACAAGAAAAGACTTTGACATACGGCAGATATTCTTTTCGTTGTAACTACTAACTACTGATTCGAAAACAATAGATGACAAAGAAAATCATCGACTATCTTTGACATTTTTTTTTGGCAGAATGTGTCTTCATATCAACTTTCTACAAAAGACAAAGATAACAGTGTGCTAAAGTCTTGTTTCTCTACGGATCGCAGAAACTGTCAGAATCGAAGCAAAAGAATCATTCAAACAAGGACATCCCCTTTTGTAGTTTATCAGTAGGTTGTAATACATATATCTGTCAACATTTTCCATGATATTCTGATAATATGTTACAAAAAATTCTCGAAAAATTCTAAATATTGTTGACGTTTGAAACGCATATCTTCCACACTTTCTACAATCTTTAAATTTCAAAGTAAAGAAAAAGTATCGAGTTTCGTATATTAAAAAGAGAAAGATTTTCAAAAAGTAAGTTTTTTTTGTTTGCCATGCACTAGAATGTTTCATCTGTATCAAGACGATGCAACAAAATAAATTGAACTTCGTTCATAGATATTGGCAGAAAGAATGAATTTTGACCAAGAGCAAGCAACTTTCTGTTTTACTTTGTTGAAATATTTAAAAATATTTTTAGTATGCGCGCATTTCACAAAATGATGAAACACAACAATCGACACACGATTGAAAACATCAGTGAAAATGTACTTACTGTATTTGCTTACTAAATGTGTACTTAGAAAAAAAACTAAACTTTTTCTTTATTTATTTTTTTTTCAAAACCAATATGTAATTTGAATTTAACTATTATTTGACAATTTGTGCATGCAAAGTTAAACACATTGTTACCAATAGGCAACTTTTTAAGATGTTCTTTTCTTCGTTTAAAAACAAGTTAAGCTAACTATTGTCTTCAAAATCTTATTCATGATATCATCTAAACTCGAACAATGTTAGACAATTAATGTTTTACTTATATCCACAAAGATGTGCGTTGAAAATTTGTCAGCATGATTCGAGAAAACGTAAAAATTTTTAATATTGACAAATAAAGAGAAAGGTTGTTAGTTGTATGTTCTTGTCGATGAAATATTGTATTTGACATTTAACAAGAAAGAGTGTACGTGAATTGAAGTAGAAATTAGCATTACATTTTTAAAAAATAAAAGATTTTAGTGAACCTATAGAGGAAATTGCGTTGTTGAATTCATCAACCTCTTTATGTCAAATAAAGCCTTACAATGTAATGAATTGTTAAATAGAGGACTTTTTTTTGTTCTGAATAATCAAAGCATTGCTCTAGATATGCAAAAATAGATTCGATATATTTTTGAAAATACATTTCATTACACTCGATAATTAGAAAGTGGGATCTGTTGAAAGAAAGACAAGAGCTTAATTTTATTTCTTCTTTTTATATAGAGTATTATGTTTAGAATTCAAAAGTAACTACACAAATTTACGTAGTATTGAATCAAATACTTTTTACTGATATAGAAAAATAATAAATAATAAAAACAAAAATTATTTTTAACAATTAAATGAGATAGAATAATCCATTTCTTTGTAATATTATTGTTGTAGTATAAAAAAGAAGAATTCCAATTTATCAGAATATAATATGATCACAATATCCTTAAAAAAAGAAAGGAAAAAACCCTTTTTTGACTAGTATTATTTTTCTTTTTTCCCCCTTTCTTTCTTTCTTTGTCTATCGTCAATCAGAGCAAGAAGCGTCCACAAGTAATTTTTCGCATCTCTTTTTTTTCTTTCTATCAAGCAAAATTCCCTTTATTTTATCGCACTTAGCTATGTCACGTCGATCTTCATCCTTTCGCTATAATAGAGGACTAGTTTTTGGTATTTTTAGTACTATTCACTGAGCGATGAACTTGGACAATAGCCTGTACAATCATTTATCTTAAGATAAAAACATATTAGTTATAAAGTTATATTGCTAATCTCAGATGTACATATTTCAGACACGAAAATTTCTTCTATTTTTCTTGTGATTACTAGTTAGTTATGTTGAATCAATGCATTTCGATCACATCACTAGCTATCAACTTTTTTTAAAAACTAAATAGTTCGGTATGTGATCGTACATCTACACACACACACATATACGCATTTATATATATATATATATATATATATATATAATTATTCGTTCTAGATTATTTTCATTTCAGTAGGAATCGGACTACTTTGTAAAAATTTGTATCCTTGAATGAACTTAAACTTATTCTTTCCGAAAAGTACGTTTTATGTAAGATAAGAATAAATATAGAATCTACAAATTTTTCATTCTTTGTTAGTACATAAAGTGCGCTCGCACAAAAGTACTTGTGCCCTTTTCAGAGATTTTCTTTTTTTCTGTTAATCTAAATAATGAAGAACAGAAGAAAAAAACAAACATTACTATCTGAAATGTTAATTAAAGTTCTAGATTTTGTCTAATGAACAAAGAAATTCGAAAAACAGGAAAGTCAGAGATTACTATTTTTCTAGCACCTAGTGACCTTAAGGTTCTCAGCCAATGTTCCTTCGCTTGGCGTTTCTTTTTCTTAGCTGTTATTCTTCATGTCGTTCGGTAACCGGTTTGTTTTTTTCTTCCTTTCTTTTCTTTCTTCTTTTTCGTCGTCTCTGTTTGTGCTCCTTTCGTACATCATACTAACAGAGGAGGTATCCTTGTATGCGTGCGAATGCACACACACACATACACATAGAAACAACATCAACCTTTCACGATGGCGAATAAAGAAGGGAACGTAAGTAAGAATAATTGAGAATAAGAAAAATCGGGACAAAAAAAAGGCAAACTTTTATGTGTTGATTTATCGCACTAGGTCTTTTTTATTAATGATTATTCATCGCAGAAAAATTTCTAAAGTTTCTTTTCGCCAAAATTATTATTTTTTACCTAAGAAGAAGCGATACGTACCAATACTCTTCAATTCTTTTTCTTTTTTTTCTTCATCCGAATGACTAAATTTTTACAAGTCATTTCAAACGCACTCACGATAATTCACTTGCTAGCTTATATCGTTGTATGTAGGCATGGATTTTAGTTTGAAAATAAAATCACTCGTCGATTTATTCAACAGTATCCCTTCATGTTCTTTAACACACCTTTTTATAAACAATAAATCGTAAACGAGTACATTTAGAATGAAATCACCGTACAGAGAATACCTACGGCCTATGAAGAAAAAGAACTGTACTCTACTAACAGCTGTCGATCAATCGAATTTGAACAATAAATATAATGAAAGAATGTTATTGAATATTAGACAATAGACACATGTAATGGATGCTGACACAGATGTACAAAATAGTCTGCTTTCCTCCACTATTATTTCCAAAATTCTACGATAAATATTACAGTTAACCTTGAAAAAAAATCGATCTTCTTGTGTATGTTTTGTATGTGTGCTAGGAAAATTTTCTTTCACGATTTCAAATCATATTCATTTTTATGCACGGTTTTTGTTTTGTTTTGGGTCAACAGTATCGTGTCGCATCTGATGGATACTTTGGATTTTGACCAGAATAGTTTGATAAGAAAGACTAGCAATTTTTCAAAAAAAAAAAAGAAAAGAAATTCATGTGAAATATAATCGTCTTTTTCTTTGTTTATACGAGTATAGTCGTCATCAGCGGTGTGTCATAATCGAAAACGACGGCTTCGTGCTTCACAAAATATGTTCGCATCCAATACTTCGACAGATTCTTCAACATCTTTTTCATCAAAAAGTGCAAACAGTCAACTACGAAAAAAATCTGATCTTTCGTGCGTCGGTAAATGATTTTAAAATATTATTCAATAACTTCAGTTTTTGAAATCTAACTAGAAAAAGAAAAGAAAAACGCAATAAAGTCTTATCTTTTGTTATTCAAACAGACGATATTGTCTTTGAAGCTATCTGTATTCATAATCTTATGTTATTTTCTAAAAAAAAGTCATGAATTTAATGTTTAATCAAATTATTTTCTCTTTTCAAATACCTATATATGTGTTGCAGCAAGGAGAAGGAAAATAAATGCCATCTTTCACTATTCTACACAGTGCAGATAGTTATTGAAATACTTGGAATAACTGTACTGGTAGCATACGTAATGGGCAATGCCATCAAAGAGAAAAAAAACATAAATTTCTCGTTCACTATTGTTGCATGTCAATTAATATGTGTTGTTAAAATAAGATAAAATTAATATAAACCTTTGTAAAAAAAAATAAAAGAATCATCTTTCTGGTGAATAATAAATTTATGTCATCCGAATTCTCTTTTTATATTCAAATATAGTTTGCTGTGGTTCAGCCCATGGATATAATTTTGATGCCATTTCATGCGAATCTTGTAAAGCATTTTTTCGACGAAACGCACTTCTTAATACGGTAAATAGACTGAATCGAAAATGAACTTGCGAAACTGTATATTAAATATTTTTAAATATTTATATAATTAAGGATCGATTAAAATGTCGTCGTGATGGTTCTTGTGAAATAACATTAGAAACGCGACGTCGTTGCAAATCATGTCGATTGAAAAAATGCTTTTCCGTTGGTATGATGCTACTTGTTGTGTTCTGTTTATCATTTTCAAATTGTTGCTCATTCCTTTTTGCCAATAGGTATGCGTAAAGAATGGATATTAACAGAAGAAGAAAAGCTGAATAAAAAACGTCGTATTGAAGAAAATAGACGTCTTCGGTTATCTAATACCAATGAAGTATCGTCATATAAAGATACTCAACAAGAAATGATAATTTCAAATGAAAAGCATGATTTAGATTTTCAAAATGCGGTTCTTGATAAAAGTAGAATGTCCTCATTGAGACCATCTCCGTTTATACGAAATTGTGAATTTATTGATAATACCGTGGCAGCTTTTAATGATGGCTTTAAATTAGCTACAGCAAGTTACGGTTGGTCATATCCATTGGCAAAAAAAATTACTGCTCTATATCAGATACTGAATACCAAAAATACTACAGCACTTCGACTTATCAGTTTTTATAAGCGATTATCCGAATTCGACGCATTAAATGAAATTGACAAAGTGAATCTTGTAAAAAATAACTTACCTTATATATTTTTTTTTCATGCCTCTCTTGGGTAAGACACATGGAAAAAATAGAACAAAAAATTGACTTTCAGTAATTTCTTCATCTTTTTTCTTATTTTATTCGTAGATATGATCCAATCCATGATATTTATCAAGAAGGTATCTTTAAAAATGACACCGTTCTATACGGTTCTGATATTCGTGAGGTACATGGACATGATATTCATTTGCGTTGTACTTTGATAATGCGCTCATTACGTTCAATAGTTGAAATCGATCAACGCATAATGCAATTAACACTAGTTATGCTGCTTTTTTCCAAAGGTCTGTCTAGTTTGATAAATAACCGAGAGCCAACATTACATAATTATCAACAAGTATTTCAAGCACAAAATATTTATGCTGAACAATTATGGCTATTTATGGAACAATATTATGGATCAACTCAAACCGTTCAAACGTTCACAACATTAATCAGTAAATGTTTATTAATTCAAGGACTTTTTCATGATATTCACCAAGATATTAATGAAAAAGTAGATCCATACCAAGTACCATCTATTATACGGACTATTATGCATCTCTCATAAAAGATTTATATTTATATTAATATACATATATATATATATATATACAAAGACAACATTTTGAACATATAGCTAGTTAGCTATTAAGATGACTGTCGATTTTTCTTCTTCTTTGTTTCTACTACTATGATTATTATTATCATTTTTTCCTTTTGCTTTTTATTGTTTTTGTTGCAAAAATAAAATAAAAACATTTACAAACGATAGTTCCTCTACTTTTCAATGCAAAAATAATAAATATAAATAAATTATATGATATGATTCTCATAAGACTTGTTATACATATTTATTATGGTCAAATAGTTCTTGAAATAGCAAGAAAAATCGTAATCGAATGTTCTCGTTTTTATTAAAAGGAATGAAAAAGTAGTGCAAACTTAAGCAACAATATTGGTGCTTTTCAGCATGACATGAAAGAAAAAAAAGAACTCTCTATATTGTTTGTTTGTATGCTGAAAACAATAAAGAACAATAAAATTTTTCAAGGATTTAAATCAAACTGCGTAGTAGGTTTTTTTTGCACAATAGCATAGGTGTATCGAATTATTGATGAAAAGCAAACATTCTATGACAATTAAAATTTATTTTGAATCTATCTCTGCCTCCCGAAATTCTTATTCTCCAAGGAAATAAACATAATTTTACTGTTCTTAAAGTTGCTGTCAAAGTTCATCCGTTCTTATCACTCTGTTTCATAAGTGCAACGAAAAGCAAATATACATATTTATATATATATATAATATATATTTACACCTTTACTGAAATAAAAGGACTATAAAGAATATATCAAGCGCTAACCTTGGTTGTTTACAAATTAGAATCTTGAATTTTTTTGTCTTTCGTGAAGAATATTCTAATCTTAGATGATGTAATAATTAGTAAGGTCTTTTTTGTCTCAGAGCAAATAATGTTATAAAAATTATTTTTTTATTACGGCCTACATTTATTGTTTCTTTTTATGGAAAGAGAACTTTCTATCTTATCTATAAATGTCTGTTAACATGAAGGATCTTTGAAACGCAAGTAGAACTCACAACTCTTTCGACTTGTAAATAAGAACGAAAATTTTTTGGTAGCAAATCTAAATCTGTGCTTTCAAAAAAAATTGCATTCATTCGAAAACGTTCTGGCAAATACACAACAAAATGCGATAAAATTTTATAATTAGATTGTGGGTGTAAGCTCTTTTTTGTCTGGTAGAAAATGCCTTCATATCGTTTTGCTTCAGAAACAAAGATAAGACTCCGAGAATCTTTTTTCTTCAAACATATTCTTTGATATTGTTAAACTGTTTCTTTCAAAAAAAATCCGTTAAATATACTCGTAGAAGGTGTGACAGTTTCAAAATGTTAAACATCAAACTCTTTTCGTGCTGAAAATTTTGAAGACAATTGATTAAGTTCTCGATGATTAATACTGTACTGTTGAGAATTGAATGAATAAAATGAAGAATTCGTCTCAAACATTCGTTCAAGTTAAAAACGAACTTTCCAAAAATAACAAAAATATTTGTCATTCAGATATTTTTTAATTCGTCGAAAACTTCCATACGTAGGACTACTAGAACAACAAATGCGTGTCACAATGAATATTCAGTATGTTCAGCATCAAACTTAATCATATAAATTTCAAAATTTATATGATTAAGACCAATGATTAATGGTTGTGATATTTTTATATTCTTACGACTAGCAGCGTTGCTCCAAATTTTTCGTTAGCAAGAACTCAATCTCTCTGCCATCAGACAGAACTTTTCTGAATTCGGTTCACGAGAATTATCCGAAGTAAAAAAAACGGTTTCAAATACGATCAAAATTAGATGTATACTTTTCATTTCATCGCATACAAAATAACAGAAACCCGGAAGAAGTAATTCATTACTTCGACTAGAAATCGATTGTAATGAATTATTTCTGATGATTATTGAAAGATCCTTCAACTGATTGTGATCAATTCGCACGACTTCCGCCAACTGGGAGATGATCCGCATGCTTTTTTAAAAATTTCAAAAAAAATCGTCGACTCTATTCGTGATTTTACTTTTTGAGGTACCAGTGTCGATTAGTGACAATTACAGTCACTTTTGTTTTCATCCATTATAGTCGAAGTGTATGTAAATTTTCAAGTAAATCTGGCGTTTTTTCGATTAGTTTTCATCGATACCTATTCATGGTTGTTTAAAACGTTTTTCGAATGAGCCAAACACGTCCAGCTTACTCTGGTCACCGTCACAATTAGCGATTTTCTAATGAAAAGAGAAGCATTTTAGACTGCTACGAAAAATTAAAAGGTTCTTGGAGCCTTAAAGAGACTTTATGTTTGGGGAGGTGTTCAATTCGCCTTTAGCTCCTTCTTAGCACTGTCCTTATCTGTGACTAACATCTAACTGATTGTGCGATGCAATTGTTTAAACCTTTAGAATGTTGCTTGCAAGCGGTATGCATGAATCCGTGAGACAATCCCTCGCGAATGATTTATTCAAAACGAAAATCTCGAACAGAATTCAATTCGTGTATCAGACACGATGATTTTGATTTCAAATATTCAATATTACACTCCAAAGTTCAAATAAGTTTGTTAAAATAACCGAATATAGCATAAAAGCTGTTAGCGCAATCCCTTACGGGATTGAAAATGTGAAAAACGCTGTAACTGCCTTCAACAGTCATGGAAATCTTGCTTTTTTTCATGAACCCTGCTACCTGTTTACTCATCATTTCTCACTGAGCGACTAGACCTGCAATAAAGAAGCAACGAATATATTCTCATCAGAAATTAGTGACATATATTCACTAAACGTGTACCAGAGATCTGTGACGTTCAGTGGCATCGTTGCGGGCCATCTATCACTTCTGTGACTGCCTTGAACCGTGTCTGTAATGGCTTCTGACGAGGAAATCACTTGTCTAGAACGGTCTGCGATGGGGGAGAGGGGGGCACCTGTTAGTAACGGTCTGTGATGGGGGGGGATGCGAAGTTTCTACCCTAAACACTTCAACACTCCTTTCAGTTCGGGTTTCACAAAATCATCGAAATGAAGTTAATCAAAGTAAAGTGATGAGAAATATGAAAACGGTAGAACCTCAATTTGTTAAATATTTTATTTACGCAGAAGATTCTTGTGAGTTACTTGTTGTGAATGTTTCTTTTTTTGAAAAATCGACCATTTAGCAAGACAAGTTGAATAAAAATCGATTTCAAACATACTGTCTTGAAAGGAAAACACCAATTATAAATTGTGGAATTCAATGAGATGACGACGATTGTTAAAAGTATTGTAGAAACTATACGAATTGCCGGATGATAGACGTTCAGTACCAAATCAACCTGTTACGATGACGAAAAATTACAGTGATAAACTGAAAACGAATGTTTTATATGTGTGCATGTTGTGGTGCTCATCAATTCTACCATTATAGTTTGCTAAGAATTGTTGTTTATGCTGATATCTTGTGATCATTGTTCTTGAATATAACAGTTTAAAATATTTCATGTCGATTATATTTTTTGGTCTAAAAGCTTATTTTAAAGACGTTTTACTAAGAATAAGATAGTGTGATACCAAGATTTCCAAATGTACCCAGCTCTAATATAATCTTAAATTACCCTAAGCATCTTGTAAAATAATATCGAACGACATATGAGCGAGTCAAGCATTATTCAGTCAATCATAAATTTTCACCTCTTGTGAAAGGAGGGTATTGGGCCGAAATGAGCTGGTACGTTCGTTCGCAAAGAACAGAAAAATGTTTTTATGACCTATTTCAAGTAACCTCCCAATAAGGGTTCACCGAAAGGAATCCGGGTCGGGGAACTCGAATCTGTTGTTAGTTTTTTGAAATATTGCTCTTAACGTTTTTTTGAGGAGAGAGAAAGACATTTTACAAAATAACTGTTCTTTATAAGGGTTGAATAAAGGTAATCGGGGCTGGGGAATCCGTGCTTAGTTTTTCGAAGTTTTGATTGCTGCTATTTTTCATACAGTGTAGCAACCGTTGGTGGCGCCACATAAGGGCGCCGACGAACGACTGGGCGATGAATAAAAACTGTTTCGGAGCAGTGTTTTCATGCCAGAGATCTATAGATTAACATGTTGGTGCTGGTTCGTTCTTTGTCGAGCGAGCTCGTACTTCATTCGAAGAAAAAAGTGAGCAAATGAAACTCAGGAGTCTCACTGGTATGTTATCAAGTGCTAATATTTCGTCAGCTTTCATGGAAACAGGCTTTTTGAAAGAAGTTAAACTATTGTAAATGATCTGTATGATATGCGGATCTATCTAGGAAGTATATTATAACATGATAACTGCTAGTCGTGAGTAACTATTAAACATAATATTGATGGAAATCAACTTTCGGACTACACAAATCTATTGAATGATACTATATCAATTGGGTCTGTTTAGTTAGGACTCTTGGACTGGGTGAGGATATAGCTGACTAAAAATTATCTTTTGATGTTCGCTCTAGGTTGTGGTACGAAGAAAGCTAAAGCGTAGTTATTCGATGAGAATGATCAAATCTGCGTTTTTAAAACCACGCTTTTGATCAATGATTATTCAGTGGAAATATCAGTAGGTAAAATTATAAGACGCTGGAACTAGCCTGGCTATAGTGCTTTTATAATATTCTATGCTTTCAGTAGAGGTTCGGCGGCGCTTACGCTACGTTACTTGTATTTAAGTACCAGTGTGACCTATTTCAGTATCTTCTCGTTTCTCATTTTCCCCTATGTATTTCTCTCATTACTTTAATGCTTTTGCGCTGAACTTAATGGCTCAGACTAGTTTTTTTTTATATTTCAAAAGTATAAAGATCAATAGTATATATATATATTGGAATTGAATTGAAGACAAGGTCTCTATCACATGAACAAAACAGTTTAAGATTTCAACAAACACATTTATTATCGTTTTAATTAAAAACTATTCAATTTTGTTATTTATACTATAAATCATTCAACTACACAATGATATTAGAAAACTATTGCAGCGAATTTTTTATGTATTAAGACAACTATAGGACACCGCGTTTGGCTTGTCAGTTCCAAGCAAGATTTTAAATCTGTGATTCATATCCATTTTTATAATTTTGAAATCACTTTAGACACTTAAAATCCGCCGTTGTGTCTGAACTGCGGAACTAATACCTACTCGTAGCTCTATTATGAAGAAAAAATGACGGGATTCGCAATAGAAAAGTTTGATTTATTTTTAAATTTATAAGCTCACTAGGAACAAGGAGTTTCAAGATATTCTCTTATCTTGTTGAAGTCAACTACAAGTAAAATTATTCAAGTCAAATATTATTCTTTATATGAAGCTATAATTGTCTCTTGCCCTATGAAACATATTTTATTACTCCTGAAAACTTCTATTTGATTCTATAAATAAAATAGTATGTTGATTAATTATCAGAATGAATTCGAAATCATTTTATATTGAACACGACTGGTGATTCAATGATCTATTCGATTAAACGATTTCACAAAGTCATCGATAATCGAGACGAGATCGAAAATATTCGGATCGGATCAAATTCTAGTCATATGTGAAAATGTTGCCGACGAAGATTCAATAAGCCAAGAAACAAAAGTAATTCACACGTAGTCATCAAGAAGACTGCCAGAGTCGTCATTCTGTAAAATTTTAATTTTCACGAACTAATAAAACACTAGACACCTTGTTTTCTATGTGAAAGCTAAAGGATGACAGAGTTGATGCTATAAATAAGAGAGGTTGAAGATTCTTTTTTTTAATTCGTTAGGTTCGGTTAGGCAAAACTTTCAACTGATCCTATCTTTGTCGAGTACACAAAATTTATGGTAAATACGAAACATGGAACCTCAGACCTTTTTACTTTTTTCTCTTGAAAGAACTCATCATCATAAATAACAATCAAAAATAAAATTAATAATCAAGGCGGAACCGGAAAGTATAGTGATGATAGACATGAGGAAAAATGGAATTAATCTTACGAACTTCAGTGATAGAGATCGGTGCTTTATATAGAATGATTGTTATTTGATGTCGCTAATGTGCGAGAAATTGAAAAGGAGCATGGGCAAAAAAAGATTAATTATAGTAAAACCATCAAAAGGAAAACGAAGTATATTCTCACAACTACTAGGATTTCACGAATGCTACTCTATTCTACAATAGATCATGAGGTCGAACAATTTCTACTTCTGAATATTTTTTGTGTATCATTAAGTATCAAATAGACATATTTATGTTTTATAACCATGAAAAAAAAACGAAACAAAATCCAAGCATCTATTCTTTCTAAATGTAAAAAATGACAAACAGCAGAAAAAAAAATGCCAACAACAGGAAAAATAGAAACTATGCCTAATGCACAAAAGTTTCAACTACTTGTTCTTTTCTTTGTCTTAAACAACTTTTTTTAAATGAATAACGACTAGATTAAACGAAAAAAAAACACGAATTCCAAAGAAGTATTTGCTTAAAAGAAGAAAAAAGAAATTTCTATTGTTCATGTGTATTGAATATGGAATTGAAACGGATAAGTTGCGCTGGTGATCCTTCTTCATCATATTGCACGTTACAACGAATCGATGCAGGAAGAATATTTATATTTAGTTCAGCTAAGCGATTTTTATTCAAAACGAAAAACTGTCGTAATTGTTGACCATCGTATGTTGGTACAAGTGTCACCTCAATAAAATATTGTTGAGTTAAATTTTTTGAAAGAAAAAAGAAAAAGAAATGTTTACTTGGGCATGTTCTGTATTTTCCCATTGTTGTTTTCCATCAATTAGTGATTCAAGTATAAGATGATTAATTTTTACAGCATTCAATATATAATAACGAGCACGTACACGACGAAAAAATTCTTTATCAACATAATTTTCATTACCATGATATGGAATATATGCAACATCAACATTGAATATGGAACTTGATGGTAATGTTTGTTTTGGTTTCTGTGATGACACTTGATTTGTAATGTTTACTGATTTAGATGATTGGTTTGTTCTAAATGAAATTTTAGGATGAGCTACTTCTGTATTTTCTTAAATCTATTTTTGCTTTTGAAGAACTTTACCGATTCGATCCAGTACTAAGTTTTTTAATAGTCGGCTTTATTGAATGAGCATCGGCGTCGATAGGTAAACCTTGTGGGTCGATTTCATCGACCGAGGGCATTAAATCTTGACTCGTTGCTGATATATCATGTTGAATGATTTCTATTTCATCTTTATCAGTAACATCAGCACTTTCAGCAATAAATGGATTTTCTATATTTGACGTTCCATCAATAAACCCCGTTGTCATCGGATCATGTAATACTGATTCAGATTGAATTTCATCCATCGGTGATGAACTATGACTTTCAACGGTTGCTTCCTCGTGATCACTTGTCAATGGAATTATTTCTGGTCGTTTAATTTCATCATCTTGAACATCTACTAATGATTCATTGTTTTCATCTAGGGTATCAAATGATATTTCATGTTCATTTGGTTCACTAGGTGCAAACTCGTGTTCAATTAATTCTTTGGGTGCAATATCATGTTCATTTGGTTCACTAGGTGCAAACTCGTGTTCAATTAATTCTTTGGGTGCAATATCATGTTCATTAAATTCATCATGTGATATTTCGGGTTCATGTAATTCATCATGTAGTATTTGTTCGGTTTCGACAGTGTCTGAAAAAGGATCGAGCTGTATTTCATTCTGTTGTTCTAATTGATCTGGTACAATTTCTAATTTTTCTTCAGATTCATTTTGAAGCTCTAATTGCTGTTTATCTTCACCTTCATTTTTACCATCAACTTTTTGTTCCTCATCGTGTACAATGTCCAGTTTTTTCTCTTGATCATGTGAAGTAATTACTTTTTGTACAGGATTTTTTAGTGACTTTGGTTTTGTAACGACTTTGGAAGTCGCTCCTGGAGATTTCGGTATAACTTTATCTTTATTATTCGATCGAACGGAAACACTAGCCGTCGAATGAGATACCTATGTATATATATATATATTTATATAGATGATATGAGTCTTCAGTGAAAAAATTTTTTGAATTCGATTACCTTCTTTACGCTTGGTATTGGTCGAGTTTTTTCAGATTTGATCGTTTTACTTGGTGTTGCTTTTTGTTTAGGAGAAATTGCTGGTGATACAACTTTTGATGTTTTACTCTGAACTGTTGATGATATCGCGCGATCTACAGCAGCAGAAGAAGCCTTAGATTTCTGTACTGATGGCTTAACACTGATGTTCGTGTTTGTCGATAACATTGTTTTAATGTTAGTTGTATGACTTTTTTGTTGGTTTTCTTCATACAAAATTTCACGATGTTGAATTTTGCTCAATGCTTCAAAAACAAGTGTTTGTGGGCAGGCACCTGTATATAATATGCGTACTGAACAATCATTATTTGCATTGGAACTAGGCGTCCATACAAGCAGTAAACATGATGAATACCAATGATGGGATGGAATCATTGACGATGATGGTAGTTTATTGCGAATGGGAATCTAAAATAATCATCAATTATTTCATTTTTTCTTTTCCTGTAAATTTAGATAATGAAATACTGTCAGTGTTTTACTTTTTGTAAATTTGCCAAAATTTTTTCATCTTCTGTTATCGACGAAGTTGGATGTAATGAATACAAATCAAGTGAACCAAAAGCAATCTTTTTATATAGATTCATTGGTTCGACACTCGCCCTATGACCTGTTGACTGTTGAACTAAATCGATTGAATCGATATTCAATTGTTTGATATCATTTAAAAATTGTTCAATATCTTCATTTAAATTAATTAATAGTTTATTGTTTGATGAGGATTTCGATGATTGTTCGGATTGTATTTTTGTTTGTTGAATATGATTTAGAAAAACGGCTCCAATATCTGGCTTACATGGCTGATGATCGTTTTCTAATGAAGCTACTTTTCGACGTAGAATTGTTTGTAAACCAGGAAGTACATCATGATCAAAATGTGTTAAAATGCATGCATCAATATTTTGTAAACCTCGTATTAAATTCCAATAAGAAGGAAATCGACTTAATGACAACAAGAGCAAAAGAAGTTCGATAAAAAAATTTTATTTTTCGAAATTTCTCTGAAAAACAAATTCATTCAAAATATAGAAGATACTACCTAAATCCACCATTAATTAATACAACAAATCCTCGAATACCAAATAGAGATGCTTCACCTTGTTGTCCACATAATATATAAAGATTTGGCTCATCGAACGCAACTAAAAATGTAGTCATTCGTTTAACTGTTAGTTAATCAATAATAATATCAAACAAAACACATGTGCTTTCGCCTATGAAAAGGAAGATTTATCATGGAACTGGCTTCTTCATATTTATATCGTCATAATTTAGATTGACATATAGTTCAATATATATATATATATATGTTTATATCGAATATCGACAATGTCTGCTACGGTGTGTAATCGTTCATTAGCGTGTCTGTCACAACGAAACATATACGGGCTCTTAGTTTTGATCTCAATGAGTACGAAGTTATCAAAAATTGAAATTACAAGAACAATATTAGTCAGTACTTGAAATCAAGTTTACTATAAATTATTCTCTCGCTGAAAAGAGATGCTTGAATCAACTGTATCCGTTTACAACTAAATAAATAAAAATCATCGAGTACTTGACCTTTATCATTACTTATGAAAAGAATAACATCTAGAATCGTTGCCTGTATATATAAGCGAAAAGAAATCCAAAAAAAATACTTCTGAGTTGTATGTATTGTCAACTCAAGACCTAGGCTGAATGGTTTGTAGTATGTGGGAAATTAGCATATTTGAAACAAGATCCAACAGATCATATCGAGTAAAAACAAGCTCGATTGATTCTCAGAGTAGATACGCGAAATGCTCAAACGAAACTCTTAATTGTGTATTTAAGCAATATTCTTAGATCGTGTTACATAAAAATCAAATCTTTTTCACTTGATTCATTTGTTGCGTTTATCTTTCTTACTTGTTCCTGAACTATCCCTTGGCATTAATTTTGAATAAATATCAAAATTCGTCGAATCCTTGTTAAATATTTCAAAGATCTGTTCATATAATAATTGTCCGAATGAATTCTCTTGACTGATCTTCGCCGATGAATCCTTAATTTGAATGTGTTGTATTTTTCTATCTAAATTATTATGTGATAGCTTCATCCATTGATTTGAAACAAACGGTAGAATTATTTGAAGATCTTGAACAACATAAGAAGAATTATCTTCAAATAAATTTAAAAAATCATCAGATTTTAACATGGAATCGGATAAAATCCAAGCACCATCAGAATCAATCTGCTGACCTGATAATGAAACGAAGGAAAAGAAACAAAGCAAATGCATCTAATTATTTTTGTTAATAAAGAAAAGATTCACAATAAATCTTACCGCAATAAATAATACAAACATGATGGCAAATGTTGAAAAAATCTTTGAATACATTCAATAATGTATTATAACTTGGTAGATAAACAATTCCTGCTATTGAACCATTTTCTGTATCAACAATTTGTCTGTATTGAGCATCTGTTTTCAAATCAAAAAAAATTCCGATAAATGAAAAAACCAATGATTGTAAATCAGAATGAAACCTGTTTGAAATTCATTTTCATGAATTAAATTATTAAATGAATCATGGATTTCATGATATTTATTGTAATCAACATTGCTCAATGCTTTTTTAAGGTGAACACAGAGTTCGTTACGTTGTTCATTGGATATTATATCGCCGAGTATTAAAAGTAAACCAACAGTAGATTTTGTGTCTTGCATATTTCTATTCATTGATGTTGCCATTACATCAATGATCAAGAACCAGTAGATAGAAGATGAAAGAATAGGAGAGTAGCAGCTGCGACGAATACGATTTTGAAATGAATGTTAATGTGGCAGGACAATAGAAAAAAAAAGAATGAAAGAAATGATTTTTTTCTTCTTTTTTTCTCTATTCCACATCGACCCTAGAGGAGTCAACCACTGTTGAGAAAGAAACTTACATTATGTATAGTTATGTGATCTCTGTAAAGTACCTTAAAATCAAGGAATCTTTGACGTATAATCTCTTCAACCCAATCAACATAGAAAATTTACGTAATTCATAGGATTTGGTCAAGTTATTTGATAATAGTATTGTAAATGTGACCTAGACGCAGTGGTGCAAATAGAAGAATTATAATATGCCGGTAGTAATGTAATTGAATGTGATTAATATTTTTCTTCTGCCGGTAGCAATTGCTGAAATTTTTTAATGTTTCTTTTAATTCCGTTGAATTTCAATACAGTAACGAGTGAGAATGATCGATACAAAGACTTCACTGAAAACGTTTTTTATTGCGCCGATGAACATTTTCAAGAATCCGTCATGTGTTCTTGTCGTAGCAAATTTACCAATCGTTGTGTATCTTTAGAGAAAAATTTTGGTGTTACAGAAAATAACAGCAATCTCATAAAATGTTTAACTATGATTTATAATATTCACAACGGAGACTAAAATAATCGCATCATCTTTTAAAGTTGAATGCACATTGAACAGAAAGAATAAGGAAACTTATTCATGTGTACGTTTTTCGGTTGTTCCGCACTACGTTAGATCTTTGGAAAAATCTATTTTTCTTGCCATCAAACTCTGAGTCAATTCATTTTGAAATATGTTTAAACATAAAAAATGGTAACACTCGTAGAAACTTGAATTATGATGAGGATTTGTGAAATGCAATATAATCCTTAACATATGCTATTATGAACAATAGCTTATTATAAAACTTTTATCTTTTAATAAAGTTTCCACGTAATAATTTACAACATGCCCCTATTTGAAATCGACACATGTAGGAAACATTTTTATAATGTATGCTTCTATATTTTCATATATTAATTTCATATAATTGGTGTTTCTCTTTCACAAGAGATCTGCTGCAACTGTATTCCATCATTTCAATGCCTATTAGTCTTATTAGCAAGAACACGTAATAATAGAAAACAAATTTAACATAGTTCATACACAGTTATGTCTATAATCGGGTTGAAATTCTTTCACTAAAATGTTAATATATGTTTCGTTTGATGACACATATAATAAATTTAATGCTACTAATGAAAGAAACGTAGCCTTTCTGGAAATATGTCGTTTTTTTTTCAAAGAATCGCTTGATCTAAAACCATTAAGGGTAGTTGTGAAATGAATTCATTCTCGTACCATGTAAAATTTTTATTGTATCATTCGGGTTCTAAAACTTCTTTCTGGAACAAGAGTCACACATATTTTCGTGCTACTGTTCTAGTAGCATAGTGAGAGGCCTGCTTGTAAGATCCAATATGTATTCCAGCAATAGATAATATCTTCCTTTGTTCATCTATGATACTGTCTTTAAATGGTTTTTTTATTATGTTTGAATTAAAATTGAATATCTTATTCTCATCATGTTTTTCGCTCTATCCCAAAACAATGAAAAAAACGAAAGTAGTAAAAAGCGAATCCTTTAATACCGGATATTGATCAGTAGTTTCTGGCTTTTTATGCACATGTTCATGATGATATCAATGATGTGTCAGTGCTGCTTACAGTAAGATTCTTCATTCGTTTGTTTCTATTTCTTTTATATAATTGAAGTTAATAAAGAAAAATATTCTTGTAGAAAACGTGAAGTACTACATATAGTAGTCTATAGATTTATTCAATGAGAATGTATTACTTACTTAGATTTTTCGTTTCTTTTTTCCTATTTCGTAGAATAGTCACACAAATAATTGAAAACTAACAAAATTGTAATTGATTATGCAACTTTTATTGACGATAAAAAGATTTCTGTGAATGTCAAAAAGCCACTAGTGATTCTTAACGAGAGAAAAATCTTTGTCTCAATGGTAATTATGATTTAAGAAGAAAAATACTACGTTCACATGCACAACAAAAAACATCGATACATAACACGCTAACGGATAAATTTGTTTGTTTCAGGAATAATACAACATTCAAAAAAAAACAGAGGGAAGCAATCACTACCGATGATGTTCAAGTACTTGAGAACAAAAAAATATCACTTGTTATTTAAATCGATCTCTGTCATGCGGCACTTCATAATGTATTTCAGGTCCAAGTGGAATTATTCCTGTTGGATTAATCATTAAATGTGATGCATAATAATGTTTTTTAATTTCATATATATCAACTGTATCTTTTATTCCTTCCATTTGATATATTTCACGAACAAATCCATATAAATTTGGATAGTCTTTGGAAATCATCTTTTTATTACATTTAAAATGTGAAAAATAGACTGGATCAAATCTTAATAATGTTGTCCATGCACGTACATCAGCTTCAGTTATTTGATTATTATCAATAAGATAACGTTGCTTTGAAAGTATGCTTTCAAGTACATCTAACATTGAAAAAATATCTTCGTATGCACTATTGTATGGTTCTTGAGATTTAGCAAAACCAGCTCGATATACTCCATTGTTTAATTTCGGATAAACTTGTTCATTAAGTTCATCAATACGTGAACGAAGATGTTCAGGATAGAGATCTAAATCTGCATGACGAGCAAATTTATTAAATTCAGAATTGAGCATGCGAATAATTTCCGATGATTCATTATTAACTATTTTTTGAGTCTAAAATATCATTAGAGAACGTTTAGAGTTTTTTATTTTGAATCGAATTCAAATAAACTACATTATTAATTGCAAATCGATTGAAATGCAAAAGACAAAACAAAATAAATATATCTTACTAGTATTTCATCTTTTTATTCATCAATAGATATTTTCTTCGATTACAAAAGACTTAGGATTTAATAATCGATTCAGAGACTCTACATGAAAACCTATGCGTTTTTTTCGTTTTATTTGAAAGAATTTCTTGAAATATTTACAGACTTTTTTCAAGAGAAAATCCATACTATTTCGTATACTCAATAAGAGAATCATGAAAAATGATTAATCACATAACATTTGGTAGAACTCTCATTCTAATGGAAAGTTAGAGAAAACAAAATTCATTTTGTTAAATTTTGAAAATAATTAATTGAATATTCAATTTTTGGTGACATTCGACTTTCTATTTACCTACTAGTGAATACACTAAGAGTTCGAATTATATTTTTGTCAAGTGCTAAGATCCTCAAGAAACTCTATGAAAAGTAATATAAGTGAGGTTACTATTAGATATCAAGTATTTTCAAATTCGAACAGTGTCAAATCTACCTCCACCGTTTTCTTGAACAATTAAACAGTTATATTCAATGTTTTTTTTGTAACTATTATTTCACTGAAGAATGTTAGTCAATGATAGATCTACCGATTTCTTGGATAGTTTTCTATAGAGTTCTATTGAAAATGGACAAGTCATTGTTTTCTACTCATGTATCAAGATCACGTAATGTACTGTTAATAGTCTACTTCAAAAATATTATCGAGTAAGAGTTTCTCTTGATATCAATAAATTTACTATGATAAAATAACCCATTATCTACGCACATTCGATATTCGTTTTCTAATACAGATTTTTCAAGATATCATGAGTAAAGTTTTCGACAAGTATTGACACTCATACTAAGTACTCACAAGAAATACGGGTACACTTGAGATTTTTCACATTCACTATCGGTTGTTTTTACACGATATATTATTTTCTACTTCAAATTTTTTCAATGTTATTGATCTTTAATTAACTATTTTGAATTAGAACTTCTGTTGTTCCGTTTAAAAATCCATGTGGTATTTTAAATACATGTAGTGCACAACTAGCTAGGAATATATTTAACAAAATCATTCTCATTCTATTTACTTTAAGATCGAAGAGCACAGGCACAGTGATGCGAGCACTATAATCGGGTTCACTCAATCGGTAAACATCTCGAAGATGTGTAAATGTCGGATGATGTGGATCAGGATATTTTTCTCCAAATGCCCAACCACAGCCTTTTTCCATTTCAAGTAAACCGTCAACGATCGAATACGATATAACATGATCAAGACCTTTTAATTTCAATACAGTAAGTGTGCGATGAGCCTAAGACAAAAGAAAAACACTTTATCAAAAACAACAATCAACTCATGCTTACCCATGGACATGCTAATGCAACATATAAATGATAACGGTTTGCTTCTGCAGCATAGTCAGCAGATGCATCATCTTTAATCCAGTTGCGAAAACTTGTAACTAGAATAAATGTTCAAAAAAAACTATCAATGAAGAAAAAGAAATGTTAAAAATATGATTCTAACCTCCTCGAACGAATTCGCCTTTTACGTTTGTCACAGGAGTTTTATTATCTGCCATGAGTAATAGACTAAAATCAATAAACAGTCATTTTACATTATATATATATATCCCCTTCACGCTGCTATGAAATGATGACTATGCACTTTTCTTGTGTTTTTTCTTTCTGTTCTGTTCCTTTTTCTTGATATAAATAAAACTATTCTGTCATAGTTATTTTTTTTTCTTTATTAAAATCTATTTTAAGAGACTAAGTTCATACATAAAATAGTGAACAAGCGTTGTTTTTTATCCACAATATGAACAATATACAGACGAAAAGACAAAAAAAGAAACTAGCACAATAGATATATAATATATTGTTTCATTTTCATAAACAATAGAAAGCATCAGCGCATAATCATATTCATTTAAAAATAACGAAGATAAAAATGCGTATTTTAATTAAAATGAAACTAATTTTTGAGTTGATGAACGACATTTAAAAATATAATTTGCACCATCATCGATAATATAATCATCATCGTCATCAGCTATATTTTCAACAAATGTGTCACCCGTTTCATCTTCATGAACAACATCAGCATAATCATCATCATCATATTCTTTCATATTATAGTTTGAACTCATGGAATATTCCTTGTTTATTATTGAAGAATTAGGATCATATGTATTATCATACTCTTTTGTTAATTTTCGATATCCTTTTTGTATTTGACGACTATGTGGTATTGATTTATTTGATAGAAAATCATCAGCAGTTTGAAAATTATCATAACCATCTGTGTAAAGAAAGAAAAAAAACAATACTAGTAACTTCTTGTTAAAAAACAAATTTAAAACTTTCAACAAACCTCGTTCAATTTTAACAATTAATGGTGATTGTTCAGTATTTTGATTTTGATTACGAAATTGTATTATAGCCATTTGTTCGTCATCATCTTTACTATAGGTTTCTTGATGTTCAGACTGTACATCTGCAATCGTATTTTGTTGTTCGTCTTCAACATATTCTTCTTGTATTGTGGCGTTTTTCATTGCTTCGACATCAAATGGATCAATATGATGTGCATCATAATGATGACGTTCAATAGCACGAACATGTGTAAATTTATTTGAACATAAACTACAACGATAAATTGTTTCCCGTCGTAACATTTGTTGTTTTATGGATGACGATGGTGATGTTGATGGTGAAAGTTGAGAGTTTTTCATTGATGATGAAAATGTTCGTGGTCGAATCGATAAACCACCAGCAGGTATTTTTGCATAAACACCACAACGATGAACTTTTGTAATATGTTGTCGTAGATCACCACGTGTTGCATACATTAAACCGCATTCATTACATTGAAATGTTCGATGATCTAAAATAAAGTATTGATTTTAATATATAAAATAAATTTTTGTTTCTTCAGTCATCAAATATCATGATCTATGTACGAAATAGACAAATCGTTTCGAAACAAAAATATTGCTTGTTTGTTGATAACTCTCACCGTTCTATTTAAATTATCTATTCTACAATCAAAATGTTCACTTGTATATGACAAAGAGAACATATATTTTTATTTGTCTATACTACACGTAGATAGTTGAATGACGTATCCCATCCTGTAAAAGTATTACCTTATCTAGTTGTCATTTCTAGACAGTACGTCAGTCAGATGTAGAGTAATTGCAGCTCATCACTTGAGCCTTCATATACTAATTAATCTACTATCCGAGATGTTCGTTACAACTTCACTACTACGAATAATCAAATGACACAAAACTTAGTCGTCATTGATCGACAGTCATTTCAAGGTTGATAGTATTCAAGTTTATGGATCGTTTTTATTGAAATTGAACAGTATTTCATGACGACACAGTTTTTGTGAGATATGAATGATCTTTCAAAATTTCATGTCACACAAAACAAACAATCTTTCGAGAATCAAAGCTTTCAATCAAAGAAGTCTAAGTATCAATCAGAATTAGAGCTCATACAATTTACGTTTGAGCCTTGCTACGAAAAATCTTCGTGGAATTTGTAAATCAACATCTAATTGTTACATTCGTTATTTTTTCGTAGGACTCTGAGTTCATTCATAGAAGTTATTTTTACTATTCAATTATGACTCCATGGTATTTCAAATAAAAATCAGTTACTACTGCTAAGCAATACTCTCGAATATAGAAATTAATGTATGCATCACAATGACTTTCTATTATATCTTTTAGTCAACAATAATCCCAGTATTTGAAATAATTGCTGACAATGATCCTTAACTAATCATACGAGAAAATTACATGATCATATTTCTAAATATGAACGAACGCATAGATTTAACAGAATAATGATGACGAATCAATCACATTACACAAAACAAGAAAATCGTATCTTCATTTCAAAGTACATATAATATGAGTCTTCGTAAATGCAACGAGTATGAAATTGACGTAGTCATAAAAATGTCACATAATGCATCAGAATTTTTACTTGATAAAGAACTGATAGTCTTTACTAAAAACGAAATTTCTATAGGTATTCTTTATTTTCAAACGTTTTCAAGTTCATGAAAATTCAAATTCAAAATGATTTTCTCATTTGAATAACGGTCAACTCGAGTCACTCATATCAACTTAATCTTATTTCACCAACTTATAATCGTTAATAACAATTCGAACCGTTATGCTGATTTAGATGGAGAGTATTGCATCTAATAGAAACTGGCGAAATGTTTTCATTAGTTATGTTTACACATGAAAAATGTAAAATACGATATCATGAATTCTTATGCATAATATTAAAGTTCACGTAAATATAACTAACCTCGGTGTTGTGAATTCATATGATCATCAAGTAGATTTTGTGAATAGGTTTTATACGGACACAATGCACAATTGAGTTGAACACGTGGTGTACTATAGTTATTATTATTTTCATGATGATTTTTTTTATGTTGATTTAATTCATGTCTAAAACAAAAAACATCGTATATGTTCTCTTTTCGAGATAATAAATTCTGTAAAATAAAATCCATACGCATCAGCGAACTCTTGATCACATTTAAGACATGTAACGAAATCGTCATCATTAGCATGTTTTTTTATCATATGTTGTTTAAGATCAGCTTTACGTGTTAATACTGTTGGACAATATGTACAATGAAATTTTTGTGCATTTGCTTGATGTGTTAACATATGTGCTTTTAAACTGTTACTTTGAGTAAATCGAAATTTACAAACCTATAAAATTCAATATTTCCCTCGATTTACATTAAATAAAAATCAAAGATATCTTACTGTGCATTGGTATGGTCGCTCACCTAAAATTAAAACGAGATTATTACGATATAATGAAAAAACAACAACAAAGATTCTCTTCTGCTATACCCGTATGAACACGTAGATGACGTTTTAGTTTGAATGTATCTGGACTACAATACGAACAATGAGGACATGAATATGGTTTTTCCTAAAAAACACAACAACAACAAGCGTTCAATAAAATATTAACTAAAACCATAAATCCGAAATTCGTACGCCTGTATGTGTTCGTATATGCCGACGAAGTTTACTTAATTCAACAGTTGCATAACCACATTCTTCACATTTATGTGGTTTTTCCATCGTGTGTCTGAAGAAGAAAAAATTATAAATCAATACACTTGAGTAAATATACAATTAAGTAGTTAAGATTGAACATAAACCTAATTTTCTCAAATTGTGAGGTGACACATATCTACAATTGGTATGCTTTCATCTATTATCTATTGATATACTAAGTTCACTGTTGTTTAAGCTTGATCGTAAATTCGCAAAAATATTTCACTTCCTAATTCCCTTTTTTTTAGTTAGAAAATAATCAATTACGAGTTCACGGTTTATTTAGGCGATTTCTGCTAACAAATTAAGTTTTTTAAGCAAAATCGACAACCAAGTAAACTTCAGATCAAGGCCAAGTGATTCAAGATTCGTTGTTTCACAAAGTAAAATTGATCTTCAAAATCTGTCGACGAACTGTGATTTCTGTTACATCTACAACTTTCCATTTATCATTATGAAAACAAAGACTTTCAATTGTCACATACTTATGTCTTTTTTTCTTTTCTTTATACCAACAAAATTACAGTGAGATTGTACATATATATATACTCGTATGATAAGAATATCTCTAACTTACTTGTAGCGAACATGACGAATAAGCTCACCACTTGTTGTAAATTTGAATTCACAAAATTTACACTAGACAAAGAGAAGCAGAACTAGTTAGCAATAGCAATAGATGTTTTCGTTTTTGTTTACCTGAAATGGTTTTATACCAAGATGTGTATTAACATGATTTTGTAACTGTGCTGTTGTTTTAAATGTATTTGAGCAGTATGTACCTGAAAGAAAAGTATGTACAATTATTTTATTGTTTAGTTGCTAAATTACATTTATGTGGTCGTTCAGTTGAATGGGACTTAAGATGACGTTGAAGAAGATACTTTTTACCGGTACAGTAATTGCTAGAACGTAGTTAACACTGATATATATATATATGAAAAAAGATTTGATTCTTACCAATACGGACATAGATGTTTTTCATCGCGACGAACTTTAGTTGAAGTTTTTGTTGAATCACGTGCACTGTTATTACCTACTGATCCCGAATTTTTTCGATTTGAAACTTCACTAGAACATAAAAGCAACAACGACACTAGTTCAAATGATTGAAATTGTAAAAACGAGTATTGTATACCTAAATTCATACACGGTAGAATTTGCTTGAGAACCCAATGAAATATCAACTGGTGCAACAGTTGAGAAGTCTTCGTCATCTTCGACATGCCAATCTTCATCATTATCACCTATTAGTTCACGTTTAGCTGGTCGTCCACGGCGTCTTTTTATAATACTACTATTGGTATTATTATTTTGAAGAGTGTGTCGCTGGTGCTCTTGTTTAACACGCGCCACCGGCAGTTCGTCAATGTTGTCGTCGTCGCCCTGATCGTCTTCAAAAGAATGTTCATCATAGCCTGGATCATCAGCAAATTTAACATTGAAACTTGCTCTTGATCGTGTTGAACGACGTATTTCACTAGTCATTATGATCAATTTTGTTATTTTTTTTGTTAATCGACTTCAGAGAAAATATAATCGTTTAGAAAGTGGAGCCACTCAATCAGTAGGAATAGGGGGCACCGTATAATTACGACGTCACTGCTTGTCGGCTCTAAATTGATAGTTAACATCATGGAGGTCATAGTTCATTGTATATTCCTCATAATCCATACATGTTTAATAGAAAATATAATCAATCTTCTGTTCTCGAGAATAATTTTTATATTTTGAAATGTTTATTAAATCTTTGAATAAATATTTCAAATTTTCATAAAATTTTTAACAATCAGATAGATGTCGGTATAATATTAGAGAAAGTTAGTTTGAGTATATAAAGGTGATCTCACATAATATTTTACTTGAAAATTTATCAGTCAACATCCAAAATGCCTTGATTAAAGCCAAAACAGACAGACAAGTTAGAGTCTCTACAACTGATGCTTGGTAAATGTCAGTGGCGGCGGAGCCATTGAGACACGTGAGGCTTGAGTCTCACCTAGTTTTTAGCTGTAGAGGCTCAGCCTCACTTGATTTCGGAGTGAATATTGTTATTTCTTATTCAAAGAATGTGTCATCTAAAGCATCTGATAGGTTCAGATACATATTCACACATTTATCTATGTTCACAAGTCGATATTCTTTCCAGATTCTTTTTTTGCAGAGTAATCTGTCAAGATTCTATTTAGTTTTGAAGTTCAGTCAAGACTCTTTCTATCGATGAAAGAAAGATAGAAAGATTCTTCACAGAATTGCAAGAAGAATATCATTCTGCTGCTCTTTATGCTTTATATAAATTGCTAATACTCATTTTATCGTGCATTCGTTCATGCAAAGCTAAACAGTTAACATGATGAAATTAATAAGAAATATTGAAATTCATGCGGCTCATATATGTTGTAAATTAAAGATATGTATATGCAAATATCATGTGATGAAATTTATTAGTTTATTTAGCTTTTTCTAAGGCTAAAAATGATGAACGTGACGAAGAAGATTCGTAGTCGTGAGCAGTTCCTGAATATTCAATAGATTTTTTTTCTTTTCTCAAAACACTGACATTTCTCAATTAAAATTGTCAGTATCATACTTGCCATTGTTCACAACTTTTGTCGTGTCGTTACTTGTATCGTTCTGTAATTTTTGTCATTTGTCTGAGGTATTGAAATAAAATGTACCATTGTAGCACTATTTTTTTCACTTATATTTTTATCGTGAAAACTATTTACTGATAATAACGTTGATGACGATAAATCGTATTATAGTACACGTAATAATTCAAAAAAAGAATGCAAGAATCTGATCAGATTACCCAAGAAAAAATCGTATATTATAATGAAAAGAGTCCGCCCTAGACTTCAAGAAGTGCACGATTCTTTGCAGATTATAGATTTCTTGCTTAGTCATCGAAGATATAGAACAAAAATCTTCACAGATTTCTCAGGAAATCAAGAATCTGGAAACAATAGAGACAAGAATATTAACTTGTCGACCTACATATATCCTATACATAGCTCTTCTTTCATTTTCTTCACTTGAATTTTTCTCTTCTTTTCGTGTTGTTTACATATGTTCTCTCTTTTTCATGTTTTCTTTCCAACGCGGTTCGCTTTTTTCCTATTTGGTTTATGAATACAGTGAAAAAGAGGAAGCAAAGAGGGTCAACAGAGTATACTAAATCGCCAGCTGATTCATCAACGTCGATCAACGATAAAAATAGTGAAGAAATTTCAAATGAAGATGCATCACTTATCGTTGTCGATGATGAGTCAGAAGAACAGTTATCAAAGTAAGTGTGAATTAGCCTGTTGTATGTCATCAACAGTGTACGTGTCGGTGACCGGATCCGAATCGTAATCAACATCGATGAAAGGGATATAGAGTTCTCAAGCATCATGGTTCAAAAATTTTCCCTAGCTTACTCTTTGTAAAAATATTATGAGCCTCACCTAGTTCGATGATGCTCCGCCGCCCCTGGTAAATGTATACACTCTTGTGTTCAATCTTTTGTCGAATTTGAAAAAATTCGTAGGAGCCAAATGGCTTCCACTTTACTTATCTAATGTTGCATGCATGCCAAATGATGACTGCAAAAGTACAATTGTAATTAGTTTTTATCCTATAGATTTAAGATAAAAGTTGAAAAAACCAATGGAAATCGATTACTTGGCCAAGATTGTATATTAGACTCTGAATGAGTTCAAAATTGTTGAATCTAGACACTATTATGTACAGTGTGTCTTCTTCAGTATTAGTTGGAAAGTTAACTTCAAGAAAGAAATGGCAATGGTACTGATTTTCTCAATAGAGAGTGACAAGATAAACGCAAAGAGTCTATGGGAACTTTGGAAAACAAAAGTTTTCTTTCATTTATTTATATTTATTGTATGAAAAGTCTTTAGAGATAAAGATAAATTATTTCTGTTTGCACGATGTTATCATTCTATCCACATACAAGGTTATTTTGACAGATACAGGTACTGTAGAGAACCCGAACAGGTTCGATTTTAAATGAAATCGAATAGAAACATGAATACTAACGCTTAATTATACATGATAGAAGTTGGTAAACGAATCAGATGATAAGAAGAAAATAATAATTCAACTTGACGACGGTACAGAATTCGTCAATTTGGATGATTTTGATGCTATAAAAGTATTATCACGTTCTTTTTTATGAGGCTTAGGTTTAGGTCGTATAACATGAGGTCTTGAATAAATCGATAATTCTGGATTCGATAGAAATCTATTATCTCTTGCAGCAATTTTGAACAAGACCATTAATGTGATAATAAGTCCGACGACGCCCAACGTAATGTAGGATATGTAAGGAATAATTAATCCATTATTCGCTCGCATTATTGTATTGTGTGAATTTGATTTAAGTTATGTCATTTAGTTCGAGGAACGCAAAACAGTGAAATAAATCTTAACAGAAAGCAAATAGGAAAAGCAGATCTCTACATTTTATGATTAAAAAAAGCGACAAAGACAAATGACTCGTGTCTACATTCAAATAAAAGAAGAAAAAACGAATAAAAATACTATCTATCTTCATCAAATAATTACAATATGAAGGATATGGGTTGCTAAAAATAAACGCATTTCCAAAAACACAATATTGATCAAAAATTCTGTGAAAACAACATGTTCCAATATTATTTTCACTTGGAAACAAAAATCTTACTGGCTAACTTATAACAAATGCCATTCATTTGTATTAGAAAACATCATGAATACGAAATACTTTTGGAACTATCATGAAAGTTTGTCAAAGTACTCTCTTGAACAGATTGTGTACTTTACAAAACAACTTTTTCAATTGATTAAACAATTTTGTATGAAGAAACAGAGCACAACATAGCATTTAGTGATATACGTATATATCACACTTGACATGATTCTTCAGTTGGGTTTGGAATAATAAAGCTTTGATAGAGAATGAAAAAGATAATTAGAAAATAACTTGCTAGAAAAACAGTTATCAGAACGATTTATAGAAACTTTTATTATTTTTAAATAATGAATGCATATTTTTAAAACTTTTTTTCTTAATTTTTTTATTGTTTCTGAAAAAAGTAAAAAGCATATTCTCTATCTCCTTTTTTTTATTCAGATATTCATCGCATGAAATGCAAAATAAATAGTGTTGTCTACATAAATGAGGACTCATTTCTCAGAATATAAATTTATTATTTAGTATCAAAATGAACGTTTGTAGTAATGAAGTATAATCACATATTGATTAACTTCACACGAAACTATATCAGTGGAAGCAGTTGAATACATTTCTTTTGTTTCTCGGAGTGAATGACAAAGAATCTTTATTCTACAGTATCTCAAGCAATTTTGATAAATTACCGTTCAAATCAAGATTTTTTCTAATAACTGCTCGAGATTATCTCAGGGAAAAAAATTTCTCTATTTTTGTCCATAGTACAATTCGGCAAATTATGTTGAATGTTCTCAACATGATAATTAAAATGAAAATCTAAATTTTAGAAAAGGTTGAAAATTTTTCCTGAACATTAAAAACTGCATGTATGATTGATAATCTTAAAGAAAACCAATACAGATAAAAACTCAAGTGTATGAACGAACAGATAAAATCTAATGTTAGCAGTTACCACGATTTACGAAAAATCTAACTTAGAATTTCAATGTCAACTAGATTCTAATCTTGTTCGCCATGTATATACAACAGTTCACAATGATGAGTATTTCTATTTTACATGTCACTCATCAAATGCAATACAATTAATTATGGACCTAATGACTAAATTCTATATTCTAGAATTAATCTTAATGAAAAATATTTCTAAGTGCTTGAAAATGTGCAACAATTCGTCTTCATTCATCACACTGAGTTATTATTTTTGTCGTCGGTATGCGCATAAATGAGAAGAAAAAAACAACATTTTTCTCTTAACACATTTTCTTTCCTGATAATCGACAAACTCTATTCTGTAATGTTCTGTTCTTTTTCTATAATGTCTGTAATACTTTTCAACAGTTGAAATTTATATGTAAAAAATGTAACAAATATGTGTTTCAGATTAAAAGAAAATATATTTAGTCAAGTAGGAGATGTCAGAGATTTCAATACTGTTTCTCATGCTTTAATTATTTTTATAATGGCCTTTTGGTATTAAAAATAAATTTGAAGTCCTTAGTGAAAACCTAACAAACCATCACTGTTCTTGAATTTTCATGGAATTATATTTCTCATAGTACCACCTTGTACTAATGAATATTTTAAGCAATTGAAGATATACTGTACTGTCCAGGATTATTCATATGTATACCATAGTGGAACGTGGATGGATGTGGGTAAAAATAATCGCTACACCCACGGCCTTTTGTTAGTAATCGTCGTGTTATAAAATTCTTTGGATAATAATATTGACAATATTTGCATTTGACGAAAGTTGGAATCGAAAATGAATTCTGCAAACTCAAAATTTTTGATTAAAAATATCGGATTTTCGTTCGGGTAGCTGAGCAGCTGATGAATTGCTTTCATAACTCTGGGATTAATCTAATGCAATATCAGTTTTTATTTATGAGGCTATGAGTGTGGTAAGAGTGCGCGATTAGAAAAGTCACATTCATAGCTTCAAGACAAACTGCTGACTATACTATCTTTGTTCTAGATCTCACAACTATTATATTCTATCCCACAATTTAACAATTCAAGAGAATCGCATTCAGGTTTTGAGATGAACTTTAAAACGATCCATTACAATTTCATGAATGAAAGAAAATATTTTCATCAACTTAATACTATGGATGTGGATGTACATATGGGTGTTATTACCACATAGATAAAGACATCCGCACCCACACCCAAGTCCTTTGTTTCTAGTTTGAACTAAAACTATAAATGTATCTTCACAACCTAGCTAAGAAACAAGAGATGATATAGAGTTGACTGATCGAAAAAGCTACATCAGTCAGCGAAGTTTTTGTTTTCTCATGTTTTGAAAAAAATTCAAGTAGATAGTAACAGAAATGTTTCGACGAATTCGGGATGACAATGATACATCTCAGAAAAACAAAAGTGCCGTTCACAACAACTCAAGTTTTATGCAGGAGAAAGGAATGCACTTTAATCAATTTGATGAACACGTCGGTAGGATTTTTGACATCAATGAAGGGAGACCTTTGATGAAAGATCCCATCCAATGAGACAATGATTTCTAGTGTCATGCATAGATAAATATGTAAAAATTATGCTTTTCAAAATTCAATAGCATTATTTGTTCTGTTTGATTTTTTATTAGAAGGTTTCATCTATGTTATACAGTATTCGACACTAGAGATATCACAAGATATTTTCATGAGAAAAAGTATGAGCAAGAAAAAATCAGTGATAAAAGAAGCATTATCTCGGTGATGTCATTCATAAAAAGATATTTCGAATCTAAAATACTAAATTTCTTTTTTTCGATACATCAGTAATTCATTGTTACTGTCGACCAAATCTTTGCGTGTTAATTTCTTCGATTCAATGCAATTAATACATGTAAATGAATATCATCACATGATTTATTTTTCTATCCAGGCATTCACTATGTTGCTATTATTCATATTAACTACATATTTGATGAAATGCAATAAAAACATTGGAACATGTCGTGTTTAATCAGACCAATTTGATTTGCTCAGATCTGTTTATAATGTTTGATTTTATTATTATTATTATTTATTTATTCTTTAGAAGAAAACACTGCGCGATAAATGTAATAATTGATAAAGTTTTAGACTGGTAAATTATCAAAATAGGAGGAAGAAATAGATGAAAGCGAATAATTATAAATGGCTTTAGTATAAGTGAAAAAAATCGTTGGAGTAAACGTCGTATTAGTTAAAATTCAAATAAAAATGACAAGAACTTTATGTTCCGAGTTTCAGTATGACAAAAAGAAAAAGAAATTTTTTACGGAGTATACTAATTCATGAAGGCATGTGTCTACATAAATGAATACACTTGATCAAGATTAAAATAAGATTTAACCCGACATGTATGCTGATACAGGATAAGTAGAGTATGTTGTTGAATGAGAAGTTGCTGTTTCAGTAGTAATAGACGGTGTTGTCACATAAGATGATACTGTTTGCGAAGAAATCATTTCAGCTATATATGTTTCAGAACTTTATCCTGCATAACGGCACCCACGGCCTACGATGAAAATCAGAAAGAAGAAGTTCATTTAAAAAAAATATACGATGAATTCAAACACTATTTGCATGCGGATTTCAGTTTGATCTTCGCTCAGAGGTCCAGCTATGTCCGAAGCAGCGCTTGATCGAACCCCATAAATCTGAGAAATAGATGATGTTCTATGGTTGTTATTTGTCTCAATAGTTGTGTACTAAAGTGATGAAGATATGGGATACCACGGAACAAAGCTTCTTCCTGCGTTTTTGTATAATGTATCAAATATGGCCAAACGTTTTTCTGCACATTTACTGAGACCTTTATCATTGACTCCTTTTGATTGGTCTCTCTCTTTTGCACACGGAGTTGAATGCAAGAGAGTAATCTCGCCAGCCAAATACATACCAGATATTGGAGCCGGACATCGTCGACGACGTCTTGCATCGTTTGCTAACACTAGTTGGGTCATAGTCACGAAAATTTTACATGACTCACACTGATACTTGTGTTTGGCCACTAGCTATATATACTGCAGCACACTAGAAGAAAGAATATTTCTCGATGAATTTCAATGACAAAGAATAACTCTGAACACATACCAAAGTTGGCAGGGCTGTGTAATCACGATGTTTCCACTGAAAATGTACCCGGTGCATTCGTATAAAATGTTTTCAGCATAACAGCATTAATAGCATATTCTAAAACATATTGTTTGATGTTTGTTAATACTGACAATATGAACTGGAGATAAATTTGCTACCTTCTCCATTGACAGCTTGACTACGATTCGGAAGGTAGATCGAAATAGTTAAGACTGAAAACCATGTTTGCTGCCATAGTGAGTAATAAAGTTCTTATGCAACAAATTGATCCTTCAATCAATCCAAAACATATACCTGAATTTCTTCGACCCATATCTGGACAGGAAAATGATAGATCTGTGAATTAAAGCAAAGGAAAAAGTTTTCTCAACTAACTTATTGATGAATAGTACCTGGGGACAGCTTTCTACTACGATTTGTTGTACGTACAGGAGGAAGACATATTTTACCGTTGCTACGAAAAAAAATATTATCAATATAAGTATGTACGTACATCAAGGGGGAAAAGGAGAGCTTCCAGTGTACTCCCAGTACTCCAGTGTACTCCTTGTACTCATAGGTAGGGTCCTGCATGGGAACAAAATATTGCTTCTGTTCCCGGTGAAAGAATTTTGCATCTTTCCATCGTTTTCAATGCTAAAAGGTTTTTTGATAGTGAGTTTTGTACAAAAATGTTTGCTCTTTCAGGTCATATACTTAGAAGTCAAGAATACTTCTTCAATGCCAGCCCATTTAATTGGCAACACATTCGCGAAAATTATTTTCCCATTTTTCCCGCAACTTTGTTCCCGAACTTTTTGTTAACCCAACGATCTGGCAGTTAAGAGCTATTCGAAATTTCTCAGTATATGACCTGCAAGAGCAAACATTTTTGTACAAAACTTATTATCAAAAAACGTTTTAACATTGAAAATGATGGAGGGATGCAAAGTTCTTTCACCGGGAACAGAAGCGATTTTTTGTTCCCGTGCAGGACCCTACTCCCAGGCTGTAAGATAACTATCCTTCAACAAGTTTTACGTATTTCAAGCCTACTATCCATCTATGTTATAGTATATTATTGGGAGAACAGCCAGCACAAGTCCATTTCACAATAAAGCCAAAATACTCCGTTTTATTTCATTGACTTACAATTCTGGAGTACAATGAAGTATTTTGGCTTTATTGTGAAATGGACTTGTGCTAGCTGTACTCTTAAGAATAAACCGTAACACATGTGGCTCGTAGGCTTGAAATAGGTAAAACTTGTTGAAGGATAGTTATCGTACAGCTTGGGAGTATAAGGAGTTAGCTGGAGTACTGGAGTCTCGCCTTTCCCCTTCGACATACATACATTTATATATATATATACGTGCCTGGCTGTCATTAGTGTTTGGGAACACTTTAGTAAGGAATTTTGTATTGATGCGAAACTTAAGAATATTATGATGTTTTTTCGTTTGAAATTATTTTCTATTACACAACTAGCTGTAGAGTTCCGATATTATAGTTATTTCTTTCCAGTGTACATCAGTACATAAAGTTGATATAATCTTGGGAAGAGATAAACCATAGATTCGCAATCAATATTTCGTATGAGTTGGCGACTAGTCATGTTTGACAACAAAGTAATCATCTAAATTTGAGATACTTTATCGACCATCACGAAATGAAAACTATCTAATATTTAGAAACGCTTAAATCATAAGTAAATTATCAAGTAATCATTTTTCATTATATAGCCTGTCAAGAGCAGTAGTATAGTTGTTGTTTTAAATAGTATATCCAGTAGTAGGCATGCAACGGTGACAATAGTCGTTACAATTGGTCACTGGTAACTTTTTCACCAGTTACCGTTATAAGCCGGCATAAGTACATATTAGCCTTGGTTGGCCGGTATTAGCTGGTATAAACCGGTATACAGCAGTTATTAACCCGGTATTAACCGATCTTAGCCAACATTAGCCTTTATGACCGGTTACCGGTGGAAAGGTTAGAACGGTTACCGGTAAGGGCGGTTACCGTTAGAACGATGAACCGGTGATATACCGTCACTGCTGCATCCCTATCCAGTAGTGCCCTGAGACTAGCGGAGAACATTTCGCTGTATCTATCTTCGTATTCACTTATTTTGTATGATGAATTACTGTTGTTCTTATCTTTTTATCATTATTTGTTTTATTGAAAAGTATTTATCGAACAAAATGACTATTGCTTTTTTAAATGGCAAATAGTGCTTTCAATGGATCATTTACTACTGATAAAAAGAATATTTTCAGTCTAGTTATTCACATCATGGGAAATATCTCTTCAAGATGTTCTTTTCTCGACCTCTGATTGGTTCTTAACACAAAAATTGCCAATCATTCATACCCGTTGAACATGATTGCTGTGAAATCCTACTAATGAAATAGATTTTCTTGATTTATTTTAAATAAATATGTTAAAGCTGAACTTTTGAATTTCCTTGTGGTTATATCTTTACATAGGACGAAGGTGAGCAATATGATCGCCTTAATACTGACAGAATTCCATCAGAAGTAACTGAAAATCCACTGACCCGGAATCCGATACAATATCCAACTGGATACGAATAATTTTTCACAGATTTCTATCTTTTCTCGTCGGATTCCAACAGATAGCGATGAAATCCGGACCGTATTCTGGGTCAATGAATTCTTCGACCTAAGTAGATGTTGGTCTTACAAATGATACAGATTTGTATTGCTGGTAAATGAACTACCTAAGCGCACACACGAACGAAAAATCTGTCGGGCATTTTTCAATATCAAGATAAGCATATGAATTTGGAAATGCATAAAAGGAAATAAATATGTACGTGCAATTGAAAGTTGTCAGTCTATGTCAATAATTGATATATAAGAGAAAGAAAGTAACTTTAACATGGCTACTAAAGTTATTGCTTGAAAATTCCTTTTTTCACCAATTCTTGTATTTTCAACTTGAAAATTACAAAATCTTATCGTAGGTCAGTCAGCAGAAGACCGGATTATTCTTATATGAAAAATGAACATCGATCGAGAGAGATCGGATTGTTTATTTCACTTCTCAAACGAAATACACATAAGCCAACAGTATAACGTTCACAGTCTCAGTAGTTTAACAAAAAATATGACGTTGTTGATGGCAAACAAACCTCAGTGATCTGTCTATTCACATTTATTTAATGTACTTGTGCCTTGGTTTTTGAGTATCTTTTTAACGACTTTCTTAAATGGACGAGAAAATGACTATGCTTGCCATTTAACAGATTTTTATCGTTAATGAAGAGATCTGCTTGTGCTACATAAGACATGTATAATTATTTCAGTTATTTTATGTTTGGTTTTTGATATGGTCAAGTAGAAGATGTTTTTTTTTATGACAATTGTTTTCAGTTATAACTTCTGCCATAAATGCAATTTGTTAGTATTGGTATTTTTCCTAGGACGAAAATATGTGTCGAACTGATATGTGCTGAGAACGAATAAGACAATCTAATAGAAATTATATTTACTAAGATCTATACAAGAAAACAAAGTTAAGGTTACCGCAAAGTATATTAAAATTCGTCAATTTGATTTCTTTCAAAGTACTACATGGGACATTGTATGTATTTTGTATAATTTTCAATCGATTCTTTTTAATTGATTGTTGGAATTAAAACATGTGTAATAAATTGATCTTCCTTAAAAATTCCGTTGCCATTATTCAAGTGTTAAAAGTCAGTAGTATATTTCTATTTGTACGAGATCTAGGCAAAAAAATTACAACGATCCTGAATAGCTTAGGAATCTTTCTTCACAAATAGGCATTCTTGTAACAAGAGCATTTTGAAAATAATTATCTAGCAAAGGAAGAATGCATAATTTCATGCTTATAGTTTCAGAAATTTCCCATGCAGCATCGACCTGGAGATGTAAGCCGTAAGGTTGAGCCACCATCACCGATAAGTGAATGTACAAATCTGAATAGTTGTATCTATTCTCGACTGAGTGTATGCCATGAAATTTTTTATTAATACTATCGATTTTTTATATCTACGAACAAGTAATATACTCTCTGTACGAAATAATAAAATACAAAGCAATTAAGTGAATGTGAATGCGTCAAGTTTTATTTGTATCTTATCTTAATTGATCACTTTACAAAATGAGTTTTCATAAATTTGATGAAACTCTTATTACTTCAACGAAGCCACATTATATAAGTACTATAGAGACAATTTATTTGTAATGGTTACCGTTATACGTATCAAAAACTAAATAAAACATACGATAGTAAAAGAATTTATTGTAAATCTACCTTGTATAGATGAAAATTCGAATAAATAGATGGTGATTCGTGTGTAATGCAATAAGAGGAATACTGCATGCATTTTTACATGAAATTCAAGAAATGAGATAAATCTCATATTGACAACTGATCGAGTAATATACATTCAGTAGACCGTAGCAATCAATAAACATATATTCTTCCTGTTTACCTTGAGCCGCTATAAAAAAAATGTTAGCACGTGAAACAATATGACATCTCAGTCATAAATCGAAATTATCTTTTCTAAATATCGTGCTTCAGTCTCTTTCATTAAAGACAAACGCAAACAGTTCTCTTTTAAATCTTGATATCTATCAATCAAGTGTGTCCATCTTTATAACCTCAGAATCTTTTGACTTTTAGAGACACGATCATAACATAATTCATTACTCATCTCCATATTACCTTTAAAAGTCATGTTTTGATAAAACTAACTTCCCATAAATAATTCATTCATTAAGATTTTGAAGCAAATAGGCGTTTTACATTATTTTAAATATTATGCTGTTTCAATATCATCAGTCATCTTTGGAAACGTCTTTGACTAACGTAAGATCTCTAATTGCATAATTGAGTCCTGTTGCCTTGTTATAGCAATGAGCTCAAGTCAACGATTATACAGAATTAGCCGTTTCTCTATTAGGAATTGTCTTTCGATCATTCTACTTTTTTTTCCAGAGCAGGTGCTGCAGCAGTACTATTTTCCTGATTATGTTGAAGTTTTTCTAATTTGGAATAGAAATCCTGATTTTTTCCTGACATTTCAGGATTTATCTCTACAGGAGTCCTAGTATGAAGTTATGACGTGTTGTTTTGTAATTCTAATTAAACGCTTCTTAAAATCGTTCTGACAATATTTGTAGACTATTTTTCCATAGAAAGAATGATCCTCAACTATGTTACTCATTTCAATCATTCTTCTTTTGTGGTCAATTTAATTAAATCGTATACTTTATAGTGTACGATTACGTAAGAATACACAGAGTCTTTAGATCTCATATTCCAACATATTAAGAGATTCACTCAGATACTCTTATGAATCATATTGTTGGTATTCGTTGTTTTTTGTATTATTTAAATGGGCTTGTTGACGATAGGTAACTATGAAACAAATTAAGCAAACAAATTTCCATGTCTAAGCTCTCTTATTGACCTCTAATTTCTATTGCTGTATTTTGTTGTCATTTTATAACGTGATGGACTTATAATGCTCCTAGTCTCAGTGCCACATACCTGAGTAACGCAAAACGCATACTGAATACAATACTAGAGAGGATGAAAGAAAAGGAAAGGCTGAAACTCAAAGTTTCTCTTTGAACAGAGATAATATACTAATTTCGATGAACTATTTATTTTTTATTTACGTTCGTACCAATTTCATCCTTAGCAAACGTGTCATAAGAAGTCGTACAATTTTCTGGCAGTTAGTGAAATTCCTGATTTCTTTTTACATAAGTCGTTGTGACCCCTACCAGAATGATAACTGTGTTAGAAGTTGTTTGTATGAACTATCCAGCTAGATAACTTTCGAAGCTACTTAGATATATTTTGTTTGTTAGTTTATATAGATTTTATACGTTAAGAGAGGAAAATATGTAGATTTGTTAGTAGAAATCATCATTAAGGGTGTACCATTTACATGAACGCGACTTAATCAAGTAATTACATAAATAAAATAAATCGCTTAATAATTAATATTAAGTATTAAGTTTGAACTTAATGTTAAATTAAAGTTAACGAACGACTACTAATCATCATATCAATGAAACGGTTCAAAGTTTTCAGTATTCAAGCAGAGACGTTTTTCAAAAGTTGTTTTTATCCATCATTGAAATAGGTAGCCAATGCAAATAGAGTTTTACAACGGTGAACCAAATTGAAAATCTTCTATTTTATTGAACGACATGCTTTGAGAAAATTTTAAGCATAACTCGACAATAAGAATTATTCAGACGACTTTTACGTTTTAATTTCAAAAGTAGTACAATGAAATTTTATCCCGCATTCCAATCGTGCCAAGGATTAGTTTTCAATTATTGTGCAACTTTTGAACACTACATACGAAGCTACCAAAGACAATTTTAAATGTGTAATATTCCTTTGTTTTCAAAATGACAAATTTTTATTTCAAAAACACACGGTTTCTACAAATAAAATACCACTATCTGAATTCGTCTACTGTGCAGGTCTAGAAAACGGGACCTTTCTGAAGATTGGCTAGGCCCTACTAAAGTATGAAGTTATTATAGAATGAATTTATTGTGCGTCTGCGATCGCAAAAACTGTTGCTCACTCTTTCTAACAGATAAGTCTGTATAACAACTTGAATTGAATGTATTATTCAGACATAAAAGCACAGTTGTTCAATAATCATGAATTACATTTGTAAATAATATTGAAAGAAAAGTAAGTGATTGATTTTACACACTGGTTTCATGCAAAACTATTGCATTTTTATCAGTAATATAATAAGAGAATTCGTCCGATGAATGTGTTGATGATGATGATGATGTTTGTGTATACTCTGCTGTCTTCGGTACAATACTTGATGAGACTTTTAAATCACAAAAAGATGAAGAATTATGTTCACCGTCTTCATCAATATAATGCAGTTGCATTTGATCCTCTTTAGATTTTCCCCATATTGATAATTTTTCGTTCGACATTGACTTCTGTCGATTAGAATGATCAGGTTTCTGTAAGCAAGCATATAATAGATTGGATTCTGCAAACGAAGTAGACGACGAAGAAGAGGATGGTGATAAATAGATAAAATGAGCATTTTCAACGTTGTTATGAATATGATTTCGTTCAATTAATGAATTTATGTCATCGTTTGTTTGCACCCATTGCATTGATTTTGAAAGATTTTGATTTGTATGCTGCGAAGACGATCGAATCAAAGGTAATAGACGAATAATTGCTTGAGCTGATGATGTTGTTATCTGTTGATGTGAATCAGTAGAATGTGTATGCAACTAGATTGAAAATATGAAACGAAATGTTACAAATTTCATATTTCTCTGTGACAATCAAATTTTACTTGAATATTTTCGGTTGGTTTTGTACGCAGTTCGATTGTACTCTTTGCGAATGTTTTTGATGTTCTTTCGTGATCCCGCATGTCATGTTGAAATGCACAGACTTCATTAGTTCTAAGAAAAAATATGAATTTAACACGTTGCAGTTTTAAAATGTTAGCAAAACCAGCCCGTTTTAGTAACAAAGTTTTCTTATCTTCAGCATGGTTTCAAAGCCGGTAAATTTTAAACATGTCGAATGACAAATCTATACATCGAGAGAAGATTTTAGGTTTTTTTTCACATTGACAGATACTTTCATGTTGTATTGTATTTCGAAATACACCTCGAAAGCTGGATTTTAATTTTCTTCAGTTAATTTATTGTATGTCGAAGCATATTCACTCCTGTCTTTTTCCCCACTCAGTAAAAATCCATTCTCTACTATGATGAAATTTCTACATATTTCCTAATTCTTCTACTTAACATTCATCTAGAAAACTAGTCAATTTTCTAGATGGACTTCTAATATTTAGGTAACCATTTTCATTAGCGGAACAACAATGATAACTTAGAAAATTCTATGCTAAGAATGCTCTTATAAGTACTGCTTATGTGTGCATATAATAAATTGGACCTCCTTCCTAAAGGTGAAAGATGTTACTATTGATTGGTCACAAAAAACGAATCGTTGTCTTGTTTTTCAGACATCGCAAGACCTCCAGCGATAGATTATTTCTTTAAAAACTAATTCTAGTCGTAACTTTAGATAGAAAGGCATGGTGATATATTAGTTTTGTGCTCAAGCTCATCATACACATCTACTAAATGAATACCATCAATAATATTAGATGAATGTCAAATTAAAAAGAACATGTGATTTGATGAGTCATCCTAGTGAAATAGCAGTTCGTAACTTATTCAGTCGTATTTCATGGTTGATTGTACCGAAGTTTGAAAATATGGCTACTGGTGTGGAATAATCATCAATAACGATCCACGCATTGGTAATCTAGAATCGTAAATTTTATATTAATAAGATTTCAATACACTATGGATGAGCTAATTCCTTATTAAATATTTTGTATGTAAAACAATGAAAATAATCTCAGACTTAGAAGTTGGTTAAGATCATCGAAAGTATAAACTTCTTAATTCGTCATTTGATCATCTAGATACTACACAATCCGTTAGTTCTTTCGTTTTTCTTATGGACAGTATCTCATTCTGGAATAATATGAATCTACTAACGAATTGATGTTTTGCTTCTGTTATCAATGAACAAGAATTTTGCTTTTCATCTATTACGCATGTGAATACTTACTTTAGCAAGGTCATGTTTAATGATGATAATGGTGATGTACTATGTGAAATATTTTGTGCTCGATTTTTCTGATTAGTCCTAAGTATAGAGCGTGGACATACAGGATAATCTAATATCATGGTAGCATCAATTATTGTATCATCCGTGTAATCATCGTATATTGAAGTTCTTTCAGTACTTGCCAGTATGTCAGAAGTATGTATATTGGATGAATCATAAGAATAGGAAGATGGAAAAGTGGACGTTTGTTCCGTAAATGAAGAAAGATCATGTTCATAATTAGCTTTGGAATTTATCGATATCAGTGGTAGTTCAATATATGATTGATTGGATACACGATCGACTTTTTTTTGTTTCAAATAATAATTTCGCATATGATTCCATTGTGATAAAACATAAAATGAAAGTGTATAACATGAAAGTACTAGAACAAACGATCCATACGAATAACTATAGATAGCATGTTCAAAACGTAGATTAAATAAGCGTAATGGATATATATAAATAGATAAACTAGATAAAAATAAAAATATAAGAAGAATCAATTGAAATGATATCGATAGTAATTGATTTATGGACTCATATTGATCGTTTACAGTTGATATTGATGGTGCGTTATTTCCGTTTTCAATACCAGACACATATAATACATACTTAGAGCCTTGTATTCTGTTTGAGAAGGGTTTTATACGATTACGAATAGACAAAAGGAAATTCAGCAAAATAAACATTAATATGAACATCGGTGTTATCAGCACGAGAATTGAATAAAAATTATTGAAAAAACATCTAAATAATAATAATAAATTTATTGCACTAATCTGATCGATACATCAAAATCATTAGACTCAATCATTTACTGTATGAATGCACCGAACAAATATGCGAGTCAGAGATTAACTTGGCTAAATCTTTTTTTTCCTTCTGAGACAGGAAAAAACTTTCAATACGTGACTATATGGAAAGGATGAACTGATATATATATATATGTTGGGGGCAAAATTGGGATTCGGTCAAATCTAAGATTTGACCGGTCAAAATAGGAATCCTAATTTTGTCCGGTCAAAATTAGAATCCCAAGATTGACCAGAAGTTTTTCGGACAAAATTGGGATTCCAATTTTAACCGGACAAAATTAGAATCCCAAGATTGACCAGAATATTTTCGGACAAAATTGGGATTCCAAGTTTGACCGGACAAGATTGGGATTCCAATTTTGACTGGACGAAATTAGGATTTAGCTAGAGATAAATTCCTAATGGTTTACCCTTGGTTAATAATAAACATTTGACTATATCATTATAAATATTTTGTTTCATTACGCTCTTGTCTCTGAACTTTTGACCTAATAAATTAATATTCTTTTCCAGTTTTTCATAAAAATTCAATACACTATTATTTGTTTCGGCGGTTGCCGAATTCGATTGGGACATTTTTTTGATTAAATGATACTACGTAAATCTATACTACATCTCGAAACAAACTCTAGAAACACAACTTTTCTTTTTCTCCAATTCCACTTCACTTATCGTGAAGCACGTGTTTGTTTGAATTTATCTCTAACCAAATCTTAATTTTGTCCGGTCAAAATTGGAATCCCAATTTTGTCCGAAAAACTTCTGGTCAATCTTGGGATTCTAATGTTGACCGGAAAAAATTGGAATCCTAATTTTGTCCGGTCAAATCTTAGATTTGACCGAATCCCAATTTTGCCCCCAACATATACATCAATAATTCTTTCAATGAGTATGGCAGAGAAATGATTAAATGTCGACTGAAGTACAGAAATAGATATCGAATACATCCATCCATGATAAATTACTCACTATTTTGAGCATAGATAAAATTTAATTAGAATTATTTTACTAAAATATTAAGAATCATCGGATTGAACTGAATATAAAACATGACATAGCATTAAACTACAGATGGACATAGTAAGATTGATATTTTTGCTACTGAATTAATGAACGCGCAATCGTTGGGATTTTTCAAATCATCTTGACCATTTCTCAATGGTTAATGTTCAATAAAACGTTTTAATGGTCATTGCAAGTGTTCACTGTTTGTTCGCTCTATCATTGTGTCGAATACAAATATTTGAATAGAACGATTTCTTGTCTTAGAACTGGATAACTTCGATGGTAGGTTTCTTGGAAAAGTAACACTATCGAATCGTATCATTCATTTCAACGAACTTCATTTATTTCATGATAGGCTGTACTATGTAAATCACACTAAATTCATATCAATCTTCATCACAAGTCATACGGTGAATATAGAAAGTAACGAGCTTGAGGATGGATTGTTCGTTTGTCTGTTAGCTGAACATTGTTAGGTCGCTCCCCGATTCGTCCCATCCTAATTGACTCCTAACTCATCCCTTTCTGAATTCGTCCGTTGCTTAATTGGTATCCAATTTTTTGGAATGTCGGGATTGGCAATATTTACTGGACGCTGAGTATACTGATCACAACACGTTATATCTCATTGGTCTTCTGGTGTGAGAAAAAAATCAACACAAAGGAAAATTCTTTTATCACTCTAACAAATATAATAACTATCATGTTTAAGTTCACATATAATGAATGTTGAAAACCTGTGTTGAACACTGAAGCATATCAATATACAAGAAAAGGGAATATAAAGCAATAAATGAATGGCGCTCCTGGATCGTAATTGTACAAGTTCTCTTTCAAGATGTTCAAAGGATCTAACAATTATTCGTTCACTATCTGCGCATGCTTGTCAATCAATTAGTAATACAAAAGCTTTCATTGGTGAGAGCATTGCTAAATAAAAAACAGAATTAACGAAGAAACCTCTTTGCACACCCTGAAAACAAGAACAGTTAATGATCATATTAATGCTCTATTGACCCGGTTGCTCGAACAGCATACACACGAAGATATATCTGATTGAAAATTAGCAATTCACTATGGAAAAGCGGTGCAAATGAAACTGGTCAAGAAATAGAACAATAAATAGTCTTACCGTTATTGTGATCTTTTTTTTTCTTTAGTAATACATAATTCTTTCTCTATAACACAATATATTATTTGATCGACTTTGAGGGACGGATTAGGAGTGTTTGAAGAAAAGGTAGGACCGAGTTGAGAAAAATTCAAATTGGAACGAATTTGAAATGGGACGAATCGGGAGTAAACCACAATGTTACAATATTTTTTATGAAAATCTCTAGATAACCTCTTTTCTTAAGTCTTCATTGTCTTCATATGTTTTGACATGAACTTGTTACTATTTATCTAACAAAGTAAACCTCGTTAAAGAATTCGATTTTAATTATTCCAGCAATTTCTTGGATTTCATGTAGCCGTCATTGTTAGACATAGAATAAATGACTTTTTGTATTTTTCGTCTTGATTTTTACATATCCCTTCACCACTTCACTTACATTTTGCTTATGATATATTCTTCATATGCTAAGCTAATGTTAATGCAACAAATAATTAGTGACATGCCATAAGCTAACAAGTAAAATGAAATAATACATTTGGATTTTAATGCGATGGCTATTAAACGATCATTAATCATTGTTGAAAATCTGCCATGATGATTATTCTGTCTCGATTTAGCTGGCAACTTTGACCAGATAGAACTACAGAGAAATCAATTGTCTTTTTAGTATATATGTATAATACAAAATATTTCTTACTAAGTTAATAAAGTCAGCCAAAATATTGTTGTTAGAGTAAGATAATAAAGAAGAATAGATATAAGTCTGCATAATGATTTAGATTGATTTTGTTGTATACCAAATGCAAACAAAGGTAATAAAACAGCAAGATTAAGCCAATAGTTGATTAAAGAATGAAAAAAGTAGCTTGACATATCATAAATTCTAATGGAAAGTTACTTGTAAATTTTTTTTTTGACTGTACTAATGTAAAAAAGAATGATGATTGATATTTACCTATAGAAGAAGACATAAACGATAGTAGAAATCAAAAAACAGATTGATGATATTAATGACGAAATATAAATGGTAAATTTGGAATAATCTCTATTGAAATTGAAATTCATATGATTAACATATGTTATTGATATTGAATCATTGTTTGATAAAATACAATTAGCTGAAATTACACTAGAATTCTAAAAGAAATGAAGTCTAGTTTTCTTAGGTTGACCATAAAAAAGAAAAGATTTTTTCCCACACCTTTTTCCTCATGTCACATATCGATGAATTCACTTGCCATGACGATAGATTCGAATGCCACATTTGAATCGATGCATGATCTGATTGATCATCAAATAGTAATTCAATTGTAGAAAATTTGTTTGTCAATACTAAATCATTCGTTTAATCAAAACAAGGAATGAGAATACAAAAAGAAAAAGTCTTCGTAGTTGATTAAAAACAATGTTTGAAGCCAGATATGAGTTCTCGATAAATAATTTGTGCTCTAGTAGATAGCTTAAAAAAACGTGCTAGAAGGTTTTCTAGTTGGCACTACATTTTGTACCACGAGCAACATCGAATTTTATTATAGAACGATAGAACTCTATAGCATTGTGGAGTAATCCAGAATTGTCTTTCAATAGTACTCTGAAAAACTTTGGAACCTTTAACAAGTTAACAGTAGATGATTTGTGAGAGAAGGACTTCAGTTCTAGTCTTAGCTGAAATTCGTATTTTCGTTATTTGTTTGGCTTCTTGAAACTAGACTCTACTTTAAAATAACTTAGAATGTAACTTAGTTATTCTAGATAATTCCTCGATGTAAAACTTACTTGTTATTCATTGTAGAACGAATATGATTTTATGGCAAGATTAATTTGTTCGACATCTAAGTTAGTTTTCAAAACTTCTAGATATCTATAGTTATTCGTATTCCGACGCTGTGATGTCGAAACTACTGGTAGTGAGTTCGCGAGCATAAGAGCTAACTAATGAAATTGGAAAATTTTCAAGAAGAAACTCACATTTAGATAGCATAGTATTGCTTTCTGTTATTATGCCGGTCACCCTTATCTCTATGTCTCATAAATTGATGTATCAGAGATACTCAGTTGTAGAAGTGTATATCTTCACAAATAAGTTGATCTGATTCAAATTTTTCTCAGCAAAACACCAGAATTTGGTTATCATAGACAGAAACGAGTCCATGAACAACATGATGATACAAAGTTTGTATTTCCATTGTATGTGAACTACACAAAAATGGAAAATTTTTTCATCATTTTAAAACTTGTCGTGATTGGTATAGGGTACAAATAGAGAGTATAACTATGATAACGATCGATACTGTATTTAAGTGATGATACGAAATAGCTATATAGTCGAGAATGCCTTTAATCAGATATGTTTCTCGAAACCATTCTTCACAAAATTTTCGTTTTATTCAGTGACATTGTTCTGTCAATAATCTTCGGACAGATTAAATGAACGAAGCCACGAGCAAGAAACTACTTTTTCATATTAGAAATACAAAAATTTGAAAAACAAATTTTGGTTGAACATTCGCGTGAATGAATCATTTATTATTGATATTGACAAGTAATAATGATTCCGATTTTTCACATTTGTTTGTTGGATTCGATCGATAAAACAGTAGTTATTGCTGGTAATCCATGGATTATCATATAACCCTGAATAAACCGGAGTTCTCTGTTCCTTGTTTAGTTTCCGTTTAATCGAAAGCATGATAATTGTTTATAGTTTTTAGATATTTAACAATGAAACGATTTCTCAATTTCCAGTCTATCATAGATAAGAAGAACAAGTGTAATAAAAAAATGCAAGAATCCAAAACTAACTAAGTGATAGAACAACGCTTACGACGTCGGACATAGGATGCACGTACTATTGTCGAGCTATGCTTCATCTATTCTCTCACGTTGATAGAAATATGCGCTAGTTCGAATGAAGAATTTAATGAGGTTGAGGTCATATAAAAATAGAAATTACTAGACACTATTTACGAGTATTGATAATAGATGAAACTTATATGGCTTGCAGCATGTCATCACATGAATTTTACCCATCGTGATACAATATGAAAAGAGAAAGCAAGAAGAAATAGGATTGTCTGTTAATTGAAATTATGAGTTTGTTTACATAAGGCTTGCGACTGAAGAAAATGAAGTTTGTGCATCAAAAATCATTTTATTTGAACAAGAAACTATTTGGCATTTTTACCTGGTAGTATATAGATAACTGGATGATGATGACGATTATTATTATTATTGTTGTTTGATATTGGATTGGACTTGAAAAGGGTTGATTGACGATAAACAATGATGCGAAATAATGTGCTTTGATTTGTATCGTTGGGGTGAGGTGGAAGGTTTATAGTCACTAATGGACGCTACAAAGGAAAACAATTCAAAACTCAGAAATCAAACTATTGAGACTTTTCAAACGAACAATGTGTGGAAGTTGAACGAAAAAATGATAGTAGAATCTCAACAACAACAATGGAATACAACTAACATGAGTTTAACACGAAAACTAAATTGAAAACAATTACGATGAAATTTTACATCGTTCGTATCGAAACTATTCATTCGAAGAGACGTGATTCATATGTTGATTTAGAAACATGATCATGACGAGTACTCATGTAGATAAGGTAGGTAGGCATAACGTTTCAGAAGACTTCGATTGTGACTCTCATCTTTGATATGCGATAAACGCCTCTCCTCCCTCCCCCCTCGCATTGTTCATGATGTCTATTTATATCGTATGAATTACTTGACTATTGTGTTTTTAGAAGATTGCCTTGAAATATCCCTCATGATAGAATCTATTCCGTTATCAACGAAATTGCTTAGCATCGTATTTCAATTTTTAATTCTACTACAATTGTACCGAAAATTTCTTCTACTAAAACCTATGAATTTATGAAGTAGTGTACTTCTGTTCAATGACTTAACACATCTGCTGTCACCTTATCAGTATGCACAAATCAAAATAATTGATTTAAGTGGTCGTTTGACTCTGAAAAATACTTTTTACGATCAACTGATCATCAATTTTCTCGAAGAACTTATCAATGCTCAACGAATAGAACTTCTTTTAATCCTCATTCAACAAACAGTCGAATAAAATATATATCGAGCTGGTCAACGCTTGGTGAAATGAATTCTCATGTTTTATCAAACCTGCAAATAGTCATCGTTAATATCACAAACGATTCGTAACAATGATTGATTCGGTACGATGCATGATGTCGATGACAATGATGATTGTATGGTTGTAGCAGACAATTCTCTGCCTACGTATAACCAAGATGGATCAGTAAATTTCAATAAATATTCGATTAATAATCTTAATCTAAACGAGAATGCTATGCTGATGAAAAATTATTCTGATCGCTTACTTTTTTATTGCAATATGATACTCTTTTGCATAAGTAAAATCCTGTGCTAATTGTAAAATCAAATCTACTAAATGATAGATTAAGATGATTTTATCGTGTTGTTGATTTTTGTCTTTGTGTTGATCAATTAAATCAACTAACAGAATTATATCATTTAAGTTAATGTCACTTCGATTTATTTCCGATAGATATTTAACTAAACGCGATAGGAAATTCGTTTCATTCAATGATAAATGATCGAAAATTTGTGATATATTTGTTGAGAATCCACATCTGGATGCATTGAAATTAATCCATTGTCCATTCGACGAGCAAGTATACCATGCTCGAGCATGTTCACTGAAATTTTTCAATGAGGCTAAAGGGCCAAATGGACACTTCTTGGCAACTTTTCTATTAATTAATGTATGAGGCCAGTAAAAATAACCTTTTGATGTATTCATTGCTATTGGTTGACAAACAGAATGTGAAGAATTTTTCAAAACAATCAGCCGTATCGATCGATTACATTTCAAGGTATGACATGTCCATAGACCCGAATGATTTCTTTGTAATTTGTTAATAATGATTGTTGAATATGAAGATGATCTAATAGTTGATGGATAGAACTTTTTATTTAATGTCCAATAATGTTGTAGATTCGATGAACAATTCAGTATGAATTTTTTTTGTTCATAAATGATTTGTGATCGTTGCGGATTGATGCGAAGAAAATTGTTTCTCTGACAGAAATCATTTTCATTGAATTGCTTATTGTTTTGACAGATAATCATTTTAAAAAAATTATTCTTTTTAAAAAATCGATATTGGCAAGTACAATAAAATTGGTTGTTCAGTATATTAATATTTATGTATGAAAAATATTTGAAGCTTTTTGGAATTATTCGTAATGAATTATTTTTGAGATCTAATGAAATTAATCGAGGAAATTTTGAAAAGATATTTGATGGTAAATATTGAATTTTATTAAATGATAAATCAAGTATTTTAAGAGAATTCAAATGTGATAAGGATTTAATTGTTGTTAACGAATTCGATGATAAATTTAAAAGAATTGCTGATCTTGGTAGTTCCCGAGTAATTTTTAATAATAGATCATCGGTTAATTGACGATTTGAACATTCGATTAGAGTTTTGTCCGATGAACATGTACAATACTTGATTGATGGACATTCGTCACCGAAGGAAAATCCGATAAGAAAGACAATGTATGTTGCAACAATGTAGAGCATGGTTAAAATGAATATTGCATGATGTTAACTACATCTAATGAATGATTGAAGAGTAACGACATAAAAAAAGATATAAAAAAAAATACCAACCAATGTTCAAGTCAATAAAAATGAAAGTAGTACACTTCAACTTGTTCTATTCTTCTTTTCCTTTTCTTGGTCGATATGCATATATTGAACAAAGCAAAAAATATCGATGAATTCATTTGTAACATATACATTCATTGTGTTATTGCAACTTCAATTGATTTTAGTAGTGTAGTATTTCAATGAAACATTGAACGGACAAGAATTTATACAATTTTACTTTGGAATAATAAAAAAATGATATTGATTTCTTGACCTTAAACTGTTCAATTCTTGAATATAGTTTTAAATTGAGTTTCGATTCATGTTTTTCAAAAATCAAACATGAGCAACGTAGATGGTGTTCACTGAAGCGTTTTTTTAATTTTCATGGATGTGTATAACTAGCAAAATGAACATTGTTTTAATTTTAAGTTGATGGGAGACTATCGACAATTGCTAAATCATTCGAAAAGATTCGATTTGTTTGCATTTCAATGTTGCCTTCATGTCTATGAGAAGGTTCGTTAATAAGAATCATATCGTACATCATTTGAAGTAATGAAAAACCCAATGATTCTGTTTACGAGTGTATAGATGATAGGCGTACTGATATCTCCTATGTATTCTTTATTGGCGACTCATCATATTACATCAAAATGATAATCGCAATCTGATACGAGATTTATCGTCCTTGTTTGATGCTCGGCCAAAACCATTCATGATATTGATGATCGAAATTGCTGAACTTGATCTACTGAACGGAATGCTTTCAGTGAAAAGTTAATTATTTGAATAACTTTGTAGGAATGTAATACACAAGGAAGTGTAATGAAAAAAATGCTCTATATGTGTGCATAGAAGATGTCATCTTATGGCAGAAAAAAATGAATTTTCAAACTTCACACAAAGGACACCTTCACAATAGCAAATTTTTATTCTTTTTATCATCATTACACATAACAAAATAAGATCAATATGAGAAATACCTTTTTAAATCCAAATATTGACTTTCAACAGGACAAAAATTTAATTATATAATAGGAGTAACTAAAACTCTCTATCGTTTGGTATTTGTCTTGAAATTTAAATTTAAATAAAAGACTTGATGATATCTTCCAGTGTATCATTTCATGTTACATTTGACTTATATAGTTCAAAATGCGGTTCCTACGAAATTAAACAGTTTTTAAAATAGTAGTACTTCTTTTTGCGCTCACAACACGTCACTTGACCCGAGCTCTAGAAATGAAAATTTCAAAAAACAAAATAATTTATGTATTCTAGTGTGATTCCAGCTATGAATCAAAGAAGATGAAGCAGAGAATTCATGTCGGCAAAGAAGCACTATTCATCTTAACGACTTTCGTCTCTCCCTACGAAAAGCATCTGAAATGCTTAACATTATCAAAGAAATGTTTGAAAGCGACGAATCGAAAATTAAGTTCGATTCTTTTGCTCTGTTATGTAACTCGTCTTATTTCGTACATGTTACAGTGGTGACATCCATGTCAAACGAATGTCTGTGCACGATATCGTCCGTTAATGGTAGTCGTTTCTTCTTTTAATGTTAATAGATCATGTTCGACCGTCAAGTTTTGATTGTTTGTAACAATTTTCTACTGAATGTAGAAACCCGAAAAAGAAATTAGTGAAATGAATAATCCTATGTAGTATTGAAAAAGCTATTGGTCGTCTCACAATCAAAAGAAAAAAATCTGTTTTTTCAATAGATTTTTCCCATGAAATAGGAGTCATTGCGGTCATATATTGATTTGTTTTCGAAATTTGCGTTAATTTCTATAGCATATGCTGTTTTGAGAAGGTCTCAAAACATATTACCAGAAATAGAATAACATTACTGATTTATGAGGAAAGTCATGTTTTCAAAAACTTCGACGACTATATCAATGTTTTTTTCTTGAAAATGTATTCATTCATCAAGCTAGATTTGAACATTGGTAATTGTTATTCTATTTAGATTTTGTAAAAACTTTCTCTGATATTTTGTAATATGTGATATGAATATCATTGTATTTATAATCTTTATTGCTTGTGTGGTAATTTCATAGATTGATAGGAAAACAATGCTACCATCGATAGACCATGTCATAAATATATATCTTGGAATTTTCTCGTCTCATCAAATATTTCTTTAGATCTTCTTCCTCGTTCTCGATAAATGTCAATCATATAGTTCTTGTCTAAATGATAAGTATATTTCCCAGTTAGATATTACAGAGTATTAGTCTATTATTCGAGCCTTCATTCTCATCATTGTATATCAAAGTTTATTGGTAATGAGGCAGCATTACTTCACACAATTTTTCACGTTGCATCTGTGCGTAATATGTACTTATCAATACAAAGATAAAGTCCACATGTTATACTTTTCTTAATGAAAAATGTTTGAAAAACGATAAAGAATGCATACTGAGGGAAAAAAAGATTGCATTCTTATGACCTTCGAACTATATCGATTCATATTGTATTAATAATCTGATAGATTAGTTTTCTTCATAACCAAACACAATGAAAACTAATCTTTGATTTTCATAAATTTATTTATACGAGCAATAGTTTAAAAAATAATAATAATAAATTTCTTTTGTGCTACAAAATTCACTATGGGTGGTATCACTGCAATTGAATTATTGCCCGTTCACTGTGTCTGTTTACTTTTGTGCTCGAAAGAGACCCCATCGTTGATCACCTTTAGCACATCGTTCAAGTTTCCTATTCCAACCTTCAACTAAGTGATGATACTCATCGCTTGAGAAGCTCTTGAAAAATAAAAACATCACAGTTAATTCTACAAAGGGAAAACATCCAACTACCATACTTGAATAAAATCATCTTTTATCATTGCAATTCGCTCTAACTCCATCTTGAGACATTCAACAAATTTAGCTGTTACATCTTGAGCATTGACATTTTTAAAACCTACACTTTCCAAGAGCTAGTTTCAATAGAATGACATGAAATACATTCGATTATTTTCCACTATATAATATAGTTACCATGCCATATTCTGGTACAGTCAAGAGTGCATATCTTCTTTGACTAACATATTCTTCAAATTCTTTCGACCATTCATTTTTCGGTGCACACGAATAGTCAGTAATAAGTAATTGACCTCCAGGCTTAAGCCAACTCTATTCAATTGAAACAAAAAAAACATGAACAAAGTCGTGTTTTTTTTTCGCTCTTTCTTTTTCAGAACATTAATCTTACATAGAGTCGTGAAAATAAACTTGTCTTATCAGAAATATGCAAAATTGTATCACGACTATAAACAACATCGAATGAATTTTCTTTGAAGTCATGAGTTAGTATATCACCGATTTCGAAAGACACCTACGATTATACATCTTAATAAAAACCTAAATCAATGATAGGTGCTACCTGAAGTCTACTGTCGGGCATGTTCATCAATCGATCATAAGCTATACTGACCATATTAGTTGATAAGTCGACACCAACTACCGAGCAACCATATGTCTTATTGTAATAGAAATAAAAAAAATAAACAGTAAGCTTCTAAAGCAATTTATTGATTTTATACTTTTGCCATGTAGATATCACCTCCGCCAATGCCACAACCGACATCCAACACGATTTGATCACTTTTGAGATTGAGCAATTGGACGAATTCCTAAACAATAGAACATTGATAGTCAATATTGTCTACTTCAATGGTTATGTATCGGTTTCTATGAAAAATCTAATCTACAGCAGCATCTTCATCATGTTTACTCAGATTATATTGCTAAACTATCGATCCCTTTTCATGAAGGTATGATAAACGTTCTTTCTATTATACACACTGTGATTCATTATGAAATAGTGACAAAAAGAAACTTGAAGAGTCTTAAAAGAAAACATCAAAGATTTTCCTCTAGTATAATCAATCATCAAAGTATCCATCGCAAATCAAGTTATAAGTCTTCTACTATGAGATATCATGATATGTATTGATCGAATTCTCGTGTCTATGTTAACAGAAATTAATCATTTTTATTTTCAATGATCAACTAACCTTTGTCGTATCTAAACCACCTGTTGATACAAAACCTGGTCCAAAAATTTTTTCATAACTTAGAACACCATTGCTTGAATATTGTTGTTGATTAAGAAAATCTTGAAATGTTGAATGATTGTCTTGTTTAGGAATTTTTTTAAAACCATAACATAAGTGAAATGATTCATATTTAAGCTAGAAAATTTCATTTAGTTTTTATCAGATGGAAACAATATTATAATCTTATTCACTTCAACAAAAGTACGTAGTGGTCGTGCAAAAATAAATTCAAACCCATACTTTTCATTATCAGTGATGAGAGCAGAATTGAAATGATGAATAACATCAACTGGATTACTTGATTGATTTTCTACACGAAAAAGAAACAATAAAATGTGAATCAATCCAAACAGAGAAACAAAATTTGTTTTTATATGTACCATTATCTTTTGACCATTCAGTTTCATAGACAAAAACTTCCCCGTTGGTTTTAAGTGTTTTTAAAAGATTCTTTAACACTTTTTGTTTTTCATCGACACTTAATCGATTGAATGATTTAATCAGTAGAATAACGTCAAATCTAGAAGAATAAAAGAACAACGAATCGATATAATTGCCATTGAAATTTTCTATCAACTGATCTTACAAATTGTCTTGTAATTGTGCATTATTAAAACTAGCTAAGTTTAATACTGGGGGTTGTTGAAAATGGTTTACTTGCTCATCTAATTCTTTATAGATACTGGATGATTCTGTGAATACAATCAATTTTTCAGTATTCAATAATAAATTGGTATACAACTTTGGACTAAAGAAGAAAAACAAATCAATATTCAGTAAACAAAATCATAAACATGCATTCATAGTTACTTTTCTACTCCATTAACTATAACTAATACAGCTTTATTATTACTTTTAGGTATGCGATCTTTTAATTCGTTTGCAACACTACTAGCTAATCCTTGTGCCATCGATAATAGAAACTGGCTGTATTAATACGTATGAAACTAGTCTAATGAAAAACAAGAACAATATGGTTTCGAACGTAAAGTGTTCGAGGTACCGGTTTCATGCTTCATTTATATACAAGTATACATATATATGCATATGAAGTAGACCAATTCGGTTTTCTTCAATAACCTTTCTTTTGACGTAGGCACATCGAAATACGATGTCGCACAAAGTCGGTAATAGGTACGTTCTATTTTTTATTACTCTTCTGTTAAAATTGATAATATCAGAATAGTTATACAATGATTTTATTGTCTCATCAATACCACATTGTTATACTACAAGTCTAATTCTTTCATTGAAATGAATGTGCTCACAAGTAATTCATGTAGAAAATTGAAGACTTGAATCCATACATTCTTTCTTAGTCTAGTCGATTAATTAGCCTTGTGATGTCATAAGAATACTATAATTGCGACTGAGCTAGATTATGTATTTCGTCCTGCTTGTACAAACAACACATCAAGTCTGGAAATGTTACTAAAATTTCTAAAAAGTTGAAGTCAACTATGTGCAACGTGCCTGTTCACATGACACTGTTTGTACTGAAGGCTTTTGTTTTACCTGTTCGTGGATAAATTTGTTCGGTAACCTATTCTGATGCTAGATGGTCAGTATGATCTTATCACTGCGCTAGAAACTAGATGAATCACTGTTTTTCGACTTCTTTCATGATGCACCAGTTTTGACAGTCAAATATGACGCTACTGTATTTGATAGTGCGTTTTGACGAAAGAGTGTTTCTGAAATCATCTGAATATATTGCATTTTCTGCTTATGTAGTTTACATGAAAGCACATTAGAAGATTGCAATATTACGATGTGATCGCCAAGAAATCAGCGGACTGCTGTTCATTTATAATTATAACTTTTAATAAGAACATTGAGGGTTCTACTGTTCACTAGAAAAACAAAACTATAATGGCATGACAAAGACGTGTACCGCACGTGCGGGACGGGAACAGCTGCATCGCGCGCGCGGTCCGTCCGTACCTCAGTGCCACGTATGATTCATACGTTGGATGGCCGCCGCGCTTGGGATATTTTGGGTGCGGGGCGGATGCGGCCGCTCCGCGTGGCTTCCTTTTCGGTGCGACGGCAGCACCCCTGCCGTTCGCTTATGTTAGGAGTTTAAATTTCTCGATTTTGACATAGAAAAGTGAAGTCAACTTTAATATTTATCTAATGGTGCTAATAATTCATCGCTCTGTGCTCATCCTGTAGACTCTTTATCGGTTACTTAAAAAGTTGAAGTTTAAACACATTTACGTTCAAATCTAATTAATATTGAATTGATCTCCAATACTGACAATATGGCTCTTTCAGGTGATGAAGAACAACAACGAAAAAGATTTAGATCATTAGATGATTTTATAGCCCATTTTGAAGATGATATGAGTAAGCATCAGTTTTTTAGGGAGAAAATATCTAAATTAAACTTTTTATTTAGTAAAAAAAGTAGAGCAAAAGCCTGTTCGAAATGATGATGGTACTGTAGTAACTGTATCTTCACAAGATGGTTACTTCCAGAGCTCCGCGTGACAATAAAAATGAAAAGGTGGCGGGATGGAGTAGAACAGGAGTGATTCCTCACGGGACGGGACGTGACCAGATCAATTAACTTCTCTGTCCCGCCAATTTCATACAAGCACAATTGACATCGAATATTGTGCATTCATTGCATTTTGGCAGCATTGATGCATTGAGTTAAGCATGCAGATGTTAGAGGTAATTCGATTGGTTGTCTTCACACAATCTAAATATGTCAATTGTATGAAACGATACAGTGATTGTATTATAATCCTTGTTCGCATCATTCCAATCCTTTTCTAATTATGTAGATGTTGACAATATATTTTTTCTTTGATCAGATACTGGAGGTGCAGTATTTTAGCTAGTGTTTCTCACTGTAATTTTCATTTTTTTCTCGTGATAAGGAGTTCTCATACAAATATTATTGTGAAACAAGTTGGCCATGCAAGTATCATCGCGATAGAAAGTTTTTTCATGTAAATGTTATCTTGTAACTAGGGAACTGTGAAGTGGTCCAGTGAGACCGGTGTTGGAACCAAAGATTTTCATTTTTACGGGACCCAGACCAATAACTTATCCAGATGGTTCCGATGTCTCCTTTTATGGAAAAAATTTCAAAATTTATGTGTTAATAGTAACCCAGGTCGTTCGTTCCGGAGACCAGATCCGATAGGAACCCGTAGGAAACGGGATGTTTTCCGGCTTCTTCCTGCCGGTTCCAGTGTATTTCCGGCCGGAATTATCCGTACCCGGAACCTGGATATTCCGGAGACTTCCGAAAATCGGAAATTTCAAGGAAATACCATGGATCAACCAGGAACCAACCGGAACTATGGCAAGTTCCGCCAGGATCCAACCGGCAAATGCAATAATCTGGCAAAGAAGCATCGGAAAACAGTCGGAATCCACCTTATTCCAACCAAATCATTTCTGCTTTGGAAATCAGGCCTCTGCTTGAAAAACAGTTACATCGAATATTAAATTCTCAATTATATCATTCCTAGATATCCGAATCAGCGATCTACACCAATTGACCTTTAAAGGTCATTTTGGGATTTTTTTTCTAAATCCTTCAATTTAAGGACAATGGCGATGAAATGGATAGTTTACCATACATTCATGGGTTCGTTTGAAAATTTTAGATGTGTTACTTCATGTGTTATACGGTTTCAGTGCATTAGTGTGCATTCCAAATTTCGTTGATAAAAATTTGAAATGATAGGTCCTTTAGAGACTTTAGAAGCGTCACTTACCTTGATCGAAGACTCAGGAAAGTCTCGAAACACTGGTGTTTCACATGTGTGCTGTTCACACACATATCATTTTCGGTTTGCCAAAGTCTAAAAATCTGATTTTTAGGTCTTCGGACTTAAAATTCCCATTTTCGCGACAAAAACAATTTTGAAGAGAAATGTATAATGTTTTACTGGAATGCTATGTGTTCCCAGGGTATCTTCTGGTGTTGTTTCAGGCTTGTTAAAAAAGAAGTAAAAGCTGGCTTCGAAATACGGAGAGCTTTGCTTAGTAAGTCTGAGTATTTAGCGCTGTTTGGGAAATAGCCAGATGAGTTTTCGTGAGCTTAGCGGAAACGGTCAGATCTGATTCGTGTTCTCTCCGGACGGGAAAATTGCTTTTTCCGTTATGAGTATCCGGTCCGGAAACGGTCAGATCTGGACCGTATGCGGTCCGGGCTTGGAAACGGTGTTTTCTGTCGACGGATCCCGTATAGGAAACGGGAACCGTATCCGTGGATACGCTCCGGTTGTCAGAATTGGTGGGAAGTAAGCCGGAACCAATTTCGGAAACCCGCTTCCGGAATTCGTGGGAATAACATGGGATCCGACTGGTTCCCGCTGTACGTCTTGGACCTGGGTGCTCACAATACTGATGAAGTTAATTGCTTACCACATTATGATCCTGGTCTGTTTCCATAAAGTATACTATCAACATTTGATGATCTTCAATTAAAAGATCAACTTGAAAAGAAATGGATGTATGGTTCAAACAATAACCACGCTGATCAATCTAGCATCGGTGTTATTTGGCTTGGTGAAGCAGCAAGTATTCTAACTGGTAATCGATTTAAAGCGGGCATTCATCGCGTTATCTATTCTAGTACAATTAATGAAGCAAGATTAACTATTTTGGAAGAAGTCTGCATAGAAGATCAAATAAAACAATTGTTCGAACAAAATAATCACGGAGAAGTTTTACCAGCTGGTGCTGAATTGTTACTTGTAAATCAATTAAATTCCTTGCTCATTAATGTACTACCAGCTGGTGAAACTGGGCTTGCTTTTATGAAACGTGTTGAATCATTACGTGGCCTTTCAATGAGTAAAACTCTTCCATCACATAGGAAGATGGATAGGAAATACAAGAATAAATTGAAAACTGCAACTCCGTCATCGAAGATTAAAAAGAATCTTTCATTTAAGAAAAAAAAACATAATAATCATTAATGCAATGCAGAGACTAAAATCATACAGCAAAATATCATGTAATCTTGTTTATTTATTTAAGAAAACACTAGCATAACTCATCACTATTGTTCTTCAATGTCTTTGTTGTCTCTTGAGAGACATCTGAATGTTTGCTTTTATCTTATGAGATAAGCATGTGATTGGCACCACCGAAATCGTTAGAGCTAAAGTCAATCGCAACACAATGGTAATTTCATGAGAACTAGTTTTTATTGTTGAAAGTTCAGGAAATTTTATTTTTCCAAAAACTTAACGCAAATTTATTTTAATAAAAACTATTACCCAATGAATCTAACGTTTAGTATGCTGCTGATAAAATGTCTAAGTCTATTACGTAGGTGCGATTCTCCTTAAATCATTTACGAATAAAAGCTCAAATGCAGATGCTTGAATACATCGACGTACTGTGAATTATGCATGACTTTACTTCAGGTGAACTATAGTTTCAATTCAAGTAAAACATTTCTTTTATTGACATAAATTGAAAATGAAGAGTTCTAGAGTTTCGAAGAACGACAAGGAAAGAAAACCTAAATGTGAGAATTCCTGATAAAAGAATCACTAGCACTTATGTTATTTAACACTCTAGTAAGTTTCTTTATAACAGACAACCATGTCGTTTGCTTTTAAATCACACGTTGATATACGCAACTATGTAAGGAAAAAGAGCATATGAAACATTAAGAGTAGTAGTAAATGACAAGGTAGAAAGTAAGAACAATATAAAAGATGAGAGGAAATGATACGATATGGTGAAGCATCATATATAAAATGCACTCAGCTGGGACCAAAATTTACCGTGATGCTTCTGTTGTATGTGACTTGGATGTTTGGATGCTCTATCGAGCGTCCGTAACATCAGGAGTGATATAGGAACCGTGGCAAACTAGAAAACACGCAGAGACGTTGATCGATAAAGAAAAAACAAAACAGATAACCAAGAAAAACATAAGAACGATTCATTGTTGAGATGCGGGCGAAAACGCAAAATGGTTGAGCCAAACCACTTGGAAATAGAAGGAAAACAATTTCAGAGCATTCTTCTCATGGATAAATCAACGACTTATTTGTTAAGTCTCTTTCTCAACACCCAAGAAGCTGTGATTCGCTCAGCTACTTATATACGACAACTGATTTGTCAAGGTGATCATACTGGAATGTGATAGCTGTTCAGTTCATGGAGGCGACGATACATCACAGCGAGATCACACCAGTACTTCGAGCAAGTTTGAATGTTGATGAGGTTAAATCTGGATGCACTTTATTGTCGACAGAGGTAATAATGTGACCGTAAAGCTTCATCTCACGTGGACATAAACTGCGCTCACATTCTTTCAACCTCAGATAAGCATAAAACTGGCCTAGAAAACATTATTTAGGTCATGCAGATGTTACGCACAAGTAGTGGAGTAGACAGTAATATCGTCGAGGTAGACCAGCCAACATTGCCATTTCTTCGAACGGAATATAGTATCCATAAGGCATTAAGAAGTGGCGAAGGCGTTAGTAAAGCCGAGTGGCATAAAAGTATATCGGTATAAACCTTTGCAGGTGACGAACGTAGTGAGGGCTCGCCGCTTATTTCTTCCATTTCTACTTGTCAGTAACCAGAATGGTCATCTAGGATCGAAGCAAAGTGGTCATGTTAAATTGCAACAAATTTATCGTTTATATGCCGGATACAATAAGTGTGGCATATGATAACTCTATTGAACCTCCAATAATCCATATAGAAACAGGTAGATCTATCTTTCCCAGGAGCAAAAACGAAGATCTGTTGTTCGAGCATGTTATTCGGCTTGTCTTTTACAAGTGTTCATCGAGCAGCTGCATACCAATATGATAACAAATTGCTTGAATTGGCGTCGGAAATGGTACCTATGTGATGCCGTAGTTTCTTGGTACAACTAGGGATGTCGGTGAAGATGTGGTTGATGAAGGATGGTTAGATATTCTGCTGTTCGGCAACAGATCGAATTGAGTTGGAGAAATCTGGAAGGTCGGTCAAACAAGAAGATTTAAGATGGGAGATATCGTTGAGTTTTGGTGCAAATGAAAGTTCAACCTGAATCGGGAAAGCATTCAGAGCAGCAAGGAGTCAAATTCGTCAGGAAGTCGAGAAGAGATAGAGGAAGGTAGCTGTGAGGGACGGTGAGCTGTTGACTGAAGATGACAATAAGAGCTAATTCTGTGACCAAAAATTGCAGGAGGGCAAAATGAGAGACTGCAGACTCGGTAGGTTGAGGTCGAGGTTCGGAAGTACATCGGTTGATGAGCACCATCAATGTGTAGATTTTGTATGCGAATAAAATTACTACCAATAATACACGGGGTATCATAGGTCTGGGACATCAGAAACGATATGGCAACAGATAGTGTGTTGGAGAGTTGGTAGCAGACGTACTACCTACTGAATAATAGGCGGAGTTTATTTGACAAAACGTGAAGATATACAGAAGGTGGAGAATGATGGCAGGGAACAGTGACGGGTGATTCGAGTTGATAATGATGAGCAAAGGAAGTTTCGATGGTTTGAATTTTAGATTTTGGTGCGTTCGAGTGAAAATGATATGATTTTTCTGCTCTTGGCTCAAGAAAACACCTTAAATAATCTTCTACGTGGTGTAATGGCGTGTGATGCAGAAAAAACTGAATTGGATGTGTTTAATATCGTTTGGAGGGTAATCGGTGAAATAGTGGCCAGCGACATAGTAACGCTAGCAAATAATTGGTTTAGGTAACGATATTTTGGACACCTGTTAGTTTTGTGGAGACGCACGATGATCTTTGGAAACTGTCATGAAATTAGCTATCGTTTTGCTGGATGGAGGTATATTTTGGTCGATAAATGTTGCGTAAGCATTGCTCTATGTTTCACAAATACATAACTTCCTTCACTTTCTAGGTTTCGTGGACGAATGCGTCAAGAGACGAGTAGCCTGCTGGGCAACATTTTACAGAAGGGAAGTTTGATAAAGTGCGATTGGATTTCGTCGTTTATTATTCGTTCTAAATAAAAGAAGAGAAGTCGAACGACAAATTATTTGATGGCTTCATTCTCCAACTGATGGCAGTTTACTCGTTCTTGTTCTTGGCGAGTGGCTAGAACAAAGTTGTGGAATTGTGCGAGGAAGCGAATAAAAATGTGGTTACAATCAGTTGGGTTCGTAATGATGAGATGGAATTTGCAGTACTATTTGAAGGCGTCATCTTTAAGAAGTTAAGGGTGGTCACAAGAAGCAATATCGTGAGATCAATGGTTCACAATGTGAGCGTATTCATTTACGCCCCATTAAAACTTTATCGGAGCATTTGTTTGATTTCCCAGTATACATTGGTAAGGCCAAAACAGGAGATACGACAATCCCGTTCATTGATAGGGAAAGAAGTTGGTGGCAAGTTAATGAAAAAGCTTCGATACATGGCTGGGATGGTGGTGTGAACAGGAATATTGATCTTGAAAGTCGCGTCTCATGAAGAGAGAAGTTTTCTGGACACGGAGATCTGATTCGTGAAGTGAGCGATGTAGAGATATTGGAGTTCTTGTGGATCATTAGTGACAGGCACATGCTAATAAATAGTTGAGACAGAGAATAATTTGGGAGCAGCGTGTTGATGAGGCTTGGTGGGAGCTCCCATAGTTTTAGTTGAATTTTTGCAGGAAAGGTTGTCAGATGGGTTTTCATTTGTCACTGGACATAATCCGGCGTTAGTTGACGTCGACGGAAAGAATCAGCATGTTGGAATTATGTAGCCAATATGCGTTTGACAGTTTCGTCGATGGAAACTTTAGATTCTGTGAAAAGTCGAATCCTCACGATTGTAAACGACTATATGCGTCTTAATACGGCCGCCGTGACCGTATTTGGTCGTAGTTCAGCGTAATACATGGTTCAGTATTACGACTGTATTTCTCCGGATCGTGTACGGTAAAATACGATCATCTACGGAAACAAGAAAATCGCCCTTTATCATCATCTTGATGAAAACCCTACACTTTGTCGTGCATCAGTCGTTTACGATAAAATACGATCCATTACTAAGGTCTTTTGCGATCGGGAACGATTGTATACCTTCGTATAAACCACGGAGAAATACGATCGTAATACTGAGCCATGTATTACGACGAAATACGGTCATGTAAGCCATCGCATATGTTCGAAAACGCTCGTTCATGGAGGCCGTAATCATCGACCTGGGTAGATGAAAATAATCAAACGGTCACGGCGAAGAGAGACGGTAGCAATAGAGTTGTAGGCTCGAGGGACAGAGTCAGCAGTGAGATGATATCTGATTGAAAAATCGCTAGCGATGAAATTATTTAGCGTTGTAGTTAGTTTTTTTATATCGTACAATCGTGTCGTTTACATTAACAGCACATGTATATATACGCAACAAGGAGAGAGAAAAAGAGAACGTGAAAGAAAGCGAGAAGTAGTAAAGGACAGAATGTAAAGGACAATACCATATAAAGAGGAAAGTAGAAGGGCAAAATACAGGATCAGAAGAAATGATTTGGTATGATCAAGCATCACATGTACAATATGCTCGATGGTGACTGGCACACTAGCGATCAACTAAATACTCGATTCGGAAGGCGTATTATTCTATTCGTCGAATCGAATACTATGCTATAGGCTAGATAAATCTAATTTCCTTGGTATCTCTCACTTTTTGCCAAGATGTACTTACATAGAACAAGAAATAGCTATTATTAACTCTGAAAAATAGTATATTTCTCCATTTTCCATGTATCAAAAAGATTCCACAGTCCAGAATTCTATATGAAAGTCTTGTCGATTGTGTTCTCGAGTAATATCTAAAAAGTGTAAGTATTTAATAGTCGAGATACTAGAACTGACGGTCAGAAAAAAAGATTAGTCTATTAAGCCAGCTGAAAAACTGAGAAGCAACTGTGCACAATTTTTTTTATAAGAAATTCTTATTTTACTTTAGTATTTCAATTGAAAATTCAGCTTACTTGATATTAAAATCATGATGAAAGAACTATTGATTATCAGTCATCGTTTTTGAAAACTACTATGCCGAAATACTTTTACCGTCCATTCAGAAAACCGTTTTGTGCATGCATTAACTGGCATCGTGGTGTTTTTTTAGATTTCTGCGTATGCTTCTAAATGATTAACGAAACTCTTATCAGTATATACGAATACACTAATTAGACTGCAGCTTCCCCGTTCGAAAAATCCGACGACAGAGTCTAGTCGGAATCGATCGGAATCTACACCCGATTATGTCGAGTATTATGGGATTTCGATTTAATCCGTTCGGATTCTGTCGGATCGAGACCAGAATCCAGTGACCCGGAATCCGACAAACATTAGCTAGGGAAAAGATCCTGTCAGATCTGACACATTCCAGCTGCAGGATCTTCCCGGATCCTGTCAGATTCTTACACGAAACATAACAGGTCCGACAGAATCCGGTCGTAATACACAGTGGACCCGTCGATCCGTATCGATACAACAGTACCCAGCACTAATTTAACCAGAATATTGAATTAAAACGCCATAGGAGCATAATTAGAGACACCGAAAACGACCATGAATCACAATAAATAACAGTATACGGTGTCGTTCACGACCGCATATATCTGTAAACCACAGTCAAAACATAAAAACAACCAAACAAAAAGCCATTGAAAATCATTTTAGTACCAAAGTGCCTCAAAGGAGATTTTGTAATGAACTGCATCTACCAGACGACGCACTGCACTTTGCGAAAACTATATCACCTCGTAAACCGTTGAAATACATTCCTTTATATTGATCCACTCATTTTAATCGAAAAACCAACTGCGTTATGAAAACCATTCAATGCAAGACTCACGTTGAGCAACGCAGTTTGCGCTAATGACTCCACATCGGAAGGCGTTCTAACAGATTTCCCCTGCCATCATCTATTCAGTTCTACCGAATAATAAATAATTTCGATTACTCAACCACCATAATATTTATATAAGCGTCATCGAAAACACGCAAAAGCGAAAAATATAATAAAACGATCTTTCAACAGTCACAGCCTTTATCACCCCACTTCCACATCAATTGAAGTTCCCATACAAAAATTGACATTCAATTCGCATTCCCGCACCTCAATAATCTATTGGAACCTTCCATGAGAATCAGGGTTGGCCTGGAAATAGACACTCTAATTGTAAAACAGTCCGATTTCGTGGGCTGGAATTTCTGAGCAATGAGAGCTCCTCCCACAAAAAATGATAGTGGATTCAGATTTCCGGGCGTCGATAAGCTATCCCAGATTATTATCAAAATTTTGAAAGGCGCTGAATTAAGAACTCGAGCTTACTAGGGTCAGAAGTCCTGAGCCGGACCTAATCAGGAGCTATGGTATCCTGTTGTCAGAATTGTTTGGATTGAGAATATTTTCGACAGAATCCAAGGGCTCAGTTTCGATCTGATTAGATTGTATTAGATGTCGGAATCTGACGAATGACTCGGCGGAACCGACTGAATTTTGACCGCCGAATCCTATCGGATCTTTTCTTCGGATCTTATCGGGAAACGATAAGCGGGATTCGTCGGAAGGTGTAGGATCTAATCTGATTCCACCGGATTTCGACCATATGAATCCGATCAGATTCAATCGCCAGAATAGGTCGGATTGAGGAAGTATCCGACAGAATCTGATTGCTCACCTTCAACCTGGGTTCGTTCCCAGCTCGAACATTCCGACGCAGAAACGACTGGTTTCGAGACATACTGACGATTTCATGGAAGTAGTATTCTGGCAGGAAACTTCCTGATGATTTCCTGTCGATTTCTGCCAGACAGTACAGGAATTCGGCAGAAATTCACCGGAAAAATCTGGCTAGTGTCCGACCCGAATACTGCTTTCATGTTCCAGCGATTACAGGTGTTTTCCTACGGGATCCTGTAGGATCCGAAGATCGGAATCATAATCCTGGGGTCCATTTTGAGAAAACAAAGACTAGACTGAATCGTCAAAAATTCTTCTAACGATTCCATTCAGAACGAATAATATTTATTGAGCGACTCTATAATAGTATCGGTTTGTGCAGGACAGGTTGTTTTACAGTTTTCCAATTTTAAAACTCATGAATACCATATCAATTGAAGTTGAAGTAGACTTTTCACGCTGATTCTAAATGAGGGCCTGCTTTTTCTCTCTAAGCTTTTGAGAGAGAAATCAATGTTTAAAATTTGTATCACCATCCAAAAGAGTGTATATTGGTAGTTATGTAAAATTGAAAGAAGCATTATAAGAAAACTAGCGAGATCCTGTGCAGACTTCACGACTGGTTTTCCTGTAAAGTTTCATATCTGTACTTTAACCACAATCAGATAATAAACAATGTGACGGATCGAATTGTATATAGATAAATTATAACTGTGTAGCCTCACCTCCCCCCGATAGTCCTATACTCGTGCAACCTTATACCCTTGTACTCTTATCTCTTTATAACCTTATACCGTTGTATCCTTTCCGAGAGCCTTCGAAAACCTTCTCGATCATGCACAGCGCATAATCAATGAAGGTTCTAGAATGTGCTAGAAAATTAATTCCTATAAGTGCCAGATCATTACCACAGATTACAGGAAATTCCAGATGCTTTTATAACATTATGGATGAGTCTACATATGTCTAGCACTTTCAAGGAGCATGGTAACATCCGGTTTCACCTTTGACTTTTGACCTTTAACTTTGATCTTTACCCGTTCATAAGGACCTACCTCAGTGAAAGTTTGAGAAAAATCTAGAAAATTCCAGTATATTCTAGAAACCTCCCAGGTCGACGATTACGGACTTCGTATACGGCTGTAAACGACCGTATACGCTCCCCATACGACCGTAAACGGTCGTATTTTAGCGTTTTACATGGTCCAGTATTTCGGTCGTATATCGCCGTATCGTATACGGGCAAATACGATCGTATACGGAGAAATACGGTGGAAAACGGAAACCGTTTACGGATATTGTATACGAGGACCGTAAACGATCGTTTTTCTCTCCGTATATCGTCGTATTTCCCCGTATACGACACGGAGATATACGATCGTAATACTGGACCATGTATTTTGCCGTATTCCTGCGTATACGGTCGTTTACGGCCGTGCTTGTTCGACCTGGGCTACTGTTAGCACCGCATAAATCTGGTATGTTCTAGGAAATTCTAGAATCATCACCCTTTTAATAATCACCTTTGAATCAATACAGAGAAACACACACGCACTGATCATTGTATGTATAGATTCTCTAGATTTCTAGTTGTAGAATTTTCATTGTAGATATGTAGTATGTGTTTAGTAAACTGCTGAGACGGCATTGCTCACATGGAATGAGAGAGTAAAAGATTTTGTTTCAGAATTTGTATGATTGTTTCTTGGAATATTTCGGTTTTTCCTAGGAAAATATGGCAGTATGTATCTGTAATAATTAAAATTCGATCATTATTTTTGGCTTAAAATAGTTAAAACTTTTGAAAAATGCTCTAATATATCAGCCTGGAAAAAAATAGTATCACACAATATTCTTGATATATCATCTTCATAAATCAATATTTTGAGAAATATAATTAAATATTCGGATAGCCCGTGAATTTCTCTATAGCTCTGTATATTTATATTTTGGATTGCACTTGTTCGCTAAAAATAATTTCAAGTGCAGTAAAATTACCTTCATCGTCAGATTCCTCGGAAATCGATTTTATTTATTTCATTCATTTTTCCAAATTTATTTTTAACATGAAAACAAGTTGCAACAAAACTAAACAGATAATGTAAAAGTTTACGAAAATTTGTATCAACCTGTACTTTTCCAACCACCATTAACTATTATTTTACTACAAATATTGGTTATATTAGTTATATACCCACGCATAATGTCTTGAGGAATCGTACTCCATGCTTGCTCAACTAATTGTTCTAGACGTTGTTGAGAGTTTGGATGGTTTCTTTGCACGTACCGATTTATCCAAGACCACAAACCCTCAAGAGCATTGAGATCAGTGATAGCGGGATACTTATCCATGGATGTAATAGGATGACTAAGTAACCAGTCATGTGCTAGTACAGTGGGCTCCGATGTACAACTATCTTGTATGAAATAATATTCTCTTATTTGACGTAGATGTGAATTCAGTGCTGCAGTTTGTAGATGTTAAACGTGTGTTGCAGTATTAGTTCAACCATTAATGAAAACTAAGTTTGATCGACAATTGTACCATATTGCACCAAATATAACCAAACAATATTGAATTCGACTTTGGAAATGTGCTGGTCTTGGACGACCGTATGGAATCCAATAAACTATACCCGAAGCATCAACTTCAAATGCTTTTTCATCACTGAAGATAACATTCTGCCATCAATCCCTTGCATACGATAAGCAAAAAGTTAATCTTTGTTGTGCATGTGTTGCATTAATTGAAGGTTGAGTTCATGCATGAACCGGATTAAAACCTAACGATGAACGGTAATTTCGAATACTTCGAGAAGTAACATGGTGACCAGGCAGTTGAAAAAAACCTGTTACCAATACTGCTCGAAGTTTCATGCGAGTATCTATACAAAAGTTGTCTTAATGCATGAACGTCATCATCATGTAATATTATACTACGACCCAGTCGGTTCGTTCAATAGCATCGTTGATTTCTTGAAATATTTGTACTATGCGATAAACCATTGGAATACTGCAGCCAATAATACGTTCCATTCAACCTACATTTAGTCCTTGATCAAAATTTAATGAAATAATACGCCAACGGTCACCAACAGATAAATGTCCACTCATTTTGGTTGAACAATTTTCTTTGAGACAGAAGAGAAAATGAAGGGCTATGCGATTCACGCACGTGTTCGTTAAGCTAGCTGGTTGGTTTATGTATGTGACAAAATTATATTTTTGAGAGAACAATAAAAAAAATGAAAAAATAAATTTGAAAAAATGAGTGAAATAAATAAAATCGATTTCCAGGGAATCTGACGATCAAGGTACTTTTACTGCGCTGGAAATTATTTTTTAGCGAACAAGTGCAATCCAAAATATAAATATACAGAGCTATAGAGAAATTCACGGGCTATCCGAATATTTAATTATATTTCTCAAAATATTGATTTATGAAGATGATATATCAAGAATATTGTGTGACACTATTTTTTTCCAGGGCCGATATGTTAAAGTACTAATGATTGCCGTCGATTAAAGAATATTCGATTTTGTCAAAATTCGTCGACATTGCTGTCTAAGTTTTTCATAAAATGCTAATTATGTGAAATAGAAAAGTAGCCCAACGATGAATCTTTTGTTTGGAAGAAAATTTAAAAAAAGATAGCAACGTTTTGTGTCCATGAGAATGGTATTTTTATTTTATCAAGCAAAGAAGAATAAGTCGAGTAAAAGGATAATAAAAACGACAAAAAATACAATAAATCAGTGCTAATATTCTTTAGACAAGCGTACACAAAGCAGTAGAATACAAAGAGGTATTTATTTCTTTTTGTCTGAGCATTCTTAAAACAAACGATAACACCGGAGATATCGAAACGAAAAAAAAGCAGATCTCGACTGAAAGAAATTAATACATCTTCATATGGATGAATTGATATATATATAAATATGTACGTATGACGACGAAGGAGAAGCCAGGTCTTCAGATTTCACAAGACGAAATGAGACGATTCAAAAGAGAGAATGTTCATGCCAAAAAGTCATTATTTCTTTTTTCCGCCGGATTGCGGTTTTTCAACGCCATAACCTTACAAAGAGAAAGAAATTATTCGATCAAATATTCGAAAAGTAAAACTTTACCTTGTTGTGGATACTGCGGAGCTCCACCCATTGGATACGGTGGTGCCACTAAAATCAATAGAACACAATGTTATTTCTCATGAAATATATCCCACCGAAACTTACTCGTATTAAAAGGGTTATACGGATTGTAGCCGGGTGGCATTGGAAAAAATGACTGCATATATGGATTCGGATTTGGTAATGCAGAACCACCTAAAATTAAAGAAATAGCAAAGAAATAGCATGCATAACATTTATTATTTATTTCTACCAGGTGTTGCTGTTGTTGGCGGAGCGGCTGGTTCTTGAAATTGTGGCATTCGTGGGGGAGCACTGGATGCATATGGATTTCCTGCTAAATAAAGACAAGAACAATCATCAGTAATATTTCAATGAAAGTTCATTTTCTACCGGCTTGCTGTGTTGTAGATGGCGCAGGATTTCCACCTACAATGCTTCGCTGTATATCTGTCATCAAGTCTTCTTTTTCCGTTTTACGAGCAAATACGAAATCGGATACTTTTGTTTGAAATTTCAGTAATAATGGTGTCAGATCATTGTAGAACTTGACAAAAAGAAACGAAACTAATGAGTTCTTTTTGCATAAAATAGAAAAAGAGATTTTACTTTCGTTCCTTCCTTCACATTGCTTAATAATTCTTGAAAAGCATCATATCCTCGAGCTAAATTCTTTAACATTTCTTCACGGATGTGCGATGATTCGTTTCCTTGTTTTTCATTATGAAATTGTTGATTTGCACGACGAATATTTTCGATTAATGGCTCTTGTTTCGATAAACTTTCACCGACTTGTTGTCGCAATGGAGTATAGATAGATTCGATTTCATGAACAACAACACTACTTTCATCATTATGATTTCCTTGTTGAAATGCAGCAATTAAACGAGCACGAATGCTATCAGAATCCGTGTTTTTTAATTCCGATTCAATCACTTCACGTTCTGCTTTAATTGCTGATACATTTTCCATTAAACGATGCAATTCACGTACAACAAAGGAATCACGTAATGCACCTGCAGCTGTTGCTGACGGAAGTTCATCAGCTATTTCATGCTAAAATAAATCAATCAAAAAACAACATGAGTGTGAATTTCTAGATTTTCAAAAACCATTGTAAATGAAAACGAAGAACTCCCTATCAGAAGTGACTAATATTTACAGTTTTTCGTTATGAAATAATGTTCACATGTAAGAGAAAAGAATCTATGTACTATTTCGTTTAATACGATCAATTTTTATTGTTTGAAAATAAGAGGAAAATGTTTGAAGAAATCGGCATATTATAATTTTCAGAATATAAGTAAAAATATCACCGGATTTGTTTACTACTAGAAGATGAGAAGATAATGAAAAGAAAAACAAAACTTTTAATATGCTTTTAGACTCCTAGCTGGCAGTTGAAAGCTCCAGAAAAGTGAAATATTTCATTTTTATGACATGGTATCGTGACACTTTTTCACACTGCTCACAAGGTTTCAAAGGGAATTCCTAGTTAATGCAGCAATCTTTCATTTCATATTCTGAAAAGTTGAGTCAAACTTTTGATTTCATCTTCAGTTTTTGAGAAATCTCGAAATTCCATTAGATAATAAATCTGATATACAACTTCACCGACTATTCTAAGTCCTGTTTAGATTGACTCAAGTTTTCGATTAAGTATTTCAAAAAAAGAAATACACTAGTCTTATACATCGGACTGACAGTCTATGCTATGACTAAAGACATGTACAGGTCCCGATTAGAATCTTATGAAATGAAGTTAACAAAATTTAATTATCAAAATCCAAGACAACTTCGGTTATAATCATAGTATTTTAACGATTCTAGTACTTCTATAATTATTTAGAAAAAAAGAATTATTGATAAAAGAATATGGTTTGAATTCGAAGGAAAGTAATTTATTGACGTATACGACTAGTTATCTTTCATTTTTTAGATTTCTATTTCATTTTTAGAATAATTACCGTTTGTTTACTAAGTAGAACAATACAATCTCGATTCATTCGATATTTTTCTTGAACAATTTTATCTGCATTGATGGCATTTTGTATAATATCCATGTATTTTTTAGCTTCTTCACGTAATGGAATAGTCAACGTTGACGATACGGTACGAGTCCAACGTTCTCTAAATTGATTGCGTAATTCGGTATCACCTCGTTCTTCATCATCTAACATACGATTAGTCTAATAATAGGAATAAAGAACATGAAGACTTCAACACTCTTAGAAAACAACTATTACCTCATCGAGAATTTCTTTATTTCGCTTTAGTGACTCAGGTAAGTCATTGATCATTTGATCTAATGTATGAATACCACCCTGTCGTTTTATTTCATTGGCTTTTTCATTGACGGATGGTGGAATTTGACGACCACCACTATCTTCAATAGCAGCTGGTAAATTCATTGAAGCTAAAACTCTGCAGAAAAAATAATGTAAATGTAATAGCAGCAATGTAAAATTCTTATCACTAATAAACATACGAATTGAGAACATTAGTTGCTTCTCGAAGTCGATTAACTTCAATATTCATTATTTCCGCTCGTTTTGCACTAAATGCAGCAAATGCATTATTCAATGCGATTGGAACAAGTGATGCAAATAGATCTAAACAAAATATTTGTATATCGCAAAAATAGGTCATTAATTATTCAAATACCTTTGAAATCCGGTGTTAATGGAAATGTTACTGCCAATGGTTTAGCTATTGCCTGACCCAAAATAGCATCAAGCGTTTTTGGATCTGGCAAGCGTTCATTATAAACAAAATCATTATCTTTATGTGCAGCAGCTGCCACCTTCGTAATTTCATCCTGATTTGCACGAAGTATTGGTGTAAAAGCAGATATTGTACATTTACTAACGGCTTGATCGGCAAAGTCTTTAGCACGCTAGATTAAAATAGAACATTCATAACTTTATGATTTAGAAAGTCGTCAAATTAGACATGAACATATTCTGAGTTCAATCCTTTTTTCTTTGTGAACAGCAATTTTCTTGGCAAGGTCTGCGATGTGTGGGGATGGGAGGGGGCTAGCTGCCCTCCCCCCCGCCCCCACCATTTTTCAGCATGTCTCAGACAGACTGTCTGCCAAATGTTTTTCGTGGTATATCTGCGAAAATTTCTAAAGAATCTAGTTTTCTGAGAATCTCATAATAGATAGTGCATATTTCACTGTTACCTTTCTCATACTGTGAGTTGTCTGCTGAATCTTCTAGATTTTCAAGCTAGTGTATAGAATATCGTCGTTTCAGCGCGCGTCTAGTAGCCTGCTGAGCTGTAAATTACACGAGATGTTCATTCTTAGACATTCGAAATAGATAATCTGTTTCAGATTACTGTAAATTAAATATAAAGAACTTCTATAGAAATGACTGCCTGGGAAAATTTCTGAGCACTATCTGCCAAAACACTTAGCCCCTACCACTCCCAAAAACAATCGAGAGCTTTTTTCTTAATAAAATATAGGCTCTGTCTGTCAAATCGTTTATTCAATTAAGTTTGGGTTTGTGAAGTAATGCTTTTGTCTTCTAGAAAAATTTATTCTTGCTAAAAAGCGACACTCTTTCGGAAAAAAAGAGTCCAATAATGCTAATGTGTACGCTGTAAAATTCTATTTGATTCAGATGTTCAGGAGAATATTTATATATTAACAGACAAGATTTTTCTCATCATTGATTTTTACGCTAATTGGCAGATATCGTGCAAGATTCATGGTTGTAAATAACTTTATAATATCTTCGAACGTCAAAATCAGAGTAATTATGAATCTTCCAATAAAAACAAATTGGTTAAGGTGTTCCGAGTTTCGAGATGAACATGATTGTAAATTTTTTTAGTAATTCAAGTCTTTTATTATTTAGCAAGTACAATTGTCTTCTTCGAGTTAGTTTTTCAAGGAAACTGTTTCAATTAATAGTATTTGATTACTACAAACATTTGAACCCATGTCATATCATTTGTGTATTATCATTAAAGCTAATATTTAACAAAAAAAATGCTATGCTAGACAGAATTCTTTCAGTTGCTAATAATACCTTAACTATAGAAAGATTAGCTCAATAAAATTTCATATTCTCCATATGATATTACACTTCTCTTGCTTTGAAATTATGTCATAAACGAACGAACAAACGAAAGATGTCTTTTAAGAATATCACTTACGTCAAAACGTGCGACTTTGAGTCCATATTTTCGATCAGCTTGAGCTTGATTACCAGCATGGTATTCGGTTTTTGATTGAAATAATAAGTTTTTGACAAACATAATATTGACATAATTCTAAAATAAGCGAATCAAATGTTAACAAATGCTCATGTTTTCTTCGATCAACAATAATACAAAAATTAAAATGGTTTATCACGTTTGAATAATTAATGGTAGACCTTATGGGACGTGCTGTTTTCTATTTTTTAAATTACCGCTGATTTATATCTCAGGATTTAATTATTTCTCATATTTGAATGTAAAACATATGACAAGAGAAAAATCAAAAATTTTCATGCAAGTAAAATAGATTGTTTCGAAAGAAAAACTTAACACGCATGCCTGAGTGTATTTTATATCAATGTAGATTGAATTTAAAAGTGAGCATTAGGAGAGATCATTGCGAAATTCTTCTTTCATAATTGTGTAAGCCTTCATTATAAATACAGACATGTATTGAACAAACTAGACACTATTTGCGCTATGTAATAATAGCATTGGAAAATAAAATTGATCTCAAATGTCCGTGTTAACCTAATCGACCATAAAAATTCTGAATAATGTTTTTCAAACATAGTCTATTTTCACTATCATCTTTGGCTATTAGACTAGTTTATATGTATCTGATTCATTATTTCTTTTTGATGGAGATTTCTTGCAAAAAGTTAACGAAAGTCTTTGTACAAATCCTAGTTTTCTCATAAGCAAATCTTTCTTTTTCAAGACAATCCAATCCTTTTTTCATGCATTTAAATAATACTGATAGATTGAAATTGACTATACTTCGTAGTTACAGATTGGGAACATGCTATGAATGATTATATAAGTGTAAGAACAACCTAGTCGTCGATTGATTTTTTTCAATAACTAAAATATATGCAAAAATCTATATTCAAATAAAATCCATCGTTTACTAAATACTTATTTAAACTGGAAAGGTGAAGAAATGCTAAATATGTTTTCTTCTTCTACTATCTGCTATCGATTGAATGTTATCCATACTTTCGCTTATCATGTCTAACTATTCTATAATTAGTATACAACAAAAAATGTTTCTCAATATCCAATGAAAATTATTCAAATTCTATTTCAAAGTATCATTGACCGATGAATGAAATACTCTGCTTTGCTATTGAAACAATATGTATTATGTGTACTCACATGGTTAACTAATAACTTGAAAATTGTTCTTATGCTTCGATTATTCAGCGCTGTAGTTAGAAGTAAATTAATATTCTAAGTTTTATCCGCTATAGATATAGAGACAGTTCTTAAAGGCATTGTTTACATCTAAAACAAGCTTCAGTTCCTTAGAGTTGTCTCTATTCTACTATATATATATTCATGGAAATTTTTAGTCAAATAGAAAGCTAGTTCTACTTTGATGACACTATTCTTTATGAAATCATAATTCCTTCTTCGTGATAAGGCTAGAGCACGAAGTTCTTTCATAAGATTCATACTACATAACACATATATAATTGATATAGACACGATTACTCAGCGGGAGTACTTCTTGTAATTGACATCTTTTTCTTCAGCGAGTAACAAATATTTTAGCTTTCATAATTCCTGAGAATCGAATATACTAACTTCTGGTATAATCTTTTTGGCACTTTCAGTTTTAGCTGACGTATAAGCTTCCTTGTAACATTCAGCAGCATGTGCAGCAACTTTAGCTGCCACTTCATCTAAATAAATAAAAGCATTGTCTATTTACAAGAGAAATCTGTTTTCTAACCTTTAAAACTAGCTGATTTCATATAAACAAGTTCAGCTGCTTGAGCTAGCATTAACCATGAAATACTTGCTAATACTGAAGGTTCAAAATCGACAGATAAATCGGACAGTGAATTTGCATTGACATAATCTTTTAAAAATGAGAAGACGCCCGATGCTAATTGAAAGTACTTCAATGCTGTTTTCATTTGTTCATCTATGGATAAATTTTGTACTAATGCTAATTCACTATATGCATGACCAATATTGAAAAGTACACATGCCTTTTCATAAGCTAATTTCCATGAACCATTCGTTTTCTGTTTACTACCAAACAAACTTCCACCGCTAACGAAAGCATCTTGCCATTTAAAATAAATTCGTATTTGATTTTCTGTTATCGGTAATTTATATTCGATGGCATGTAATTGATCATGATATCTAGATGAAGCACATAGTAACGAATTCTTATATTTTTAAATCATCTGTCATCCTACCTGAGTAGTTTTGAACAGTCATCTCTATAGTTGCTACGAAGCAATGCTTCAGCACGGAGTGCATTCAGACCATCAACAGATGCTGAATGATCTTCTTTATCACCAAATGTTTCTTTAATAAATTTCTTTATTGATACTGATACATTAACATCGAAGGGTTTTTTAGCCGGTATAGTAAGTAAATGATTTGGATTTGCAGCCATAATACAATCTATTATCTAAATTGAACAAAAAAATCAAACGACTGTACAGTAAGTTGATACATGTCTACTAATTTCGGTTGTTGTTTTTAACCTTATCGTGGTAAAAGTTTTAAGAAAAGAATGATTTTCAAGTGCATGACATGAATTTTTGGTCGATCGTCATCCTTATTCATCTATACTTTTTTCTCAAACAATCAACAATGAGTCAGAAAGAACTTTTGACCAATAATATTTCAAAAAATATATAGATGGCTCATTGCCAAGAGTATCAATAAAGAAAATATTATTATACTATGAAGGCTATAATAAAGAATATATATATATATATATATATACGTATATTATAAATACAAAATAAAAGAAAAGTGATTAATCATATTTCTTTTGATGACTCATTCGAAGTGTTTGTCAAATATATATATCAGACGTATAACAGTTTCGTTTACTTCGCCAGCAGCAATGGCTGGTTCTCAATTAGCTTTAGTAAAAAATCTATGTCTTTGCTATTGTGATAATAAGCCTGGTATAATAGATGCATTCAAATAATACAATTGATTCAGTTTTCTGTTTTTTTTGTTTAAAATTCAATAGAAATTTTGGACAAAACTGTTAATACAGTTGCGCATTTATTACATTCGTAAGTTCAAATATTGATACAATGGTTGTTGTTGTTTACATTTTTGAATAATTTATAGTGAGCATGGAAATACTTATCAAGATGACATACGATTACTCGATAAAATTTGGAAACATTGTATGAAATATAGGTTTAAGAATAATGGTTCGTTTGAAATACGTTTTGTTTAGTTCAAAAATATGGACGAAATCAAGAAATGCTTCGCTTCGGTCAAATTTATGCTCGAATTAATAAACTTGTACGTTCTTGATCTAGAACAATGTTTGAATTTTTCTAGCTGTCAATGTCTACATATACTGATGTGTATGTACATAGAAGAGAAAGACTTAGACTAGTGCTTATTTGAAAATCGTATGGAATTTTATCTTTGAATTCCTAGTGTAAAATCGTTTTCTCAAAAGGAACGATATTCTCAAGAGATTTACACATATATTAATTACAAAAAACAAAGATTCCAAATTCCTATCGTTTGAGATTTAAAACAGATAAGACTATGGCATGTCGTGGAATGTTTCTCCTAAACGAGTCAGAGCTTATTTGAATTATGCTATATTTAGATACGAGACTTTTTTTTTCGATCAAAAATCTGAATTATCATTAGCTATTTGTTTCGTGTTTAATATTGTAGGATTCATAGTTAATTAGCACGACTACTAGCTGTTGATTACATACTTGATTTTTCAAATTCAATTTAAAACGAGTTGAACTGTTGAAATCTATCAAGTCTAGCCATGCTATTGTTCGAACCTCAACAAATTCGTTTAGAAAATGTCATGCATTGATTATTTCTAAATACTGAAAGACTTCTTATATTCTAGTATGATAGTACACTTCCCAATAGACATAGAGCATAGGAAAACAACTGTTTTACTTTATCACTTAAGCTATAATAGATTGCTTTGAATTCAGAACTTAGTTTTTTAGGCTTATGTTCGTATGAGAATTCGCAAATACCTTGATCGATTAGTCCTAATATCTTCATAATTGCATTATTTGTGATAAGCATTGCTTGTCTTAAACTTGAAATACATATATCGCACTGTTGGATTGACTATCTAATCTAGATGTAAATCAATTGCCATTATAAGAGACTATTTTCAGCTGAAGAATACGATGGGTGCATAAGAGAAGGCATGTTGAATAGATTAATTTCAAGAAAAATCTCATGTGCAACTTAGTCATTTGAATCAACTACATCTCAGCTTCAAAATTGAAAATCTTAACCGTTTCAGTTCAATCTTTTTCCTTGGCATTCAAAATTCTTATGCATCGTTGCGTTAGGTTTTCTTTTAGGAAAATGTGATAAACAAGAATGAATCACAATGTAAGACTTTCATAGTTGTCTACTGTCAAGAGAATTTTAGAAATATAGTTTGTAGATTTGGTCCCCACCAGTTCCTCCGTTACAATTTTCTCGACCATGGACCGATTTATAAAGCTCGACGTTTTTGATTCTTTTATTTTTAGAAAGTACTCAAAGTACGTCTAGAAACACTACAATTTCTTTATGCATTAGCTGATACAGCATCAACTGAATATCATCATGATTCAATAAATCGTCCGATACCAACTTCATCAGCTAGTAGTTTTGACATTCCATCGTTTTCTCTTTTGTCTATTCAACCGGCATCATCGAGTATAAAAGAAAATGGTTTTTCACAAAATTCATCTCATATAAAATCCTCAACATCGTTACAAAAACTTCTTCATCATACTCATGACGATGAAAGCTCATTATCATCAAAAGTACATCTTCGTACAATCGCAAACAGTAATAATGAAATAGAAAATCTCTCATCAATCAAACGAGATACTGATGAATCACGTATACTACGTGAACTTTTATTTGGCATGCAAGGTATTGAAACACCTCGTTTATCATCCAACGATTCAAGTATCGATCGTTGTACACGATCGTTAATAAATCGTTTTCTTGAATGTGGATGGCTCTATGAAAAAATTCGAAAAATAATTAATTCACCAACAACAAGTCTTGTTGCACAAGCATTTATTGCTAATTTATCAAGTGAACTACGTGAATATCATCGACTTATTTCTGTGATTGAACAACAGGTAACAGATAGTCAGTGTTTCATTTTTATTTAACTTGTGTTTTTCGTTGTATCTTTCTTTCTTTGTTTCTATCCAGGAAAATATACCTGGTATGGTTTCATTAAAAAAACTTCACGTTTGGATTTGCACACCAATACAACGTTTAAAATGTCTTGCAGCTATAGCCGACTCGTGCCAAGGTTGGTTGTACCGGAAGATTCGAAAAAGAAATTTTCATTTTGCATTGTATCTGTAGGTAAAAAAGGTGGACAACTTTTATCTATACTATACATGCATAGTCAACATGGTGATCCATTACAACAATCTATACTTTATCCATTACTTTACAATTGTACCATACCCATACGTGATATGATTGTTGAGTGGATATGTAATGGTATAATTAATGATCCTTATCAAGAATTTTTCGTTTCAACTGATAAAATGGTAAGCGAAGAAAAACTATGGTACGATAAATATACACTACGTGTACCAATGGTGCCATCTTTCATATCGATGGAGCAAGCAAAAAAAATTTGGATTACAGGAAAATCAATCAATTTTTTACGTGTTGTTTGTAAAGATCGAACTATGTTACAAATTAATAAAACGCCTGCTTCATGTACGTACAAATTCCCTACAAGATATAAATCGTGATTATTGGAATTTCTAACCGAATATCTAAGTTAATTGAATCATTTTTCAATCAAGTGTGAAAACATGAGACACAGACATATCTTAGAGGCTTAATATCTAATCTAGCGTGTACTCTGTGTTAAATAATCGACTTTCATTAGATTGTTCATCGCTCTCGCTAATTGTCTGCCATCACTTATTCACAAGAAAAATACTGCACTACATCATGCGACAAAGTTTTATGAAGAACGTCACATGACAGGGTCCGTTGTTTAAGTTGAATTTTTTTTCGATTTCGTTCTGAAAAAAAAAGTGGAGAAAAGCTCGAGATATCAGAGAACACTTATAATTTATCTAGAGAGATTTAGGTTGCACTTAAGTATTAGTATGCATTCGATAAAGAAATAATGATCGATCCAATAGTTTTATCATCTAGACACAATGTCACATCGTTGATATTATACTCGTTACATAGACGATTCCTATTTCGACAGATATAAACTCCATCTAACATATGAATATAGCCTCAAGGTTAAAGTTTTCGAAACAGAATATTTACAGAAAATTTCCTTTTCTTATAAATAAGTACTACCAAATGTTTGTTTATCGGACAATTGTATTATTATCGTATCCGTACACTGATCTTGAATAATTCGATTTTAATTGATTTTCAACATGAACTATTGAAAATCGAAGTGTCAGAACAATCGCTTTTTGATTGGATCATGTATAGTTTTTTTTATGAAAAACGTTAAAGTTGGAATAATTGAAAAGTTCATTTTCCGAATCGTACGATTTCTTTTTAACATTTAGCGTGTACACTCTTGCCAAATTATTATTTGTTAAAAAATAGTAGATGTCTCAATTTCTAATGTTTTCAAATATACAATAGATATTGTTGAGTAACAAAATTTATTTTAGCCCTTCAATACATTACTTGTACTAAGATTAAAAATATTTGAGAATGATTTCGAGCAACTCTATCGAAAGGATTGAACATAAATAACGAATAAAACTTAATTCAATAAATGTATGTTTGTAGCTGAAAGTTTATTTCAACAACAACATTCAACCGAGTTTCAAGATATGATTATATCTATTTATAATGAAACAACACGTTATCTACGGTCAATACTCGATGACAAATATCAAATGATGGATCATTTCAAAGCTATAAAACGTTATCTATTATTAGGACAAGGTGATTTTATTAAATATCTCATGGATTTAATGGAAAATGAATTAAATAAAGCAGCCAATCAAGTATTTTATCATAATTTACAATCGTTAATGGATGCAGCTATCCGTGTTACAAATGCGCAGTATGAAAGTGAAGATATTATCAAACGTCTTGATCTACGTTTAATGTATGTATCACCATCGGAACTTGGTTGGGATGTTTGCTGTTTAGATTATAAATTTGATGGTCCATTACGTACAATATTTACAGAAGAAAATTCTCTAAGATACATGAGAATATTCAATCATTTATGGCGTGTTAAACGTATGGAATATACAACATGTGGTGTGTGGAAACAACTAATGAAATCATCAAGACAATTTGCATCGATTCCAGGTAAAAGAAAAATAAAACGTTAAAGGTCAATAAGAATAGTGGAACGATAGATAGTTGTTCTTGTCTTTATATTTACTTAATTATTTATTCATAGAAATCGTTGATATGACACATATATGTTTTACGATGTCCAATGAAATGACAAAATTTGTCCAAAGTGTTAATTATTATATAATGTTCGAAGTACTTGAATGTTCGTGGAGTGACTTATTAAATAAATTAATGGAAGCAAAAGATTTAGAACAAATTCTTGAAGCACATGACGATTCGTTATTAAAAATTTTAACACGTCTTCATCTTGATGGGCATGAAACAAGTCAAGAATTAGCTAAACAACTACGTTGTATATTTGATTTAATATTAAATTTTGGTAGCATTATTCAACGTTTAATACAATGTGTTGAGAATGAATTACAAGCAAGAAAATCATATGAAAAACAAATACAACGTTTTGGTACTTTTACAAAAAATGTGGAATCTGTAAGAAGATAGTTTCTTTATTACAAAATTTTATTGTTCTTGTATGGTGTTAGTGAACGTAAACTGTAAGTTAAGTAATGAAAATAAGGTGAACATCATCAAACATTACTGAGTTCATACTCGAACTAAGAATCTTTCAGGATACATTTTCCCAATGTTTTAAATTTTTAGAATATTTGTCACAAGAAAACATGATATATTTTCTAGACTTTTTTCATTTCGATATTATTATGAAAAGAACTGAGTCATAACTCAATCGTGCATCAATATTAGAAAATTCTTCTATTTATATATATATATATATGTTTGTATTTCGATTTCTGTCGTCTATAAATAGTAGTCAGTTTTTCGGTCATCCCGTTTGAATGAAATTCTATATTATGGTCTAAAAATATATATATTTACTTAATCATATGAAACCGTAAGCTTCAATCTCGGTCTCATCAACCTCTTCGTCTTTATAATTCCACACTTGTATAATATCAGTTCATCGAGATATATATATATATATATATATATGTAGCTGTGCATTGAGGTATGCTACAGATATGATGAATAAATATGTATATAGATATGGATTTCCTAAATCAATGATAAAAAGTAATACGTTGAAAATCTAAATTCTTTTTTTTTGTCACGTATTTCACTCTTTCCTTCACTGTTGTGATTTGTGCATGCGCGTCGTTTTACATTATTGATGTAGGAATGAATGAAAAATTCCAATTTGTTCGATATTTAACAACCAAATCGGCTTCTTTGTCAGTTGAATCAAGCATTCGAATAGTTCTGTTCAATGAATGAAAAATGAAAAAAAATTGATTTAAATGCTACTGCAGAAGTAAATAGGACAAGCTGTTTCTTTAGCTTGAAAGAATAGTTATTGTTTAGATTTTTGGTCTGTAACCATCCTTACTTCTTTCTAAGATGATTTCGAGTTGTTGCTTTTATTTTGTGTAGGATGCCGAACTCCGTCGATTTCATACAGTTTTTAAACCACAATTGAAAACAATTAAAAGTGAATTACATATTGTTAAAAAAGCGTTTCGAGTATGAAAATCAAATTATTTGCTTTAAGCTCAAAGATTAATTTAAATACTTATGTTTTCTATTTAAGGACGCTGTACTGAAATTTCTTCAGCAGCTTAAATTTCATCCTGATATAACATTACGTTCATTAAGTTTTCGATTAAACTTTAATGAATTCTACAAAGTTAATTCGACATCAAAATCAACTTCATGAAACTTTTCTAGACAACATTTATACATATGACATTTCATTTGATAATCTCACAATGCTGTTTCTTGTTTCTTCTCTTTTTATATGCATACATTTCTGCTCACTTGTAGAGAGAAATCATTTGATTTCTTATTTTGTTCGGGACAATGTTATTAAAAATAGATTTTCTTCTTCCAGAAACGAAAAACTACTAGAACGAGTTACACTAGAATGACTAAATTTACGGATGCTTCAATGATATTCGATTGGCCAATATTAATTTTCATTGGTTTTCTTCTTTTTGGTACTATATTAATTATGCTTAAATTAACTGTTGGATCTTGTTATAAACCACCATCTGTGATTGATCGATATTATAATAAAAAGATCTCATGATTATTGAGTACAAGATTGCCATAACAATGACTATTGTTTATCCATGAAACCAAGGTCTTCTTGACAGACATTTCATCTTTTTTTCGAGTTTAGAGTGTTTTGTTTTATTTTCATTTTGTTTAATAAGGAGTAAAAGTAAAGATACTCGTATGATATAACTTTCATAACTAGAGAGTAAAAAATATTTCAACAAAAACGGAAAAAAAAGAAAAAATTCTATGGAAAGTCAAATGTATGTATACAAGAAGAAGAAAGTTAATTGTGAACAATACAAAAATAATAATGAACAATTAAGAAAAAAACAATCATAGCTAAAGCTCAATCTCTGGGTGATAGCTTAATGAACTAGTTGTAATTGTTGTCCATTCACTTGAACCACTTGTACTTGAATTTGTTGTTGTTTCCAACAGACGATTTTTTGATGAGCTAGACAATGTCGATTGAATAGATGATTTACTTTTAAATCGGGGCTTATCTATAACAAGTGGTTGGATTTGTTCTGATGTGGATATTTTTGTGGAAGATGAGATCGGATTTGTTGATGGCGTACGTCTCTTTAGTTTCGGTCGATTTTTATTAAATATAATATAATAAATCATAAATGATAAACCACCTAATAATAAACCCATAACAGTACCTAGTAGAAGTATCCAAATATTGTTCGAAGTTATGTATCGAAATTCCTTTGATTCAACGGTTGTCATGTCATCTGCTATGCGATGTTGGTAATCACTAGTTGTATTTTGCAGATGATGTGGTGATAGAGATGAATGAATATCCTCAGTTTGATTTATATGCAATTCAGTTTCATCGTCATCATCAAATTTAGGTGGACGCAAATTTCTTACTTTGATAATACTAAGACGCAAGGGTAATATTGTTCGTTGTGGTGCTGGAAATGCAAGTGATAAATTTAAACATGGATTTGAATTGGCTGGTGTACAGATATGAAGAACAGGTCGAAGAACATCTGTATATAGAACAGTTTTATTAAATGTTTCGATATCATCGTAACCTAATGTTGAACGTGGTCCATTTTTTTCAGTTAACAACAAACGTCGATCGAAATTTGTTTGCTCATTAAGATGAATAGTCAGAATTTTCTCTTCTAAGCTTAAATAAATGAGTTTATCTGAAAAATCAATTGTTGCTGTACATGGATATGGGCGATTATCATAGGACGATGGAACTTTAAATAGAAAAGTACATTCATTAACAGTTAAAGAACAACGTATCACTATACACCAGCCATACGAATCACCTATAATGTAACCATCCGATTTTAATTGATCAATAATTAAATCACTTATACGTAAGTTTGGACTCAATTCACGTAAGCGTTTCATAAAAGGTGCTGAACCACGTGCACGCGGTCGTTCAAGTAGATCGATCATTTGTATATCTGAATGACCATAAACATAAAGTATGGATGATACATGATGAATGTTAAGAAACAATGGCATTTCACTACGTATTGAATTCATTAATGAATGATTCGAAAAATTCGATATCCACCAACCATCAGAATATTGTAATCGATATACAGTACGTTCATGTGGTGCAGTTAAATAGATATGACCATTTTCGTCACCTGTTACATCATGAAAACGTGGTACATCTTCTTGAGATAGTAGCAGATGAAAAGAATCATCACCACCAAATAATGATGGCCACCAAACATAAATACCTGAGAGAGATGTTAATACAACAACATTTTCTATTCGTTCTTTTATTGCCGACTCGTCATCATTATCATGTTTGTTCATTCTATCATAGTCCTCATTATTATAATCATCCCATAAATACGATGACTTAAAACGATCGTCAATGGATGTTGTAAAATTTCGTAGTTTACCACTAGATCCTAATATTCGATTGTAAATATTCGATGAAGTGCCATTCTTTTTTGATAGAATTGTATCTTTTATCAATGGTGTTGGTGCTGCCCAAACAAATGTCAAACTGATGACAAGAACAGTACTGATAGTAATGTGAGTAGAAAAATGGTAATGGCTCATCGAAATGATGAACTGAATCAACTAGACGAAAGTTAATCATCGACTATAAAAATTAAAAATAAATAAAGCAAGAGGAATATGATCGAAAAGAAATATGAAAGAAAAACGATGTTATCGTAAATTCATTCTATGGGCTATTAGAAAAGGATAATACCTTCATTTCAATTCGAGACAGACTAAGCCGAAAAATATAACATGATCTGATCCTATTGATACTAATTGCAATGATGCAAGTAATACTATACGTGTACATATATATATATATTATCTTCCTTTTATTTACTATAACGCATCCATTAGTATCAAACTACGCTGTCATCTCTTTTTTCCTCGATTGAAACTGGTATTCATAATAATTATCTGAGACAATCAGTCGACAAACATCTATGTATCCTGATTAGCATTACAAAGACAATAATGTTAAATAATAAGGTAGCACTCTTGTTCAAGAGTAGGCATATTTAATGAACATACTTCTATGAATGCAGGTAATTTGCGAGGAGTAAAATAAGAGGAAACCTTTGAAATAAGAGAGAAAAAGCCTACGAAGTACCTGATTATATTAAAGAATATCATGAGTACAACTACTTCTGCTGTTGTACAGGAGAACATAAAGAAGCTTGTATATCCTTTTCTCGATTGATTAGTCTCGCAGAGAACTGCATCAACATTGTACTATAAGCAAGAAAACAAGATATTACTTCTTCTTTTTGCAAATGTCAATCGATTAGTCCTTTTTTCTTTTATCCACGACTAATAATAGTCACTAGACATCTAGTGATAACTGTTGTTTTTCTATCAGTGTCATTCTTTATATCTGATCATACTGCTAGACAGTCTCAAAGATGAAGAACAAAGTTTCTTGAAGTGCTGTCAGCGCCATATGTTTGTAATATCTGAGCAGAAAAAAACATACACACACATAACTTCTACAACTTAGGAACTGTATTGTGAATGCAAATAATTAAATTGTATATACATAGAAAGTGATTGTATGAGAAAAAATATCGAATGGTTCAATCGAGATATACATGTAACATGCTAATGCATAACACCGTAGTCTTTAAATGCATACCTATTCATGCTTGTCCGCGATGTACCGTGACGAAGAAATTTGTATGCAAAGCATATATTAAATTCAACTGCTGGTCATTAGATGAATTTGAGGGTGCTCTGTGAGTTTTCTTGATATGTCAAAGACGTCAATCTGTACACATGTACTTTCAAATCGTTCTCTCCGCGATCGGTGGTGGAGAACTTTTCGTTTTTTTTTACAGTGGTAGTACTCTCCTATAAGTTACTCTCTCCGTCTCTCTCACGTTCGCTTTTCTTCCCTTTCTCTTTTCGTTTTTAACATCAATAGATGCTTGAAGAACATTACACATATACAAAGAATGAAAAGAAAAAGAAGGACAATATTATGTGCATGCAGTGAAAAACGTAGCACAATTTTTTTCTCTTGTTTTTTTTTCATACAATAAGACATCGCTATCGTCATTATTATTGATATCGTAGAAGTACTATAGAATTGGTTTTTTTTGCTTGTTCTTTCCATTATAATATCCTTGATAACTTCTTTCGTTTGTCGCTTTACTATATCTTACTGCACAATCAGTATCGATGATGACACCTACATGACACACGACGAATCAATAAAAATGAGCGTTTTGCGTTTTCATCACTTACATCAGTGTTAGGATCACGCACAACAAATTGATGAGTTTGTTTGATGAATATTTCATATTTCAGAGGTAATATTAAAGAATTTATAAGTAATAGTATTATATCAACGGTATAATCAATGTCACAAAAAGAACTAGACTATCTATAGATTGTATTTATGGTCGTCTTCTATATATGTTTACGTGAAAGAAACAGATCGTTTACGTGTCTTCTGTGACTATATGTTTCTCGAGAGAATATAAGTCAAAATAGAATCCAAGTGTATTCAATATACTTTGCTGATGCGGCAGAAGTCACACGCTCATGTTTGCTAACTTCAAGTACATTTCTCAAAGAGAACATTTTATCACACAGACATCATCATGGCTACTAACAGAGAAAGACAAGGTCACACAAGTCAACGAGCAAGGTGTATATCCTGTTGTATAAAATTAGAATTGAAATTTGCACTTCACTCGTTTCGTTTTTGTTAATAGATTTACTCCGACAGTGGTCCGCCCAGCTCATTGATAATAGCTGTTCAATATCTATTCTATGAAAAGAAATATCAGCGTGCAACAGATGCTTTTAAATAATCATTAAAACGTCAGCTTACGGTTCCATTGAATTATATGTCTACGCCTTTCTTTCTATAGATAATGAGTTTTCGAAATAATAACAATAATAGCAATAAAAAAAAAACAATTGACTTTGTTAAAAATTAATCGCATTAGAAGGATGCGTAAAATGATTTCGAATGAATCAATTATCAAATATGTTCTATTCACATAACTTGACAATGTCTATAGCTAGTATAGAAAGATTTCTGAGTTTATATTCAATCGTTCTTTTTCTCTATAGAAAACAAAGTACATGGATTATCGAACAATTACTCGATGCATGTTTGATTATCATTTAAACAGTTTTGTTTGTTTCTTAAATCATATCTTTTATCAGCTTACAATTTATTCACTTGAGTACATCATTCAAAGTCCTCCATTCAATTTGATAACTGCCGGTGATGAGGAGAGGGTGGCTCGTATGAATAATAATTGTGCAATAGGACATGAATAATCGATAGCGTCAAGATCAATGAATTGAAAGGGAGATTCATAGTACCTCGATAGAACCTTAATTATATGGTTATACGTACGTTTTATATACTTTAGTCGATCTCCTATGTAATTTTACGAGAAAGTATTTAACCAATATTGATCTTTAAGTTCGCGTGTGCCCAAGGATAAAAGACACTAATAAAAAAAAGGGTGAATAAGAAAACGAAAGATTAAATCTTTCAACGTTTGTATATGTAAAGGCATACAGAAAAATACTTGAAAAACAATCAATCAAGAAATTAAAGTTGAGATATTTTAGAAAGGAAATAATGTGATTTTCGTTTTCCGTTATGAATTCTGTTGACACTATCGATTCCATCTTTAATTAAATGAGATGATAACTATTCATCTCAAAGTAATCTTTAATTCTGACTAAAAAATGACATCTCAATCACTTACATTATTCAATATTGATGATTGGTATTGTTCGCAAAATAATTATTTCTAATGAATGTTATAAGTTTCAAAGTCTCCATGGTGTTTCTCTTATCAGTTATGTGTTGCCTTTCGAAACAATATCTAGACGTATGAAAGCATTACCTCAAGACATTACAAGCGCCGATAAACATTTATGGATCAATGACAGAATAATAAATGGGACATATCATTAGACAACATTATTCATGTAGACACAGTTAGCAATGTGTTGAGAGACAGTAAGTCTGAACTATTTATAATATCATTAGGGAAACGTATACGGTGAAATAAGATTTTACAAAAAAAACACGAAAATAACAATCCCAAATTATTGTTGACATATGCACAATTTGTTTCTTTGTTTTACTGTTTTTCTTTAAGTAGACATGTATTTGAGTAAAAGAAGAAAGAAAAACATTAACAGAGACCTTTCTAAATCGTTATTGTAATTTTTAGCTTAGGATTGTTAATGATGAATCTTATTTTCTCGGAGAAGTCAATAGTTTCCATTTTACTTTTTCTATCTATAATATATGACAAACAATATGGTTATAATGATAGATACATTTTTCTTCCACTCGTATATCGTAAGAATGATTTACTTGTCGTATTGAGATTTGAAAAGTTAGTTTTTTTAAAATATTTATCTTCGGATTATATGGTGTGCTGTGTAGGGGCGTAACTTAGAAAGGAAGTTGAGCAGGGAGTTAGGGGAAGGATTAGAGGATGACAACGATATCTGCTACTTTAATTCGTCTACATAGGGCTTGTTCCTTCCTTTTTCTTGATTTCGAAACATGTTTCAGTAGCATTGCTTCTTTTGGAACTCAGTGGTTTTGAATTCTCTTCTGTACACAAAAACGACTTGGTTGATAACAACAAAATTGATTGTGAAAACTGTTGATGGAATCAATTACGTTTTTTTCTTTTCGTATCACAGTTGATTCTGATTGTCAGTAAATGATTAACTAATATTTGTCATGACGTTGATAGATAACAAGATGCTAGAATTAATCTTGAAACAAAACAGATTTCTTTCAATATACATTTTTGCTTCAATCACGTCAAGGTCACAAAAACGCCGATTAGAAAGTGTTCTAGAATTACAATTGATAACGACTCGTCTACATATCATTGTATCCGTATGATGAAATACAATTTGAACAGTATTCTTTAAAGAATTTATTAATACAATTATTAGACTTTTGTAAAATCCGCGTGACCTTCGGTTTTTCTTCAGAAAAACGTACATATATAATTTTTTTTACGATGATTTTATATTATTTGATGTGGAAATAAAAAATACTTCTGAACATTGCGTATAATCGCTTTTGACAGCAGTTAACAAAGCTAAGACTGCATAACGATCAAGAAATATTACTGCTGTATTCGAGCAAGGACATCATAAAATGAAAATAATTATTTCAATTTCAATAATAAAGCAGTTTCTTTTTCATGGACATTTATAGTGCACAAGTCATATTTTTTTTGTTTGTCTCCAGATTCGTTATGCAGATGAAACTTTTGACATACAATAATATAAACTTTCTCCACTTTTTAAATGAATGTTAATGGGAATTAAAAGTATTTGCGTGCATAAAAAGCAAAATTACTATTGAAAAGTTAAGTACAGTGTATATATCTTAGAAAAAGTATTTCTGAGTCTTCGTTTAAATAAAAAAACGAAATTGAACAGAATTCATTCGAAAAATCAAGGTTGAAGAAAGACTTTTTTTTTCTGATGACAACATCTGTGTTACACGTTTGATTTTAGTCAATAATATTCATGCAAACGAAAGCTTGTTCCATGTAGTGTCAATATAATTCGTTCTCTTCGATTCAGTCAGTTATAGGTTTCTACGTTTTATCTACAAATGTTTGCTTAGAAATCAATACCAAAACGAGAAATGAAAGAACTGGAGTGGTATGATTTTCGAAAGATAAAGAACAAAGATTTAGCAAATCAGAAAAATGCGTATCAACAAAAAAAAATATGAATTCTAAAAGATTATCGAATCAGCTTTCTTTTAAATGCGTCATAAAATCACAAAGTGAATCATAATGGCGACTTTTTTTTTGAGAGAGAAAAATGCTAAAGCTTCATACATAAGATTGTTTACTGTTAGAATACTTTCGTGACGTCAGGATGAGAATACTGAATGACAGAAAAAAACTCATGAATCAAACCTGTAGCCTCATGACCAACATATGGGTTTGATAGTCTTTAACGATCATCGCAAGTATCAATTTCTCTAGGCTTATTTATTGTTAGGGCAATAAAAATGAGAGAAAGAAAGAGAGAGAGAGCGATGTATATTGCAAACAAACGAAACCTCTTAAATGTTTTCCACCCACAATGCACCACACTGTTCTTATGACGATTAAGATAAAGAATAAAAAAAAACAGAACAGAAAAAAAGCACACAGTTCTTCTCTTATATATATATGTACATTACATAGACAGACGACATACACATATACTAAAACAAGCTGTTCCAACAAATCATTTTCTCAACAATATGAACTGTATTATTCGTGATCTGTAAGGGTTTCGTGTTCTATCGGTTCTGTTCAAATAAAATCAACGCCTGTTAATTTTCGTAAGCACATACACCTCATTACTTTTGATTCAATCAAAATAACAAGTAAGATTCTTCGTACAATACAATACGCTATCCATGCAAAACTATTTTCCTTATTCGCCTTGTAGTGCAGTGCATTTTCCCACAAGGTCAAACAACACCAGAACGAATATTATCTAATCCATGGTATGACAAAGGTTTTTGTGAACCAAATCAATACAAAGCAGCTATTGATCGTTGCAAGGGTGGATATGATTCATGTGATCTATTTATCAGTATCTTTTCTGATCGAGCCAGAATTGAACGAGATTATGCAGCCGAATTGGAAAAATGGTCCGTATCAAGTATAAAAGAAATTAGTCAAACCAAAGAATTTGGGACCAATAAAAAGTCTTGGATGGACGCAATACGAGCTTCAAAAAGTATGGCTGGTACACATGCTGATATTGCACAACGTCTTCAAGAGAATGTTATCGATAAAATGATACATTTTAAAAAAGAAAACTATGGCAAATCAATTGTACATGTGAAAAAGATAAAAGAATTCGAACGTGAGTTTGAACAAGTGCAAAAAACATGGATTAAATTATTGGATAAAATCACTAAAGCTAAAAGAGAATATCAAGAAGCTCATCGGCAATTGAAAAAAGCTGAAACAGCTGAGAAAATTATTGAATCCGATCGTGGTGCTGAAGATGATCAAAAATCAAGAGTCAAGTTAAGCGTGAGCACATACAAAAAGGAATGTGAAGCACTCAAAAGTAAATATCAACAATATATTGTAGAAATGAATAATGCAAGACCGAATTATGAAAATTCAATGAAAGACGTACTCGACCGTACCCATGCTTTTGAACGCAAACGATTGACACAATTTAAAACGTTATTTTCGGCTCTTCATCAATCTCTACTGATTGACAAAGATAATCATCTAAAAGAGATGCCTGTACTATTCACAGAAGCCCTGAAAATTCATGATATTGAAAAAGATATTCAATGGTGGAACTCTCACTTTGGTAGTGATACAAATACAGCGTGGCCAACATTTGAAGAACTTTCCGATTAATTAAGAAACTTTTGCTTATATTCTCATGATAGACAAAGTAAAAAGGCAAAGCATTGAAATAGAAAAAATATCAGGAAAAAAATTTTCATATTATATAAATATATATATATATATATATATTAACATTTATTTTAAAGCCATTGAAATAAAAACTGTAAAAAATATTCGAGGAACAGATTAGAAAATTTATTCCTGACATTTCCTCTTGGATACGCTTGGTCTTGTTGTAAATGATGAGATTTTTTACTTTTATTTTTGAATTTGTAAAGTATGACAATTTGTTTCTTGCGTAGTTCAATGCTCTTATTTCTTTGAAATATTATGCATTTATATATACTTATCTGTGTATTTTGTTTTTTTTGTTACTATATTTTCATCATTTATAATAATCAATCTGGACGAAAACAGTCTTTTTTTTTTGAAAAAGAGAGTTCTAGTTGTTTGTTGTTATCAAGAAGAATGGTCATAGAAATATCAATATCCATATTATATCGTGTTTATTATTTTCATGGAATTGCTCTTTAAATATATCATGACATTGTTAAAAAATTATCAGTTCTAGTATTTCTACTTTGGAAAGCAAAAACTTCGATAAATGCTTCACAGAGAGTAATAAATGATTGTTAACATCCAATTTTACTGATAAAAACTATATTATTCATGCGTCTTAAACGAACATGATAGACATTTACAATAGAAACAAAAAAAAACAAGTGAAAGGTTTTCATATTCTAGTAATAATATTCTTTTGAAATTAATAGGTCAACGAAATATTTTGATTAATTCGATTGATTTCGACTACGGAGCTTATCAATCTATCTTTTTACGTCTCATATATATATATATATATATATATATATATATATATATGCAATACATAATTTTTATTGCTTTCATGCACAAAAAGTAGATATTCATATCTTAAATCCATTGATTATGGTACTTGATAGTTAATATATGCAAACAACCCTTCAAACAAAGGTCATGTTTCTAGTTAGTTTTCTTTATAACTGTTAAAAAAATCGTTTCTTTCTATCAGATCATTTTGCAATAGATATCCTCTGCAATAGGCTTTGATCAATTCATATATGGATAACATTTTTCTGTTGTGACAGATGTTTATTTAAGTCAATATACAGATTATACAATATTCTTCGTCGAGAAAATTCTTTGTGAAAAAAACATTACAAAGAATTAATAAACACCATTATTGTTCAGGGAGTTATTGACTGTTCGCAAGGAAAACAATAAAACGCATACATGCATATATATATATACATGTATATATATATATATCTATGCGTGTATATGATCTTTATTCGAACATATGTAAATATACTCTGATAGGGTTGACAGATGTACCCAAACGATTTTATTCTGATGTATAAACAAGTCTCATAGACAACAGCAAAGGACGTCAACTAACACCAAGCAACTATCGACATATATATGTATATCATACTATCATTGTTATACTCTGATAGATTTCTACAAAGTTGGAGTTTATTTTTCATCGGTTAGCACAGAGTATTTTGCGACTTTTTTCCATTTGGATGATAGGTCGTGTTATTATGAATTTTCTGTAAAAGAATTCAGTACAATCAGAGAGTTTCTTTCTGTTGATTATTGTCAATCAAGAATATTCGAAATCGAATCATCATCATAAAGGCAGAATATTGTATTGCGATTATTCAAATCGTTCAGAGAGCTGTATTTTTGGTTGAAAAGAAATGGTTGAAACATAAATCGATGTATAATGACGTATGTAGTTTAATTGTTTAGCAATAAATAATAAGAAATTTTCTGTTCGTACAATGACTTTTTGTCATGTTAATAATCGTTAAAAAAACCGGATGGTAACCGAAATCTTAGATGTTATGATAAACGATGGTCCTTGTCATAAATCATCAACCATTACTATTTATCTTTTCAGATGCAAGCATCGCATATCAATGACAACGTCATATAATCTTTCTCATTATCGTCGTCATCTAAATGGAAACAGCATGAATTCTAGTGCTATATCTATCGGAATAGTTTTGTTTTTTGAAATGTTGCGCGCCATGTCGAAATAATATCAAAAGTATAATGTTGAATGTTTCTTCTATTACATACAAATAAAACAGTAAACACTAGCATCATCAATGTATAGACAACAATTGTAGAATACAATGAAAAATTCTACATATATATATATTATTTTTTTTTTCATCAATCAAACTAATGAGGTCGAATAAAATACGCTTGTATGTTATGTTTGTCTAGATTATGTTTTCTTTGAAGCAAAAAAAATGTGAAAAAAAATGGCGAATAATTGATTGGGGTAGGCACAAACATGCGCACGCGTATATTGACAAAATGATACTGTTCCTGACCAAAAATGAGAAAAAGATTGAATAAATGTGAGAATTGAAATTATTTGTTTTGTTTGCACAAATAATATAAATGAATTTAATTTGATTTGAAATTTTGGTTTTTTGTTTTATTGTTTATCTAAACTGGATGTGTATTCTAGACATTGAATTTTGCTTTTTTGTTCTATTGTACATTGATTAATCGTCTCCACCTGCTTCATGTGCTGGTTCAGCTGATGCTGCCGCATGAGCACCTGGCTGTCTAGAAAATTTACTTTCTAATTGTTTACGATTGCGTTCGTGTGGATGAAGTTTATCCTGATAGCAGCCTAATACAAACAAAAGAATAACAATTTTTAAGAATATTCTATTATCGAGACTTACTCTTGCAATAGATATCTTGAGAAAAATCTTTGTATGTAGCCAATGTTAACATAGTATTGCCTAAAGTCGATAAGAAAAGAAAATAAGTGAATATAAACATAAAAATGCAATCACATAATCATACATGTTTTACACTTGAAACAGCCTTTGTGCCACGATGAACTGCATGCAGCAAGTTTCTCTGCTGGATAGACAGTTTTTTGACAGCGTTGACATTTGTCACCACCTCCACCCCATTGTGGCATCTTTCAAACAGTTATGAAATGGATAGTAAATAAAATCTGAAATAGAATCTATTCATTTTAGTCTATGAACAAAATTTCCACTGAACATTATAGTCACGAAACAATGATCGATGCCTACCGCTAACAGCATATGTTTATTGAGATTTCAAATATTTTTCATAATATTTAATTATGATAATGAGAAACTTAGTTCACGCATAGACTTATGCGTCTAACCACACTGACTCTTACTACGTTCTTTCTCTAAGTAGAACGAAGTGCAATAAGGTTATCATCTATTTCTATAGTTTATATAAATGCAATGCTGCCGATCAGTCAGAGCGTAATAGAGAGACAGCAAAGAAAACGAGAAAATTGGTATGTCTTTTCTCAATCAGCCTTGGTAGTACGCTCGTTATTCGTCGTTGTCGTTTTCCAAACGCATATATATATATATATATATATATATATACATATATACATATACACACACATATATGTGTATATAAATACATACATTTATCCAGAAACCGTCTTTTCTTTTTCTTCTTCGTTCTCTACTTTTCAATATGCTATGTCTATTGCTCAGAAAAGTATGATAGTTGTTGTAACTGTTCTGTAATAATGACGATCTCCGCCGTTCTTGTTTCATATCTCATCAGTAGTAGGACAAAGAAGAGGTGGAGTAAGCAACAACAGCAGGCAAATGATGTGCTGTCAATGTATGACGCGATTTCCATTTCTTTCTATATACTATTCATCTTATGTCAGCACAGCAACAGTCTTAGTATGCATCTATGTCAGTACCCTAATGAGTCGTTATAACCGTTAACTAGATAGCTAGCTATAAAGATGTGTTTGTTTTATCGATGGATGAGAACGATGGAAAAAATACAAGAAGGAAATAAAAGAAACGGGTCAAAGACCACTATTATCAGTTCGGAAATAGAAAGTAACGAATCAACACTCGTTTCTTGTATCTAGAGAAAAACACTCGACATTCTCCTGATAATATAAGCAATATCTAATATTTTTTTTTATTAATTCTCTATGTTATTGTCAGTTGGTCAAAAACATATATCACAGATTCACTGGATAATGCTCTATCTATTCCCAAAGTCTCAGTCATCAATAACTTGAAACAAACTGAGAAAATTACAAATACATTTTCATGTACTCGCTTATCGTCAACATCAAATTTCTTCTCACGCTAATTTTAAAACGATATCTGGAGACACATTTTCTGTTCTCCGATCATCCATTACCATAAAACAGATATAAGATTAAAAGAATCATGAAAAATCGACGATGCTTATATATCAATTGATTAGTTTCAAATGTAAACTATTCAGAAGTCAACATCTTCTCGCCTTCTTGAAAAGATCAAAATCGGTCAAAGAACGTACATACACTGAAATTTCGACTCAAATCAGACGAGTTATGACATTATGCTTTAACGATCATGGTAGATCTTAATTTGTATGATCATCCGATTTTACAATGTGAAATAGTGAAAATAATCACTGAATTGTTAAGAATCTACATTGTCAAGTAGCTATACCATCGTAAATCTACAAGATCTTGAAAATGAAGTTAAACAATCGTATAATGTTACAAATCACTATCTACATTTTATGTTGGAATAGTTTTCAACCGATTTTGATTTTCTCAGAATGCTAAGAACATGTCATCCGAAGAGTCTTAAACTTGAGACCAATGCTTTGACAGATAATCGATGTCAATTGAGTTATCATATCATCGATGAGTGCGTTCATCATAAGATGATGCTACTTCAAAGAGTAGAAAATCGTATCTAAAAATATCGGTAAAATAAACATGTAAATTAAGTTTTACTTCAACGATACTTGCCCACATGAAATCTAGTTGTAAACTTTGTTTCAATCCAAATCTTGATATTGGCGATTGAAAACTTCGGATCTTCGACGAGCAACAAGCTGTCTCTCTATATGTTTTATAGGCTATATGCAAAAGAACAAATAAGCCAAGAATCAAGCGAAAACATACGACGTTATACTTATTTTCATGCAGTGAAAAGATATTTATACTTTCTACGTTGATTTTCGAAAACAACAAAACTAAAATGACATTCCTGTGATCGATAAAAAACGCGTAAAAAAAACCCGACGAGTAATTTCTACTAGAGCCTAGCTGCTATTATCAATCATGAATAAACAGAGAGAAAAACATGAGAGAAGAAAAAACTAGGAAAATAGGGAAGAGTGCTTTCCACCGATATCACAAATCACAGCATAAAACCTAATGGAAGCATTTGATTGGTCTATAACGTAACACTCAGAATATTGACGAAGATTTCTTCCGTCTTATCCTAATATGTATATAAATATATATATATATATGTATAGATATGTACGTCTGTATTAATCATATATTCATATTGAATAGTCTATAATCGAATATTTCTTTCTTGATTATCAATCAAATGAAAGAAACTATTTTCTTATATAGTTTGTATTTTTCGAAGAACTTGATGACTTGATACCTATAGATACTAGGCCAAGAATTACGGCTGTGTTATCTTTATTATCGTCTATTGGTATCTTCTGTGTTTCGAATGTATCGATTTCTATATATATTTATAGTATAAGATGTGTTAGTTTCTATATTACTCATAGGATTAAAGAAAATGACACTTCAGTAGTAAGATTAAAATCTATACTTGACGTGCTTCTCATTGATTTTTGTTCTAACTTCATGTGTCTCATGGAATTAATATATTTTTTTCCTAGTTTGTCTGGAAGGTTTTAGATAAAAGCCACATTGTCATTTATGCATGATGATATTATGATTTGTCCGCATGCTGTTCGAGAAAATTCTATTACGTCAATCTTTGCTGTATATTGTATTTGTATGCGAATATTATTCTTATGATGGAACTGGATATTAGTCTAATATAAACCACAGAAGTATTTGTAAAAGCAAAACATTTTAAGAGCATAGACTTCATATGGTGTGATTGTTTATTTAATATTCCTAGACAAAAGTAATTACATAGATAAGTAGTTAATTGAACATATGCTATTATGCAGGAATCAGAGAAATGTACAACTAAATCAACGTAAGCTGGTAAAACTTTTGAAGATGAATGAAGTAATATATTTACTATGAAGATTTCATATGCGCTAGATGCGAAACTATGTATATCATGCAGTAGAATTCATTAGTGTGATGCCTATACCTTTCAACGCTGTTCTCAATATTGTTGATTTGATAACTATGAATTCATTCAGAGTGATTCGATCATTTATCAGGAAACGTGTTGCCGTAAATAAAAATAAATATTCGAAGTCACTCTACATCCGAAAAACATTAATAGAACAATGGTGACATGCAGAGATGTTTTTAAGCAAATATGTTAATTACTCGCACACTTAATATACGATTCTGTCATCAGACAGCTGGTGCCAATGATCGACATACAAATGACGAACAGTACTAGTAGTAACCCCCTGGTATGCTATGAGACCTTAGGTGGCATATGCATCAAAGTCATGGTTTGCTCCAGTAAGACACTGTTTTATTATTCTCATTTATATTACTGATATTTCCCAAGTAAATAGCTCTTATGAATTCAGAAAAGAAAACTAAAACTTGCATTTCAAACGAAGGAATCTTTCTGTCGATGGAAGCGTTTCAACTGCATAAAGATGAGTGGGTTATATTTTTAATCTTTGCTACTGTGTACTTTTCAATACATTTTGCAGCATAAAAACAACCAATACTATTTTAATAGATACTTTCAATTGGGAACTATTCTCTGCTAGTAGAAAAACTGAATTTACTTTATGTGTTTTTAAGTCAATATTCAAAACCTGTCATCACTTACTAATGGTGATTTCAAGGAATTAGTGTAATGTAATGACTTGAAAGAGTAATCTCATTAAAAAGACTATATAAGAATACATTGAAAATTGCATTCAACTTCTTTTTAAGTTAATCAATGATACTGAAGATCTTTCAAACAAAAGCACTAAATGTTTATGTCACCCTACGGTTCGTATTTTGAAAAGTTTCTCGAGCTTACATTTCGAGATGTTTGTCACAAATTAGAGGAGATATGATTTTCTCAATGTCATTGAGTTTCGCAATATTACAGATGTAAACATTTGTATGTTTGCTTGTGCAAAGTTTCAAGTAAAACTGATGAATTTGATTATTTCTATGTTCATGAGATTGGGCCACAATAGTAAAAACTATCATAAAAAAAGTGACTTTTCAATATCAATAAATCTAAAGAAACATTCGACTATTCTTTCATACTGCCAATATATTACTACCAATAGTTCGAGATTTATTCTCTTGCAAAAAAAATTATCGAAAAATGAATACATGTTTTTATCATTATTCATAAACGCTGTCACACAGATTTGCATGTAACAACCTGACGAATAATTTCATTCGAAATAAATCAATTGAAAAGTGAACAGAAAAACAAACATCGAGTTTTTTATTGCAAGAATTTGATGATTACTTGAATGTTTCTTCTTGTCGGAAAAATGTGACATGAAAACAATTTAATTTAAGAAATGCTTGAAAACAATAATATTCAACGTATTCTGATGCACGCTTTTAAACATTCGTGTTCTCGAACAAGTCCACAGAACTTATCCAATAGACTCTTCTGATTTAGAGGAGCACATCTTTTACAGATAAGAGTTACTATTTGTAAAAAAAAAGAAACGATCAACAGTAAAACTAGTTTCTATCATATGAAAAATATAAACAACCATGTTAGAACTATCATGCAAACGATGCACAGAAACATTATGTGGCTATACAACATTGCCATACTGAATAATTTATTATGCATTTGTAGATTCATATGTGGCGATAAGATTGACCTAAAATTACGAAATAAACATTTACTATACTGTTTAAATTAAAATACAATTTAGTGAACTAAATATTAATCATAACATTTTTATTCGACTGATTTAATTCTTAACGGTGTTAGTAAAACGAGTACTAGCATGAACTTGATGTTACATAAAAGTTCATGTTGACAGGTTTAGTACCGATCGGAGAACGTGTAGAAATGTTTAAATTTTACTTATGAATTGAGTATTTCATTTTCTCTCTAATGGACAACGTTACCTAAACCATTGTTGCATACAGTTCTACGAAGAATTTATTCAGCTGTTGAAAATTTGGATTCTATGGTTGAGTATCTCAAAGTCTCTCAACCTTCTAATACATTTTTTCGTGAAAAAATTGTTACATAATCATCTCTATCTGACTGTTATATTAATAGCAATCAACAGAAAAGAAAAATGTTTTCTCAATAATAAAAAAATAACCAAGCTCAGCGGCTATCATACTTTAGAAGGTTATATGCATAAGCAAAATACAGTATCACCTACCACTTTTAAGACATTAAAAACAAAACAGACAACGTGGTGAAAATCGAGACCTTCAAATCATCTATCATAATGGTAAATCGAAACACAGTGGCACAATTCCATTGAAGGTTTTACAAATATTGATTTAGACAAGATAAATAATGGAATTCCAATCACAATGAATTTCAGTTCATTTTCTTGAATTCTTCAGATTTTTAAACGTTCATTTCATGCTTTAATAAGATAACACGAAAATTTGTCCTATTCAATTTCAGTGACATGATCACTAAGACAGAGGAATGTATTTGTCCATGGAAGTATTACAAAACACTTGGATCTAATTTCATTTTCAATAGTTTTGTTTCGAGAACTTGTTTATCTCTAATCGCAAGATGAGTACAAGTTTCGTGACGATTTTAATACCAAAGCAATGTTTAGTATCTATAATACGTCAATTGATCCTAAATTAGTAGTAAATAAGCACGTTTTATTGACATATATTGAAGTAAATAAATATCACGTGGGAAAAATAAATACATTATTTACTATCGGCGTAGGATGGTAAAGTGCATTCGACCCTAAAGGTATTGAAACATTCTTTATTCGTTGTTTACAATCGAACCATTCATTTCTCACCGTGAACGAATGCCTGTAGAAATTCGTATTCAATTGAAAAAATTCTTATTCCATTTCCTAAAAACTTATCACTCGAGTAGTTTTTGGCACGATAATAAGTTATTGTCACTTGATCTATTGCATATACGATTATTAAATCTCTTTTTTTCAATGGCCCTTGAAAGCGTACGCGCAAAGAACAGGAAACTATTTAGCCTCAATTTGTCTTCAATATTCTCTATAGATGTCGTCCATTAAAAAAAAGCATCTGTTAAGGATCGCAAGAATCAGACTTACTTTTCTTGTAATCTTTATTTAAATATGTAGTCATTGCTATTAATCACAACACCTGTGATTAGTTTCCAACGACATTAATAAGTAATGTCGTCACAATAATCTACTTTATTTTCGGTGCAAATAAATCAATCTTTGAAAAGTTGCCGTTCAAAGGAATAGAAGTCCTCGGCGTACGATTTGTAAAATTTGAGATAAAATCAAATTACATCGTCTAATTTCACGTATGCAAAAATGAATCGATCCTTCCTATGAAAAATTAGTTTGCCTGTACTCTTTGAATTTCTTTTTCATGATGAATTAATTTGTTTCATCCCAAATTTTATTTTGTTTTTTTTTTCACATAAAGCTTGTTGAACAATGGTTGAGTAAAATTTACATGCTTCTCAACAATGTATTTACACAATGAAAAAAGTACCACGAATGTGCGCAAGTGCAAGAATGGTTTTTAGTTAAACTAAGCTAAAAAAACGTAGGTATAACAAGCACAAAAGTTTGATGATATGTTCTCAAACCTAAAATTAATACTAATCACGTGAACACAATATAAGAAAGTTGAATAAGAGTGATAATAATAATAGTAATAATAATAATAATGATAATAATCATGTTTCACAGCAAAAATACCACAACGAAAGAAAATGATCACTCGAGTTGACAGACAAGAATGTGAATAAGAGAGCAAGAAAAGATAAACCGTTTAAACATTTTCACCATCTTCATCCGGTTCTAATGCATATGCTTCTTCAGCTGACATATAGTACTTATTGGCAAGACGTCCCTTCATTGCTGCAGTTGCCATTTCTGCTGCTTTATTAAATAAATCACCTGTTAGCAAAAAAAACGATTTTCTTCATTCGAATTTAAACTTTGTAAAAAAAAAATAAAAATCCGAACATTACCTGCTTTTTGATAATTACATAGTAAATTATATCCACCTGTTTTGTATAGTGTAGCTAAACGAGCGACAATGTCATGATGATCATGAAATGGAATACTATTATCAGTTGAATCTGCTGGACTTGTATCATGTGTGCCACTATCTTCATCAATAAAATTCGATTCTCTTTCACGGATACTAATATATTTTTCATAATATTCAGCTGCTTGTTTCCAATCTTTTTCTCTAAAAGTAACATAATCGAAAAATAAACCATGACACATAGAATATCAAAGATACAAACAATGATCCTTCAACACCATTATCGAAAAATTGTGCTACATAAAGATTTGCTTCTGTTTCTTGAAGTTCACTAGCACGAATCATTAAATTGAGACCTTTTACAATTAGATTAGATTGATTCTACGAAGAAGAAAAAACATTCTACACCTATAATTTGTAGTATTGAATGATTACCATTGGACGATAGTGAGATAAAAGATCACGTGGTAAATCTAAATAAATCTTTGCTAATGTAAATATAGCATCTTTAACACATAGTTCAGCTGCTTGTTCTAGATGAAACAATGCTGATTCTTCGTCGAAATCTTCTGTGCCCAGTTCGCTGAATCGACCAACTTGATAGCATTTACACATTTCAAGATGAATCTAAATGGGAAACACATTGTCGCGTGTTTAGAAAACTAAAGATTTTGATTGCGTTCTTTATCAATACTAGATCAAGTAAGTTAATTTCAAAATTGATTACGTGACAACAGAAGAAAAGAAACACTCATAATAATTTTTAAGGTCTAAATAAAGCATCATTAATTTGAGTGCATAAATAAAAACAAAATTCTACAATCGAATTTCCAAAGGACTTATAACAATAGAATCATTTCAACAAATTTTGAACTTCTGATTAAAAATTTAATACGAACAACATGATCTCTGCCCTACAGAAGCTAGATTCTAGTATATGTTTACCATGATTGATAACTTCTATGAACTTTCGAAAAAACTAGAATGATTCTTATTTTTTGCATCAAAGTTGTTGCAAAAAACATATAATACTCAAATGATGCTGAATGGTTTTTATGTATTCCAGGTGATTGAGATCGATAATTATCGCTTCAAAGGATTCATATCGATTCATGGTATTATTATCGAAAGTCAATCAAGATTTTCATGATGATGAACCTGAGCATAACTATATTTTCTAATTTGATATAAATATTTAGTGAAATTGAATATTCGATTCGAGAAAAGTCGTTTATCTAGCTAGTTTGATGACAATACCTGTCCGAGAATACTTTCGTATTTATCATAGCAAGCAGATATTTCTTGAATTTTTTCCATTTCAGCTTTTTCAAGCATGACTGATGATGGTCGATGCACGTTTCCATAGCTATTCGGCGTTTGTGAATTGTAAAGATCTTCGATATTGAAATTGAAATCCTAAAGCATAGACCCAGATAAATACCGATAGCCAGCAAACATGTCTTCCACTTCAATACACTACTTACAGAGTGTGAGCGTGAATAAAAATTCTTAACACAGCAAGCATAGCAAACAAAAAAAATGAGTGTCAAACAAAAAGAAAATATCAAAACTTGCGTGCGTTAAGAAAATAACTTACAGGTGACGGACTGTTCAAACTAACTGATGTTGATAATATTGGTAATCGATTTTTTGTAATCGATGATGATAACGCAATATTCTCATCACTTAATGTCGGGATGAATTGTCCTGGTTTCGGTAATGATACACTACGATCAAGTGCTAGACTAGCGCTAGCGATAATCGATGATGTTTCAGAAACGTAACCATCGGATTCATCTTCTGATATTGATGATTGTGAACGTAATCGTCGAAAAAGTGAGCCATATTTTGAAAGATTAGTTAGTGGTTCTTCTGAACCACGACATGTTGTATGTGCAGGTAAATTTGATGCGTATGATGGACTTAATGCATGTTGTTGTAAATAACGTTCACGTTCTGCAGGTGATAAATCGAATGGTGTTAAATTGAGACGTGAACATATTGAATTACATTCATGTGTAGAAAAAAATAAAGCCATACCACGAATACCAAGGTTACCTTCTAAAAGTTAGAAAACAGAATTCATCGTCGAATGAATTTAGATATGACTTGATTGCAAACTCTACTTACCACCATATTCGAAGCCAAGACTTGTATGTATTTGTGGATCAGTATATAAGTCGCCAACACCCTGTATATCAACAACGATCTGTTCGTGACAAGATGCTTCAAATGTAAAATGGCTAAATGCCTAGAAATACAAAAAATAAATAAGAATTTTAATTGTGCTTATCGAATAAGAACAAACCTGTGGTGTATGACGTAGAGCATTGTCATCACAAACAAAACCACTATTTGAATTATATTTGATGTAGTTTCCTTCCTAAACACACACACACACACACATAGAGAAATTTAGTTCCAGTTTCACTGTTGTTCTATTTATCTTACAATGAATCGTTCCAAATGATAATAAGGATGGCCAGCACGATCCTTGAATTCCAATACACTCATTTGAACAATATCAACCTTGACGAGAGAGAGAGAATACAAACCAAAGCATAGGCCGTAATTCATAACAAAGATTTAAAGAGTAACGGTTACTTTTTTCGGTGGATTATGTTGGTTGTAATGTGTTGCCCATAATTTTGTTGTCATTTGCATCATAACATCATCAAAATATCTTGCCATCGGTACATCATCAGTATACCGCTTAGCAATATAATTACTTGAATGATCCCAATCTTGATGTGTTGAAAAAACAGACACTTTTTTTCTAAATAAAATTATTAATTTATTGAAATTTGAATTATTTGATGAGAATAAAATACTTCTGTGACGAAACTTACAATCGGAAGCATTCCCTCATACTACCATGAGCAAATGGTTTTGATTCAATTTTAACTGTGTTTTCACTTGTATGCCAAGTACGTTTAATTGGATTGAATTCATGACGTATAACAATTTCTTCTGGATAACGATCAATTTTAAAATCACCCCTACAGAATGACAAAAAAAACGAAAATACGAACAAACAATAAAAGCATGCGATTTACCATGGATCTTTCAGTTGACCAATCTTTTTCACTGCATCTCTCCAACGAACAAGTGAGTTCGATTTTGTTCGAAGACGAAAACGATGTTTAGCACGAAAGTTAGACATGCCGACCGTATTTTCATTTGGGCGTTTTTCAGTAATCGATTGGAGATGATTAAGAAACGCAAATGGATTATCACCTTCATGTATCGGTAATATATTGTCCCATTCATCATCAGCCGTACTGATCGATGATGGTGTACGCTCACGTTTTTTTGTGCGTTCACTATCAACACGGAGATGGATACCTTCATCAATTGATGACGACTTTTCATCGAGTTTTTCCTTTGAAGAACTTTCATCTTCTAATGCACCAAATATAAGATCATCATCGTCGTCTTGATTTTCTTTGTTATCAGTTAATTTGCAGTCAGTATTACGAATCGTATCATCTTCACGAATAGATCTTGGTACATTTAATATAGGCGGCATGTAAAACATCTTTTGTGTTATGGTTCACTGATGAATATTCATTCGTTGAGTATAGGTATACATAAAGGCCTGACGCTTGCCAATCGTTATGAGTTGAATGTTGGCCTCTCTTATATTGTATAAACACTGATAACGATTGTGATTGATTTTTTTTTCTTATTTGCTTAACGTCGTGTCAGAGGTATATACGCTATCTAGAAGAAAGAAAACGAATAATTTTTGTTGTGTTTACCATAACCACTGATGGTTTTTAAGTACCTAATTGACGTATTATTTATTGTCATGCGCTCGATGCTTTTATTTATTTTAATCGTCGCATTTTGCATTCGTTTCTTCTAGAGAGAAAAGGCGAACCTGGGAATGGATAGATGTCTCGACCAATATTTTATGATCATCACGTCAAGCGGGTTGTATCGAAGTATTTCACTGGCTAGCTTTTTCATCCATTGAGCTTGTCTAATATGACTCATTCATATTCGAACATCTTTTCCACTTCCACCCACACCCACCTACCCAGCAGTTTTATGTGCCTTGTGTTGTTTGCTTCAAAAGTATTAATGATTGTTGTTCATATTATTCAGAATTGTGATGATGAACGATAGCAATCAATCAAACAAACAAAAATGCAAATGTTTTCTCTGGTAGAGTTCGAGCATATTTAAAGATACGAAAGGTAACTTTTCCGCTAAACTGTGGGTTACTCTTAACAATAGTTTTAGCTAGTAACTTCAAGAAAATACATTTATTCGTCATTGATTTATCTTTGATAGAATTATGTAAAATCTTGAAAGATGAAATACCTGTACACAGATATTGTCCTTGAAGTATAAAGATTTTTGATTTTTTTCTTTCAATCGGTATTCAGCTCAACATTGTTATGTTCAATGTTTGTTTGTTTTTTGAACGTTAAAGATTAATCATATTGAATGAATTTTCAAAAAACCTATTATTTTAGATTTAATTCATAAACATGGATGTATTTGTTGGTGTTAACTCACCATCAGCACAAGTTCCTGAAAGTAATCTTTTAGACGATATGCGTCGTGAAGCTGAAACTAATGCTATCCGAATCATTCAAGCTAAATTAGAAAAACCAGAAAATCTCGAGAAACTCGATCAATTACGTACGGCTGCTGCACAAAGAAAGGTTGTTAATTTTGTTTTTGTAAAATAAAAAAGAATGAAATTTGAATTGTATTTGGGATCATGCGTTTTTCTTTCCTTTGAAATTTTAGCGTACTCTCGATGAACAATTACGTACAGCAGTTCAATCACAACTAGAAAGTATAAAAACTGGTATTGCACAATTACAAATTTCTCTTGATAATATGAAAACAGTAGAACGAACGATGCGTGAAACAGATGAAAAATTACAAAAAATTGCACCACTACAATCGAAACTAGAAGATTTACGTCTTGAAGCTAATACTTTCAGGCAATTTCGATTTCTCAGATCACTGCAGTATGTCTTATTGCTTGTTTCTTTTGTCTAGACAACTCTCTCTTGCACAAGCTAATCTTGATTATATTATTAAAACACCAGAGAATGTGAAAAAAGCTGAAGAATTGATGGGACAAGAAAAACTTTTACATGCTCATCAACTTATAATGGAAATAGAAAATTCTCGAAATTATCTTCTATTTGAATTGCATAAAGTTCAAGAAAAAGATTCTCAAACGGATGATATACAATTGATAAAAAATTATTTTGCTCATTATGAACGACTTGTCACCGATCTACGACAGTTGATTTCAATACGAATGTCTCGTTGGTATGATTGTGCCAGCACTGCTCCGGAGAAGCTTGTTACAGCATTAAGAATTATTGAACGAGAAGAGCAGTAATAAAAGACGAGTTCTTCTAACATTTCTTGATGTACACATCATTTCTAGAGTTGATCGATTTTGGATGGAAAAAAAAGAATCAACAGGATTTAGTCCACCTGATCGACCAAGACAATGGAAAAAGCTATGTTTTGAATTATTGAGAAAAAGTGTTAAGAATCGGTACAAGAGTTTTGAATGTACTTTTTTTATGTTTTCTATGTAATATTATTTTTGTTCTCAGTATTGAAGGAAATCAATTGGAAACACGTGAAGAACATAAATATTGGTTGACACGCCATTTAGAAATGTGTCGACAAATAATTTTAAGAGATTTTCGAATTATAACAGTAGGAGATTTTTATCATTGACTAGATTCATCGTAAAGTTAAGAAATCTTTCTTTTTTTTTTAGAAAACTTGTCTTCGTTGTTTTCCAAAATCATATGATATCGTCAATCGTTTTCTTGATTATTATCATAATTGTCTAAAAGAACATTTAACTGAAATATGCGACCCAAAACGACGTGATGAAGGTGATAAGTTAACAACAGCCGAAGTTTATACTATAGTTACATTTGTTCGTGATTATCAGTAAGAATTATTCAATCTAACAACAATAGAAAATATCGTGTCTTATTTTCATTTGACAAGAGGTAACGAGTGTCTGGGTGATCCAGAATTGAAACTAGATCTTAGTCAACTATCTCCGTTACTTGAAAAAGATATGCTTGCTGCAGTAACTGATGTATTTATTAATGAACGAAGAGAAAAATTTAACGAATGGATACCGAATATTATATCAGCTGAAGTCAAGGTTTGTTTATATTTGCTATCTTTTTCAAAATTTGTTCGATAATATATTCAACTCATGTTAGACCTACACGAACGTACTGTAGAGAAAAGTACAAGGCAAAGTAAATAAAACAAAGACTTGATACGAATGGATTTTGATTGCTGAGTAGGTGTGTCATTTTTGCGTTCTGTTCCCGAGAACGAGGAAGGGGAGCGTCTCCAAGGAAGAAGAGCGCTGACACTCCTACAACTGAGCTGTGTTAGTTTTACGGAACGTTGCCATGATATTTTGCTCAGAAAGTTGTCGAAGGTTCCAATATAGTATATATACTAAATAACTTTTTATTTGATACGACTACATCTCAGAATTCATACATGTTTTATAGAAACAATGTTTGATATTCGCATGTAATACAATGTCAACTTATAATTTATGATAGATTGAATGAAAAAAATAAGATAGATATTAAAAGAAAAACGACACTATGAATTGATTTGTAATTTTTCGCAATATCCTCTGTTTATTTATTAAGACCTCGAAGTTTTGCACTTAACCGATTTTCTCCTTCATAGTGCGTTTCACCGAACTAAAATATTTTAATGAATGATTCAATACACTTAGAATGTAGATTTTCGTTTTTAATTTTTTCAAAATATGTATGCCTTACAACTCCAACAATAATGCATCATAGAATATTAATGGATGTGTAATATCACTGATCGTTGCAAAACATCGAATCTTACCGATGAAAGAAACTAGCAGCTTTTAGTCTACGACGTGTTTTTTCACTGTTCATTGAAAGTAATCATATTGTCAGAGTTTCATAAATATTGATTGAATTGCTCACCAGAAACCTTGGAGAAAAGTTGTGAATTCAGCTTGATAGTTCAAATGAAAATCATTGAATTTAAACTTCGATTCAGAACGACATCGATTTTTCGGTATTAACCTTGAATTTAACTATTCTAGGATTGGTATGCATCCAAAGATGTTGAAATGACATCTGAACATTATTATGCAACAACGATGCCGCGTATGTTAATAAATATGATTATAGAAACACTTGATATGGCTAAGCAAATGTCTGATGAAACATGTCAATTAATACTTGGCATGGTACTACAAAAAATTAATGAATTCCATGATTTATATGTTGAAGAAATAAAGAAATATGAAAAACGATATTTTGATGAACGAAGTACATTTAATGGAAATTTTACAAAACAAATGGTAGCCAATGCAAATGATTGCGAATCTATACCGAATTTTGTACTTGTTGTAAGAAAAAAATATGATCGTGATGATCTTGATGATTTATCACGTTCCTCACAGCAACAACTTGATCGTTATGAAAATATGGGTAAAAAGTTTGAACGTACAGCTGAAAATTGTTGTGATGTCATATTACGAGAAATTGAAGTAGATACATCAGAATGTCTTCGAATGCTATTTACACGTGATTGGTTGGGTTCAAAAGCGAAACCCTATTGTGGTACAATTATTGAAACAACACGTGATTATTGGAGTGATGAATTAACACATTTAAAAAAACCTCTACTAGCATATATTTTTTATACATGGCATAAACGTATACTTGCACAATATCTAAGAAATTTATTTTCACGTAATACAACGATCAAATTTTCACGTACTGCACCAATGAAATTTTCTACACAAGAAGAACGACTTAAATGTGCTGAACAACTACGGGCTGAAGCATCACTACTCGATAAAGAATTTAAGTCATGGGATGGTACATCAGCTGACAATGCAACCGAATATCATTTTACAATATTAAGCAATATAGCTGAAGTACTTGAACAAACAGATTTAGATTCCATTGTACTCGAAATAGCAACATTATCGAAAAAGTATCCTAGTTTAAATATGGATCAAGTGACACAAATCTTATTATTACGTGAAGATTTAACTAAACAAGAAGCACAAGACAAAGCTGATGCAGCACTAGCTAAAATGCCTCGTGTTAATCAAGGTATTCTATTTGAAATTATGGAAATTGTTAATCAATTGAAATGAAATTAGACGTTGAATATTCTCATTAAAATACATCAAAAAACCAAATTGTCAATGTCTATTTTATGTGTTCATCTAATACTTATTTATAGATATATATATATATTTATCTGTTTGTTCTTTTCTTTTTATGCTAACCATAATGATCATTTCCATAGATTGAAATTCAATAAATCGATATACATCCATTTTGTAAATCAATTAATACTAGGAAATTCTGTGCAAAAGAACAATTAAAAGTTATGAGATCTTTTTTTATATTTTAGTTCATTTCTTGCCTTTACTTATTTGATAGAGAATACATTACTTTCTCCAACAATAGACTCGATAACGAAAATTTTAACATCTGCTTCGTTGTCAACTTGTCATAATACAAAATCAGTTGAAAATCTTATCAAACATCTTCAACAGTCCTACCATTTCAATTTTAATTATATGAACTAACTTTACGCAAAATTCACATTTTTCGTCGTAGTTTCTATAAATTTAGACAAAGAGAAACCTTGAATAGTGAAACGTAAGAATAGTATTTTTGAATACAGCTTTGTTAATGTTGTTACTATATCTCAGTTTCTTGTAAGCTATTGTATTGAGAATAAATTTGTGCTAAGAATGCTTCGACATTACCTATTCTATAGATTTATTCCAGCATTTGAGGATATAATTATCACAAAATGCAACCGAGAATGATATGAGACATTTAATTCGATATGTTTCTCATCAAAGAAAAATGTCAAGTACCTGACGAAGGTCATAGAAATGCAATATACGAAAGTCTTAATCTAGGGATGTAATATACTTTGCCTTGTATTATCAATTTCCATCAATAGTGACTAAGACAAATTGGACGGTGTGAATAGGGAATAACAAGTCACAATTACACAATAGAGTAGTGGCTCTGGTTCTCAAGCTTATTCAAACAAGAAAAAATTCTTTAAAAAAAAGGAATGATCAGCATTTGTCAGATGATAAGTCAGCGTTCCAATGAACTGAGACGTTGATTTAAAAAAATTTTTAATTGGTTCAGATACAGAAGAAGAAAAATATTGATCGTATTTAATGTGGCAATGGCTATCCAACTAGTTCTTCATGATATAGAGAAACCTTACATGCATAGGACTGTAATAATGGCTTATCGAATTGTTTCTACTCGTTTTTCGTCGATGTGAACATATTTTGGAAAAGTGAAAGCTATGAGTTAGAAGTAGAATTTTTTTATGCTCTTTCTGGATACAGACTCCAAGCATTTCTATCTGCTGTTGCATGGGAGAAGTGAGAAAATTTTTGAAAGACTTCAATAAAAAAGTACTTTCAATGGATAATGTTTTCACACATCTAGTTATTTTCCTTAGTGAAATCCGAAATTTACAGGTTCAACCTTCGTTAATATATTAGATGATAGAAGAAAATCCACTCTAAAAACTGTACGATTCCAGGTTTTATTGTTTTCCCATAAAACAACAAGATTTTTTGGTTTTTTATGACATTAACTTTTGAAAAAAACAACTTTTTGATCAAACGTCATTTTATGTGGAAGGAAGTATCTGAGAAAAGGTGAATAATTTCACTTGTGCAAAATTTTCATTTTAGTTCGACATCTACTGTAGTTTTGTACAGACTGACTTGTTGTACAAAATTCATCTGCTTTTAACAAGTTTACAAATGAACTTACATGGTTACTAAACATATGTTTGTTCGGCTGACAAATCGATTTTAAAAGACATTGGAATATTTCCTAATTACCGTCATGAAAAAAATAGATAAAAAATCTCTGACCCCATGCTTAGACAGAGTATATCATTCTGATCCGTTGATTTGATGATAGGAAGGTCATTTAGATTTGAAAGTAAGGTTAACATATACTCTTCCAAATTTCTTGTTTATTAATAAATGTGACGCTTCGACTTCGATTGAGTCTTCTTCAGGCAGCAGCGAGAATGTACACTGAAGAACAGACGACAAGTATATTTATTATATCCCATGTTTTCTTTTTCTTTCTTCTTTCTTAATAGTGGATATGAAGAAGTGTGACAAATGAGTCATCACCCTAGTTAAGAATCCACAAATGAATCTTCAGGGAGTCCCCTAGAAAAGTTCCCGGACTAATCCCGACAGGAGGGGCTTGGGGATTTATGAGGGAGTTTGCAGGGAGTAATTTCTTAAGCGACTTATAAGTGTCTCACATATGACAGTGTCCTATGCTGGGAACCAACTGCTGTCTCTTAATAGTCGATTTTTTTAGAAACATTGCTGAATCCTGAGAACATTTGCCTGGCATTATATAATAATTTTATAGGTTTCTAAAGAAATACCTTCAAAACTGTCGTAAAATCCACTTGTTTACTATTTCACCAAATTTTTGTGTACATTTTTTATTAATAAAATTGATTTTTCTGAAAAAATTTACCATTTTTTATAAAAGGATCTTCTACCTAATCCTTTCAGCAGGCATTGTGCCAGACATTGAGTTCCATCGAGCGAGCATTAGCTCACGTTTATAAGATGAGTGATCGGTGAAAGGACTTAGGTAGAAGCCCCATCGGTATTTATCATTTATAAAAAAATGAATAAATTTTAAAAATAAGTTATTATTTTTTGTGAAATTTGATTTTCTTTTATCCTCTGATAGGCGCGGAAGAAAACGATTAATGTATACCTGCACTCCCTCATAAATCCCTCGGGGATTCACTATCAGGAGTCCACGGGGACTTTCCTTTACGCCATACGATCCTTAATTCGGGAACTCTCTAGGAATTTCTCAGGGAGTCCCCTACAATTCCCTGGGGACTCTAAGGATTTCTTCGAAAGTCCTCAAGGAGTCGCTGGGGATTTAACATTTTTTCGAGGACTCCCCAGGGATTGGTTAAGTATATCTTGACTAGGGCATCAGGAATCACTGTCTTTGTTTTCCAATTCACTATCAAGAAAGATAGAAACATCAACATAGGAATAAAGAAAAAGAAAACATATGATATAATAAATATACTTGTCATCTGTTGTTCAGTGTACATTCTCGCTATTGCCTGAAGAAGACTTGATCGAAGTTAGTTTTGGGAGAAAATATTTAAGCCTTACATTTACATTATTCTGAACCTAACGAATAGTGTTTCACTCATCTAGAATACTTCCTAGCAGATCAACGATAAACACAATCTTGTCCAAAAACTTTGTCTCAATTATTCAGTTCAAGCTATGTTGTTCAAGTCTTTAAAAGATTTTCTCACTTCTTCTGCGTAACAATAGATATACAAGTTCGGAATCTATATATAATATTATCACATAGGAGAAAAACGAGCAAAAAATTTATCCAAAACCTTTTCAATAAAACATCAGTTTCATTTTTAATCCAATATTATTCGAGTACATTCATTGACAATTGTGTTTTATATATGATGAAAGCAAAATGTTTAGGGTGCTGATGAACATAGATAAGAATAACGGTCGTTTCGTTAGAAATCATCATACGATCGTGTATTACCATAAAAAGAAAAAAATTTCAAACTCATCAAAGTAAAACATCAAGGAACTAAAACATTTTCGCCATATATTCTACTGTAACTAAAACCTGTTCTTCATCAAGGTCATATGATAGTATATTTGTCTATATGATTGAACATAATATGAAAGCAACTAGTGCAAATAAACTAATTCCAACTGAGATCTGTTTAAATTACTTTTGTTTTTCTGATCATTATTAGTAGATGATCTATTTATATACATATCTTTCGATTCATCAATCTCCTTATTAATACGACTAGTGGAGAAATGTCATGTTTTAGTAGTCAATCTTGGACTTAAATCATATAGATTCTTCCATTCAAATAGATTTTTGTAAATAAAGTGAGCACATGTAAGATATACTTTCTATAACATATAGTAATCAATACATGAGAATGTTTATTTCAAATCTAGAGTAAAATAGTATTTTATGCTTTTAACCTAGACCAATGTAATTAATATGATGTTTATTGATATTCGGTTATGGTTTTATTTTTTAAAATACGATTCAAATGTTTCAACGAAAGACATAAACTTTTCGCGGCTACTATACCATGTCCAAAAAAAATCAAATCACCTTATTGTTTTAAAAAAAGTAGTCTTATCTCAATAGCATTTTATCTTTGAAATCATATAGACTAAATTCAATGTGTCAAGAGGATCTACTCCATTCTTCAGAGTTGGTAAGTGCTTTTCTTTCTCTTTTTCTTTCATTTGCCCTTTCAAGATCATGTTGCTCTTATTTTTTGTTATCATATTTCGACCAAAGCTCTCAGTTGAAAATTAATGGGGCTATTTTTATCTTGTATTAAATGGCTGTCTATGTAATGTTATCCGTTTTATTTTCAATGTCTATTGTATGCTTGCAAAAAAAATCGAATGCCTTTTCAAATAAACGTCATACAACGAAAACAAAATGAATCAAGTAATCTCATCTATTCGATCGAAAGAAAAGAGAAGAAAAGACAAATCCAAAAAAACAAAAAATATCTACATTGAAAAATTGTAATCATTCATTCATTGTTTAATAGTACTGTACTTGCATCATATGAATGAACTTTAAATGTTTCATGCTAAACTGTAACTAAATGATTCTCATCATGATCAATGACCTAATCCTTAAACATTTTGATCATCTCTTATCGGACAGTAATAAAAATGAAAGGAATAGTGAGAAGAAGAAGAAGAAGAAGAAGAAAAAGCTGAAATTCAGCACATCCTGCACTTCATTAGAAAATGTTCTATCAATGGTTTATTTGTATTCTTTATCTATTAATAATATTTATAGTTCCAATAAAATCAAACGAGAATTGTAGTATTGATTATGATCGATATAAACGAAGCTATGGTTATTCATTAACGTATCATTGTTTAAATCTTTATTCACTTTCCAACGATATTTTACAAACGAAAGATATTTCAGAAAAAAAGTTACCATTAAAAATTTCCAAAAGTCCAAATCTTCATATTCAAAGAGAAATATGTGGTCAACATCAACAACAATATTTATTAGGTTTATTAATTGATTCATCATTGATTCATTCAGTAGGTTCACGAGCATTTTCTTGTCGTACATTACGTGCTATCTCAATAAGTTATACACAATTTTTATCACCAATATTGCCTGATGATATTTTTCTTGATGCTTATCAATTGCAAACAATTCGTTTCGTACAAGTCGACATAAAACGTTTACCATCATCATTAGAAAATCTATCTAATTTAACTGAATTAATACTTGATGACATGCATACACTTATTGATTATCCGTCCATAGAACATTTAAGTAGTTTACGTTATCTACACATATTTACAAGTATAAATTATTTTCCATTGAACTATGTCGATCATTTAAATCATTTATCACACATACAAATTATTCATTTTGGTAGTCGAACAATAAACATATTTCCAAGAGAATTATTTCATTTAAATGGTTATCAACTGACTGATGTAAGTCTCTATTCTGAAAATATCACTTGTCGAACATGTAAAACTGATTGGTTTAAAACAATTGCTAAAACATTAATGATTCATGGTTGGACTAATCGCACAAAAGATCAATTTAGAAATAAAAATTTTCATTTAATTACAAAAACAACGTAAGTTTTCATTTAAAATTCCACTATTTAAACATGTCTATATACGTATATGTATATATATATATATATTTGTTTCGTTCTATCGAACAAATTTATTTTAGACAATTTTACAAATTAGATATCATTGCATACTGCGGTGATATGCGCATAGGTGAAGAACCGTTAATGATACATAATGCACCATTATGTTGTAACAAAGGTTATTTTCAATGTGCACCCAAACGTTCTACATGTCAACGATTAAGTGCTACATTTTCTCGTTGTAAATGTTTAAATGGTTACTATGAAGATAGCTATGGTGATTGTATTTCAATTTAAAGATTTAAAGAAAAGTTTTTTTTTTCTGCTCACTACAAAAGAATAAAAAGAATAAATAAAGTTAATTATGACGATTTTTGCCACCGCGTTGTTCTTTTTTGCCATCATGATGTTTTTTATGTTTATCTTTTCCATCTTTCTTATTTTTGTGTTTTCGATCACCATGTTGTGATTTACTACCATGTTTGCCTGATGATGAACTACGGCCACTTGAACCATCATGACTTTGTGACTTTGATCGATGTTTTCCATGAGATTTGTTATCATCTTTACCAGATGAATGAATGCGAGATGCTTGGCTGCCATCACGATGTGACATTTCTTTCTTTCCAGAACCTTTTTTTTGAGTTTCATTACCGTTTACATCTATACGATAGTTTCAGTAGTCATTTGTAAAATAGATATAGAAAAAAAACGAATCTTACGAAAAGCAAATACAAGGATCAATACCAAGGCGAGTGTATAAAACCAAAGTAACCGCATTGTTTCGTTTGATGCTTTATGAATGTCAGTTAAAACACAATGATGAAGGAAAATGATTCGAGTAAGAGATTAAATATCTTCAGTTTATTTAGAAAAGGGTGAGAGAGAGAGAGAGAGAGCGAAAGAAAGAAAACGGTGAATAAAAAAGATAAAGACGCACATACTACATACACACAAATGAAAGTTATTTTATCAGTAGCCAATTGGCAAGGTCAAAAATGCTTGACTTTTACGTGACAATGATGCTACGATAAATTTTACGATTATTTTGAATTTTTTCTTCGTTTTGTCGTATGGGTGGGAATAGACTCTGCTTCATTGTTTGTTTGTTACGAGTCTGTTCAAGATTTATGATAGTTGTTTGTTGAGTATTTCGTACTTGCTCTTGACTTTTGATATATTGTTGGGCTTCGTTTTGAATATTTTTTAGTAAACGTCTACAAGAAACAAATGAAGATGAAATGAAATTTGTTTTCGAGACAAACGATGCAATAAGCCTACGTTAAAATTATATTTTTCTTTTTCAAATGACTTTCGTATGGATCAATTTTTTGAGTTGATGGTAGATTATTTACATTATTGACCTTAAGATAAGAAGACAAAGTAATAAAAAACGAATCATAAAATAATCATCTCTCTCTTTATTTGTTTTTACTTTTAATCTGGCACCAACTTTAAATTTAAGTTCAACAAGTTCAGTACAAAATTTCATATAGATTTTTTCTTGTGAACATATTTTTATAACAATTTCATTATTTAAGTGAAATAATATTGGTTGGAAAGGCGGCGCATGCACATGTGCTTCTAGTGGTGTATTCACTTTAGTCCACCAATTCCAACGACGACGCCGACTGCCATCATAATTCAATTCTACACCTTCAAGTGCTGTCAATTGTAAACTATAAATAAGGCACAGTTTGAAAGGGGTGTTTTTCAAGAACTATTTGTTTTTTTATTATGATATTTGAATGTTAAATTTTTCTTTCAGTGAATGGAGAATACGATGACAAAATGATTGAAGTCATCAACTGAAAATTGATTTCTTTGAAATCTCATTCCGAACTTACATCAATTTTTTGTTCGAATTTCTTCTTTATATCTTAGATTTAATTATCTATTATCTTTCAGTATCTACTGTAATAGATACTAGAAAAGTACTTCATGAGTGTAGTATGTACATGTATTATTTGCGTTGAATTCGAAACGAAAATCTGATATTAGTCAAGAATCTAATGTGAAAGAATTCAAAGACTCAATGAAACTATGAATTTTTTCTACAGGATCGTACGACAATAAAAGGATAGCTTGAATTTTGACGAATTGTTCAATTTCATACCGTAAATCACCATTTGTAAAATTACAATAACCATTGCCAAACGGATCAAATTGAGCTATTTGTCTAACTGACGGTGTGCACTCATCCGTGAATGCAGTATATAGGAGCATGGCTCGAGCAACTTCCGAGATACTAATTGCCAAATTACCGGATGGATAGCTTACAAGAAAATAAAAAAAGGATTTTGTGAGAAAGTTTTTCTTTTCAAACATGATAACTTACTAAACGCAGCCTGTTCCATTTGGAAAAAGGATAGCTGCTTTTGATCCATCTTTATAAAATCTTTGGACTAATGGTTTTTCGTGTTTCTGTCGATAAGTAAAAAGATATCGATTGAATGTGAGTCACTCATGTATTCATATTTTATTACTTTAAATGCTGAAGATGTAAGATCTCTCGGTACAAGTATATGCTCGTCATCATCAGAATCATCATCGGAGCTTAATTCGAAATCCGGTGGTCTTTGTAATGTCCAACCTTCTTCAACGAATTTCAAATTCGATAATTGATATGTCAGGGTTCGCATTTTTGCTGCCACTATTGGGAATAAAGAAACATATTTATATTAGTTATTTGTTAATTTTCATAAAAACTACAATAATTAGTGGTGATTTCATGTATATATATATATATATATAATATATGCAAGTGAAAATGCACACACACACGCACACACACACGCACACACACACATACACACGTAAACACAATAATGAGTAACAAACGAATATTAGTAAAACAAGCACACTTACTAGCCGAGCCTGGCTCGCCAGTACTCGGCGGCGGTGAACTACTAGTCACTGACGAAGCACCACGATATGAACTTAACAGTTGCATTCTACCTGGATGCATAGATAAAATACAGAATCCTACATATTCTCCCAACTATATCTAATAAACATCTGTCCCGGAAAAGTGGATACAGCAGATGAACAGGAAAAACTAGGGATCAAGAAACAACTTCACACGCATTATAAAAGATTCCAAGAAAAATATTATTATAATTGTTATTATTAATATGATTATTATACTTTCGGTTGTTTCAACCGATGCTTCTCCATCATTCTGTCTATTTGTTGGCATGATTGTTTTAGGTTTTTGTGCTTCCTTGCTATGTGCTTGACGCCCTGCACAAGTGTACATAAATATCAAATAGACACATCAGTGAATGTGTGTGTGTGTTTATATAGATTAAAAGAAAATAAAATCAACTCGTGTGTAGATAATGTGATGATTATCAATGAAAGCTGTCAAAAACAACATCTAGAAATATATATATACAATCATCTTGTAGCATTTTTGCAGCTGCACGTTTGTCCATTATTTTAGTTGGCGATTGACTCATATCATTACTTCCACCTGATTCTGATAGGATTTAATTGATAGAAAGAATAACGAGAAGAATTCTAAATTCGATTAGTTTACGTACGTAAATCACTCGATTTCGATTGGGTAGCAAATGCTAATTTTTGTGCTTGTTCTTCAAGCCGTTTTTGTTCAGCTAGATGACGTTCCCAAACTCTAGAATAGATATGTTCATATATAGAAGATCACAGTATGGATGTAAATCGTTGATTTTTATGGCAAACCTTGTTTTAGCTCGTTCTTCGGCTAGTTGTCGAGCTCGTCTACTGCGAACTTTACCATGTGGTTGTACATCAATATGTTTAGAATCGACTTTTTTATTTTCCTCTTTTTGCATTTCAAGTACAGCTTCAACGAATTCACGATATTCACTACAACAAAATAACTAAAGCCAACAAAAAACAAAGGCGTATGAAAAATTTAACTATGCGATGACTACATACTTGACTCGGTGCAAATTTTTCTTGTTCAATGATCGTTGGCCATTTAAGTAGTTGTTCACCACAAAATTCGCATGGAACATGTCCATGAATATGAACACCCAATTCCCGTAATTCTGTTTCAATGGCTTGCTCATTCGGTCGAACTACTTCAACATGTTTCTGTTTGGATTCCGGATGATACTAAACGGAAAACTAATTTAGCGGAAAATTAAAATCCATATGATCAACTAAACCTTGAGAATAGGCGGTGGTCCAACAGATGTTATAATTGGTAATTCAGGTAGTGAACTAACTATAGAATCAGGTTGTTCGGGTGTCTTTGAAAAGAATAAATATATGTTATTTTATAAGTCCAACAACTCTTGATTTTGATTACATCAGCAACTTTCGGGACTACAACTTCAGTTTCAGCAATTACTTCTGGTTCTATTTCTTCTTCGACCGGTTCTGCTTCGGGTTTATCTTCTCGAACTAATTATCATTGAATAGAAGTATGTAATCTGTTTTCTTTTTACTACTACACATACTTCGATATTGTTCAAGCATTTCCATATCCTTCCAAGTCCATTCTGTTTGAACACTTATGCTTAAAAAATTACATTTGTTTTTATAGTTTTTATCTCAGCTCTTCGGTTTCGTACGTAGTCGATTTTTTCACCGTCTTATGTTGACGTGACACAGTCGACGTTTGTGTTCTGCGTTTTTTCGAAACCATTCCTGATGTTTCTGTTGATGACGTAAGACGATAAACTTCTTTTTGCTCATCACTTGATGTACCCATTGCTGAGCCTTTTATAAACATCATACACAACAAACAATATTTATTGGGTGACTTTTTTCATGATTTTATCAAGAACAAACCAGAGTGCCGTTGTTGTTTGGTTGGAGATGGCGATGATGATATATCATCCGTATCATTCAATGGATCGACTATATCGAATCAAAAATAGAATTAAATGAAATATTATTATGATTATTATTTTGGCTATTTTCTTTTTCTATTCATAATTGAAATCGTTTCCTAAGGGAAAAAGCAACGAATATTTGACGTCGATTGCCTCGCCTTTTTAAACGATATTTTTAGTGACGCTTTTTAAGTGATCGAGAGAATGAAGGAAAGAGCAAGAGAGAGCGAGAGAAAGATAGAGAAAGAGAAAACAGAAGGACGTAATAAATGCAAATGTATAGAAGCCATCAAGCAAAAACATTGAAGAAAAATGACTATCGATAGCTTTCATGGTGCTTCTAAGACATTGCAACCGAATAAGTGAGTAAATTGTTAAAATTTGCAAACGGTTGTCGGAACAACAACAAAAAAAATAGACAAAAGAGAAAAGATCAACGAACCGAGGACTATTTATATAGTGAATTATTTGAAAGAAGAAAAACGAAAAAAAATTATTTCTAAATCAATATTACGAATACGAATCATTGGCAATGGGTCACCACGGTAAACATGTAATCGATCCTGAAACTGGCCTATGCGAAATATGTGATAGAGATGCTATTGATGAAATACGTCAAGGTGGACAACCAACACAGCATGCTTATAATTCCAAGCATAATGATGGATCTACGTATCGCTCAAACCATGATGAAACTCCTTATATTGAAGTAGGTTGACATAGGTCTTTGATATTCTTATTACAAATTTTTCTTTATACTATGATAGAATTCATATGAAGATGAATACGATGATGAGCCAACACCACGTTATATTCGTCGATCAGTTCGTCCTGTGCCGACAATGCGATCACGTCGAGAATTTCATGAACATAACACTGAAAATCCAGTCGTTGTTAGAAGAAAAATTATTCGACGTATTCATGCACCACCGGATGAGACTTCCATTCATCATTCACCACCTCGTCAAAAAAAACATTATTTTGTCGATAAAGAGGGTCAAATGTTTCCTCAAGATGGTACACCACCATCAGAGCCTCCTCGTCGTTATGTCGTTTATCCACCACCCGCACGTACGATTCACATTGCACGTCGCCGTGCTCAAACCCCTCCAGCAACTACGAACGAACTTCAATATTCAAGACCGAAACGTCAAATCAATTCCGACACAGAAATTATTCAACGACAACAGAGATTACGACATGAGAATGAATATCATTCTCCAACCCCATCAAGAAGTGTAGAAATGTATCATATTGAAACACGAACGCCTTTTGCTCGTCGTTCATCATTAGGTTCTCCTCTATCAACATCAGGTGAAATACATGCTCCACCGCCTAGAGTGGCCAATCGAAATAATGGACATCAAGAACCACATAGGTCGGAACCTATCGAACGACAACATTATATGGAACCTGTGCAACGTAAGCATGATATTGAGCCTAAGGAGCGAAAACATTATATGGAACCTATGCAACGTAAGCATGATATTGAGCCTAAGGAACGAAAACATTATATGGAACCTGTGACACGAAAACACGATATTATACCTAAGGAGAGAAGAAATGACTTTGATTCTCAGCCACTCCCTACGCAAAGAGTTTACAGAAAACCACCACCGCCTCGTCTATCTATACCAAATGATGATAAATATCATTCGAATGAAAATTTTCCACGATCTATACGAAATGAAAAACATCGTCCTCCACCAGTTCAATATGTATCGAGTCCAACACTGACAAGAAATAACAGAAGCCCTCTACCAACTAAAAATCCATCCGTCTATCATATTCAAGCGATGGATGAAGTTTGATAGAAACATTTGAATTTTTTCTTTTCTACTTTGTAACTTAATATGGCACTCATGAATTCCAATAAATTTCACTTTTATTATTCTACTTGTTTAATGAAAGATGACTTTATTTTAACTTGCATTCATTTATTTTACAGCAGAAAAATAACATGTAAATAATGTCAAGCCGACGAGAAATATTTTTCTTTGGTGTAATTCTGCAAAGAATCAGTCAATATAGAAGCGGTTAAGCAAAAACAACGATAAGAGTAACTCTGCTTTTTTCTTTCTGTTTTCATAAGGTAAGTCTGAATCGGGGGTGGAAGATATTTAAAAAGGTTTCTTCTAATATCGAATACCGTATTAATGATTTTTTTCTCTTGAGCAAAAGTAACTTCTTGAAGACAAATAATAATATTTATATGATGACTTCGTTTGAAAACATTGAATGAAAAAGCTTTTATCTACAAACGACGGATTACAACACGCATAGAGTGCGAAATATGTTTTCTTTTTAAGAACCTAAATTAAATAGCTTACTGACTATAGGAAATAGTTGTATTTTATTCTTGAATAAAAAGGTACCCAGACCCTTGGAGTGGTTACATACAACCGTGTACTAGTGCAAATACTTTTTCAAGAAAACAACAACAATCGCCTAGTTACAGGTACGTATTAGAAAATATTTCCTACAGTTAGGTTATTTATTCATTTCGAAATTTTTAGTGTTGAGGTAAATCTATACGTATATATACATATATATATATTCTTAGGCTTACTCAAAAAAAAAAATATTTTCATAAAATTATCGGCCGTAAATGCAAAGTACTACTTTAATGAAAAATAACTGACCTTTTTCAAAATCTGCTGTTGGTAATCGATATTCATCATTGGAATCGACTGAACCATCAATATTTTGATCGAGATCTTTGTCAGGTACAGTCACATCGGCAGCTGATGGCGGCCGAGACATTGATCTAAGTATAAAACAAGTTTGAGAGTAAAAATATTGTATTCTTGCTATTTCAAACAATCGATAGAAAAACAGGATTCAGTTTTTTTTTGTTTTGTTAATCTTATTCGTATTCCACACAAGAATAACAAACACGAATGCTTTCTGACACATTCGTTCAAGAAACCAAACTAGATGATTAAAGAAACGTGAATAAATAACAATATAATAGTAGAAAGAGTGAAGAAAAAATATAAAAAAAATGAAAACTAATGGGCCAACAATGTCGAGTTCTTTTCTTTCACTTCTTCTTTCTGCCTTTTCATCATCGGATCGACTCAATCAATCAATCAATCAACGCGTGTCGATGCAAGTATAAGTTACCATTTTCGCTTGTCGATCTTTGACAACGAGACTCACATTCATAGAACAAGAAAGCAACAACAGAGAATTTCTTTTTCGGGTATCTGTATTGACTGATGGCGTAACAAGCCAGTAAAATTGTCGCCAGAAGCAAATACATGCACAATGGTAAAAATGATATTGCTCTTTGATGAATTACAATGAATCATTGAAATTTTGGATAATAAATACTATGATATAAATCGTACATAGTGTTGCATTGTTACTATACTTAGTGTTTGTTTAACACATATGCGTTTCTGACCAGTAGAAAAATAAGTTTTCAAGGATACATCGGTGCCTATTGATCAATATTATTATAGTGATTTAATGCTTCTCTTTGTTCTTTAACATGAATCTAAAGTAATCAATTGACAATCGTATTCGATCGATTTCGAAGTATGTTCATAGTTGGTTGAGAATCATACAGTACAGTTTATTGTATCGATAAATATTATCTTTCGACGATTAAATGTAATATTCTATAATATTGATGAATGTCTCCGTAGCATCGGCTTTCATTAAATTTGATGTTTATATGGTTGATTCGATACGATGTTAATGGATTACATACCAAACACCTTGATAATCGTTGAAAATATCACATGCTTGTTTTTGTTTTTATTTCAACGGACAATGTTTGTGAGAAAACAAAAACTTGATGCCAAGATCATGATTGTTCTTAAACGTAGATTGTTTCAAGTGTCGAAAAGCAAATCTCAGACACTCCCTTCAACGTGCAGGCATATACTTTCAAAATTCGATGAAAAAGAAAAACGAAGAATAATGAACAACTGACAAAGAATTCTTTTGTACCAGTTCGAAACACGGTATTACGCTTAGAAAATAAACAAGTATAAAAGAAAGAAAAGAAGAGCGAAGAGAGAAAAACTCGAAGCACCATTACTGCCACGGCCATTGTCAACATGGTGACGTGCACACATACACACATTCACATAAGTAAAAACTTTAAAAAATTGTTATTTCATTCTTTCTTGTCGCCTTAAAATATTATACACAAATTGTCTTAACATGTATGTTTGAGTGTGTTCAAGTTTTGTACATGATTGAATACTAAAAAATATTATCTTACTTAGTAGTCGTATATTAATTTAAATATGATAAATATGAATGAAATAAATGAACAAATTGAACAACTATCACACGAAGATTTACAGCAACAATTAAAATCGGCCAAAGAAGAAATTCAAACTCTAACACAACAACTTAATTGTCTTCTTCTATTAACAAAAAAGTAGAATATCATTATTAATCTGTCAAATCGATGCAAACATATAATTATTTTACATTGTAGTGCTTGGCATGGTGATGAAACAGCTGCAGCTCATTTAGCTCGAGTCATTGGTTTGTTATATTACGATTCTATTTATCATACATAGATATTCTCATGTCTAGGTATTGAGCCTGAACTTGAACGAAATACATTTATTGAAAAGAAAACGACGGAACGTTCTCCGATCAAAAAAACAGTAAAAATTGCCGATGACGATGAAATTTTGTCGAAAGTAAACAAATCCTTTAAAAGGAAACTTTGATTTTAATGGTACTTTTTCTAGCAAACACTAAGTATTGCAAGTTCAACAACAAGCCAAGAAAATTTACATGAACAGCAATTCCATGTTCAAGCAGCTGCTAGGTATTCGAACAAGATATTATTCATAAAGATAAATATCACGGAAGTGTTTTTTTTTCTTCAAATTATGATTGATATTTAGAAATACTTATCTACAACCTTTTCTCAAACAAAGCCATATCGATCCTATACGAGGACAAAATTCCAAACGAATTTTCCATAATATGATTCGTTATCATCAAGTAATTGAGATCTCTTATAATTTCTTCTGAAAATGATAAAATTGAACAATGATTTTTTCCTTTGATTTCATATTGTTGATAGAATGAAACCCAAAAACAACCAGTTACCAGTACTACAACTCGAGCTACATCATCAAGTGTTCGACCTCGTGCAACAAAGCATCTCTATCGACCAGCGTCAGCTGAACATATTATACGTCATCTAGGTAGTCCATTGAGTCGTACAAAGCCTTATTTTGTTTTTGCTGGTCGAGAATTTTTTCAACGGACAACTAATTATTCACCGTTGTATCAAAGAGCACTTGTTACTACAGTAAGTGTTTTATAGTAGAAACAATGAAAAAGAAGACTAAAAAATGTAATGATCTTTTTTCTTTCATCTTCTTTCAATAAGAATGGATCACGTCAGTCGGAACATTCCGATGTTTCTGATGATTCCGAAGTTATGATAACACCGGCAACTGAACCAGGTCAGTAGATGTTTATGTTCGATTTACATAGTTCTGTTCTTTTATTGAAACGTTCTATTAATCTATTTAGTTGCTGCACGTCCACTAACAGCTAAATCTTCTCATCAATCATCAACAATACGTTTTGCTGCACGTTCCTCGAACGCGTTCAATCATATGAGACCATCGTCTACTCTTAGTCATACGTCGACAACAAAAATGAAACCATTAACTGAACGTGAACGACGTGATACGATGCGTCTTCAACGGCAACTCAATTTACCTCGACAAGGTTGGCTTAATCGAAATTCTTGATAGAAATTAAAGTACAATGGATATGTGTTTTAAAAAACAATTTTTTATTGTTTTGCTTTGTTTTTATATTGATAAAAAATCATCAGAAAAGATAGAGAAGAAAAAGCCATGCTATTTAACCAGATAGAATTTCTACTGTTTCGATCAATACACATCTACAAACTGTCTCGTTCAATTAGATTCAAATTTCAAACTATACTATGTATATGTTATTGAGATTAAAAGAAAACATTAGTCTAAATACATCTATTTAATCTTATTAGAATCGTTTATGAATATAAAATACTTTGAAGATAAGCTGACATGGCTTATATGCATCAACAATGTATATAAATGATTATAAATATTTCACTAGTTTTCAGGAAGAAATTTGTGTTACTAAGACTCATTTAAAAGCTGAAGAAAAAAAAACGCTCTCTGTTATTATCATAAGCCTTATTAAAGTAATTCTTTCAGTTTTCTTTCCTCTTTTCTACTAAAAACAAAACAATCAGCTCGTCTTGACAACAATCAGGGTGTGTTAATGATTTTCTACGTTCTTATTATTTTTATTCCGCTCTACCCGACGAAGACTAACAAGTCATAAATAAGTATGGCCTCTGAAAATAGGCGAAAATCAAATGAAGGGTCAATTCGATGTGAATGTCACTTGGTCACAAAACAGTTAAATAAATTTACAAAAAGAAATGTGTCTGTATTGTATTAGATGATGTTTCAAATACGTAACCGTTGAAAACACTCAGTAGAAAGACTTTTATCGAATGATATTTTTCAAATTATTGTTCAACTATTGAATTGACACGTATAATTCATATGAAAAATAGAAAGGCTACGAACAATACGAGAAGTGTTGATCAAACGAACGAAATCTGTTTTATTATGATTGCATTGCTAAAAACACGGACATGAAAGTAAATCAAAACAATGTTCAATGACAATCATATAGTTTATCTTGTTGTGAATAAGTATTGTTACATTATCGTCCATAGTTATTATAGCGCTTTTGAAAACAATGAGACGACGACGTGCACATACTCTAATCTTCGTCATCAAGACAATATAGAATATAAAAATGTATATGAACATTCTATTGAAATGTTTGTATTCTTATTTGCATAAATCGTGTCATTGTATCGCTTACAAGTTTGTTCGATCATTAAACATTAGTTGTCTGAGCTGATAAGATTCACGTTGATGTCGAGCGAATGTAAACATTGGAAAAAGAAGAAAAGAAAATCAATTGTGTGAAGTTCTGTCACCATAAAAAACGATGTCCGTAGAAACAATAAACTATTTCATTCCTATCGCATTTTATTGATAAGAAAAAATAAATTTTTTAGCTCAATGATTTATGAACTATATTGTCTAGACAAAGTTCAGTATCGATGAAATTTACAGTATGATAATCAACTTTTATTTTCATATCTTTGACAATTGTTAAGATATAAATATCCTACATGGATAATCTTACTCAATTGAATAGGAAAGTATTACTATGATATTTTGATAAGATTACTATTTGATAGTCATCAACACATTACATTCACGTTTATATAATATCAATAAACATCATCCGAGTAGTTTAGTTTTAATAAGAATTTGTCAACTCGTTTTGTCAAATAAACTCTTCTTCTTTTTTGTTTCTGAATCAATTCAACTTGGCAATAGAAGTTTGACTCGATGAAGTATTTGTTTTGTGTTTGAATAAAATATGTAGATTTGGTTCAAAATATTCATGATGGCAACACTTGTTCAGTATTATTATTGTTTATTGAATAGCGAAGGCGAAAAGAGAAAAAAAGAAAGAAGTTAAAATTTATACATACACCATGCATACTAAAGTACAGTTCTCAAGTTGCCGTTCGCTTTTATTTGGTCCGTTTCTCGGTGTCACACATTAAGGTATTCGTTTTTTTTTCTGTACACATTATTACATAATTGATCAAGAGAAAAAAAAATTTTAATATCACGGTCAATTACTAGTTCAGTAAGCAATAACGACAGGGAGAAAAGTATACTACAACTTTTCCTCCTTGTTTCTTTTATTCAAGTTTAATAGTTATGTATATCTCATAAGGTGAATAGCAAAGACACATGTACCTATACAAATCTAGCACCGTATTGCATCAAGAGAAGGAGAGAGTGAGAGAAATAACATTATTATAGGAAAAAAAATGAAAAAGATTGTATGTGAAACAAGTTTATGACCATGACCTTCAAGAATATATATGCATGTGCTTTTATATATTCATGTGCACCATCATTTAAAGTAAAGAACGTCTCGACGCATATGAAATATGATCGTAATACTTGTTAGTAATGGTACTAGGAGAAAAACCGATGAAATAATTCCAATACGTTGTTTATTTGCATGCATAAGATCGTTTAATGTTGAAACACAGCTGCTAAGAGTACAATTGTATGTCGAACGTATGGATGTCCAAACAAGATCTGTTGGATAGTTGAGAGCATCACTTTGAAGATTTTGTTTAAGTTGATCATAATAAGCAAAACCTGATGCAACAGCACCTGATAAACATGCCATATAAAGTGAAAGTAAAGCAAGACAAATCATTAAATAACGCCAGCGACGTCGTATGATACCAAATATACCCAAAATAATAGGTATAGCTACTAAACCACTACCAATTATTAATAGAATGTGAGCTAAAATTTAAGTCCAGAAAAAAAGCAAATCAATGTTGAAACTTCACATTGAATTCTTTAAGTTTTTAATACTAACGTGCATAAATTGACAAGTAGGTTTGTTTACCAAAAGCAGAATTAAGATTAACAACAGTATTGTACAAAGGTGGTTGAACAAGAAATCCAATACCAAGACCAATGCCTAATAGACATTGCAATGTAAGAAGTACGAATAGAATAAGTGCTATCAATTGAATTGAATCTAACGGTCCACACGGAAAATTCATGTTTGTACGTGTAGACCAATATTTATTAGTAAATTATACCATGATGAATCTAAAGAAAATTGTTCAAAAGTAAAATAAAACCGTACTATGATTCAAAACATGTACAATAGATATGCGTTCAATATAAATCAATTCCTATGACATGGCGTTTCTGTTGTGATTTCACTTATTTTATTCAATCAATTGTTTAAATAAAACAACACAAAGAACGAAACATGATTTTCTGTTTGATGTCAAAAAAATTCGACAATTAATTGATAAGAGAAAATCAATTCTTGCAAATGTATACATACCACAATGTTGTGTGAAGTTTTCTTTTTATAGATGTTAAAATTTTTAAAAAAAGGAGTAGATGAAACTAGATCTATCCTATACTATCATATCGATCGAAAGTTTCCAAGTGACTCAATCCACTTTCGTATCTATTCCAGTTCTCTTTCTCTTCATAGTTGGATCACACAAATGTCATCGATGCCAAGAACTAGTGGCAACGAGTAAATGAAGGGTTAAAACGAAGCAAACAGTGCACATAGAAAAAAAGAGTAAGAAGAAGAAGAAGAAGAAGAAAGAAACTATGATGATGGTTTAGTGATTGTGATGCATACGTCTACATGCTACAGAGTTGAGAAGACAACGAAGAAGAAAGGACAGAGAACGAAAAAAGAAAAATCATATTACATATTATACTGATGTTGCCCTTCTCTTATTCTATACCTACATCTCACTTTTCACATCTTTTACGTTTGCCCATATATGAATATGTACATATGAATAAAATTTCAAGAATAACGTAATATTCATCAATAGTAATAATATTGGTTAATGAACCGAGTATGGTTATGTGAATGAAAAAGAAAAAAGAAACTCAGGTTTTATAGTCATTTAGTGAAATGTTGAATGAAAAATGATATAATGAACATGAATAACAATGGTTAATATTCTTATGTGCCTATGTAGAGAAATATATGTAATTCATTTTTCACTGACATTTGACTATAATTGACACTAACACCTATCAGACAATGACAAAGACTAGTTTATGATTTAGCAACTTTGAAATTAGGCCGAAAGCAATTTGTTCATGCAATTGATTCAAACAACGGTGAAATCCTTCATTTGTAGGCTATTGTTACAGTAAATGTCATTGAGATTTGAAGTGAATATATCTATATGCGAAATTGAATGATCGATATGTGAGGTACGATGAGCAAATAAATTTGAATTGATTTCCTTTTCTTTTCTTTTTGTTCTTGAACGTTAATCATATTTTATTCTTGAGTAATCAAAGAATTTTCGAAACACGAACAGTTTACTATAGACACAAGTTAAGGACAAAGTTGGATAAGAAAAGAAAAAGAACTCGAATGCATTTAATCTGAAAAACGAATTAAACACATATTAATTTTTAGTGCTTCTATTTTCTTTTTGATAACATGAAGTCTGTTCATAAAATAAATTAGCAGTCTATCTCGTCATAATATTTTCTTATATATGTATTTGCAATTATATTTGTTCATCGAACATCGAAATGATTGTTTCGTTTCAAGGCTTCATGAACAATCATATAATACAATCCTGGAATATTATTCTACTCATTAAAATAAAAGATATTGATTCAGTTAAAGTAGTGCTTTCACAAGTGTAACTCTAAACGGATACTATGGTTAGATCTATGTTATCAAAACTATATATATATATATTTCACATTTACCTTTTATACATTATATATTTATATATACGTATGAACGATTACTCATTTGATATCACAACCAAAATGTCGATAGCCCTTGACATAAAATTCACTCTATATAATACATTGGTGACACGCCTACTCTTAACGTTTATATCCCCTTTTTTGTCTACAATGAAGAAAAGGAATTTTTTTTAAATTTTACAGTTTCGATACGTAATATGAAGCAGGAGAATACATAAAAGAATCAGAGTAAGAAACGATTTTCAACGCTTATCTTTTCGCATAAATACAGAGTGATTTACAAATATCTTTTTGGATATAGGTTTTTTTAAAAAGATGTTACAATATAAGAACTACTTCGACAGCTGCTTCATTCTATATGTTTAAGTGTTCAATTGTCACCTTATATCTGAATAAAACGTTTGATGATGCATCAATAAATATTAATATTATTAGATGTATTATAATCAAAGTAAATATTGCTTGAAATCGATCCCATATTGATATCAGTAATGCGTATTGTTTAATGTGAAATGTTATGATGTGATAAACTGGGATATATGGTTCATCGGACAAGTTTGTCACATTTGTAATACTGATGATTTCAAATCATACCAAATATTTTCCATCCTATCTCAACCACTAATATGGGATCCTAAAGTTAAAAAACAAACAAATTAATTGTACGCGATGTTCATCGATAAAAATACTCATGTGATAAATCATAGTTTCCGAATACTGTTCTTCGAATCTCTTACACGTTGTACATAATAAGTAGTTTCTTGTCGTTTTTTTCCTACGGTAACCATTTTTAGGTTTGTCTAACAATCTCGATGAGATTACTTTTATTTTACGAAAATAAGCTTCTTTTCGTTGCCATATAGAATTGAATACATTTCATTCATACGTCCGTGATGGAACTATTTCAATCAAGTGTCATAGACTTGATTCAACGTAGACTGAGGATTCAGCCGTTTATGTATCTCAACTTAAGTCATTACAAATTCAAATCTACTCAAACATGACGGCTTCATTGTTTATAGATACCAGCAAAGTGCAATTGATCAATCCCTCATTTATTAGACAAAATTTAATACCAGAGAAAATGTGGAATGATCAGATGTGAGTACAACATCTGTCTTTAGAACGTGTTGTAAATAGAAATAGAACGTTTAAATATCGAATCGAGTTCAGCCAAGCTTTAATTAATCTATCCTATTTGAAGTCTAATTAAGCTTGAAGGCTTCGCTACTTATGATTTCAAAAGCAATGTTACAAAAAATTCGAGATATTCTTTCTTAGGTAAATATTAAAATAACGAAATAAAACATGGTCCGAACTTTGATACCACGTATTGAAAGTCAAGAATATGTCAAAGCCTTGCAGTTGAAACCGGATACTCTCAAGACTATACTGTTCAATGAAGGCAACATGAATGTGTCAAAAGACATTTCGTTGACAAGATTGTTTTTCATTATTATTTCCAAGTAGATAATTCATTGGAATCTCCATACTTTTAATTTTCACTCCATATCGAACACATATCAATAATCAATTGGAACTACTTCCGTTGAGCTAATATTCACTGGACAAATTTTCACCAATTTTAAAGTTAACAAGAAAAATAATTGCTCTTCAAGTGATTCGACATTTTACAGTTGATTTATTTTCTGTTAAACTAATTGTTCGTTATTATGAAAGATAAAATTATATAATACAGTTGTTTTCAGGAGCAATAGTCCAATGATGAAAATTTGAATTTCTTGACAAGATGATTTATTTATCTCAAGCATTTGTATGAAGTTTGATGAGTACTATAAAGATATTACTTAAAAAAATAGTGAGAAAAGAACTGAGCACCTGATGAATCAAAATAATGCCATATGTACAATACATGTACATATCATCATGTTAAATTACGACGAATAGAAATTCGCAGAGCTTGAAATTTTCATTAGTGATCATTCAGACATGAAAATAAATAGTTAGTTCGATGTTTCTGAATTTTCTTTTCCATTAGGGGTGCAACAAGACCAAGGCCTTGGGATTTGGTGTAAATAGATTCTGGATTTTTTTCTCAACTGAGATTTGGATATGATCTTAATTTACCCAAATCTGATGAGACTTTGTAAGATAAAATCTGAGAAGGAAGAAAAGAATCTCAAGTCTTATAAATTGATGTGCAATTGTATAGGTTTGGTATAGATTTGGGATTTGGACTTGGGATTGAGATTTGGTTTCAGTGTAGTAGGACCACCAAGTAGGACTCATGTTAGATTGAAAAAAATCCCAAGTCCAAATCCAAACCTAAGACTCGAATCCAAATCCGAGTCCAAGTCTAAATCCCAAACATATCACCAATTCCAAATCCAAGATGAACAAAGCAATATCAACAATCCTGTGATCTAAATCTAGACAAAATCTACATCTAGGAACTAAATTCGAACCATATCGCAAATCCAGAAACCAAATCCAAGTCCAAACCTCAAAGATTTGGTGACTAACCCCAAATCCATTGAAGCTTTGTTGCACCCCTATTTTTCCGGATGAAAAGTTAGAACACTTGGATGGCTCAAGTTATTTATGCACAGTTGTTCGAATACCAATGGAGTGTTTACAGATCTGAAGACTTTGTTTCATGACGATTTAATAGTTTCTGATTAAATTCACGAATAGATCATTGTTTTATTTTATTTTCTCTGATAAGTGACAGCTGAGATCCCAAAACATGTTCAATTTTTGTTTTCTGAAATCTCTATTCAAATCACATTATAAATTATACATATCGAAATCGTTAGCAGCCGTATACTATTGTGCTGAAAAGTACTATGTGATACCATATAGATAGATGCTGTCGAAAGAAGTGTAATACAACATAGAACCATAAGTACGAACAATGTATTCTATTTAATGGTTCATTTTTAGATATTGGTAATTATGAGTATCACAGTACAAATGCTAAATTATAAACATTGAGACGACTTAGGATGCAATGATCTTTTCGCTTATAATTCGTACTATGACCGATCTTGATGGGCACAGTTGATTTAGATACTACTGTTTTTTATGTAATCAATCAATCAAGCTCAATAGCAATCGATGTCAATGATCTAGTGACATTAGTAGTCAATATGCCGACATCACACTTTCCTAGACATTGGAATGTTTCAATCTGAAAAAACTGACATCAAAATGGCATTGAAAAAAATATAGTAAAACATCAGTTCCGATAAGAGTCTCGTTTTTGTTTGGTGTAGCTTTTAGTACGTAGAAATGATTGAAATAAATTTATTTATTCCATGCTTACAAAAAACGTACTCTTCGACTTAGTATCCATCTAGAAATTTGGATTATTGGAATAATCACTCCAAAGTTGATCGAGTGATTTTCCACTCGTAAATTGAATCCATGAATAACTTGAATAGGCATTGGTGCATAGTGCTGCATTGAGTTGATCGACTACGTTTGGATAGCGTCTTTCACACCATACTAGAAACCGAGCCGTGACTCCATATGCATTTGTATAGTGATGACGACTGTCAAAGTCCAGCCACTGGCCTGATTATTTCTACCGTATCTCCATCGAACATAATCTGCGATACCTTCAACTAACCAGCCAGGATCAGGTCGTGGATAACTTTGAACTATATGCATGCATTCGTGTGTAACCACATCAGTATCTTGCGGATTTCTACGAAGCCAATCAGCACTAATTACGATGGTGCCACCTGATGCATAGGCTACTCCATTGTATGCTGGTTCGATTACTATACGAACACCACGCATGCATGAACCTCTGTTGAATCGATCACACATAGACGGCCTGAAATATAAATCGGGATATATTATCTTCAATATTAGAATCGAGATGATTGAATAAATTTCACATGGTGCCAAAGAATGTATCGATACATCTTTGTTTAGTATCCCATTGAAATTAGGATCATTGTTAACCAATGTCATTCTGTAGTTGCCTGAAATATATATCACTGTATCAGTAGACGAGAGATCTACACAAGCAACTATCAACATAAGTATTAAATTGAATATAGCCATATTGGATTTAATATGTACTCACAAAATTTCTGACAGAATTTTTTTCCACTTATATATTGCAGCACGGGTCTAGATCAAAGAATATAGTTCGTATCACTAAATTCATCAATATTTTGTTTCTATTACTTTGAGATTTTCTTGTGGAATGAAAGTAATATTTTAAGTCTGATATACTGTTTGTTATAGATCGTATTTCAGTGAGATTGTGACTTTCGGCAATTATACACTAACACTTTCTCTTATTATTTCTTGAATGTCTGAAGGATTGAAGTAAAATATGAGCGGTGATTAAATTATAAGACTTTTACTGTGTAAGTGAAAGCTATTTTTAAACGATAACACTTAAATCTCTCATGAAGAGTTGATTAGTTTTATTTTGGCGACTAAATGCAACAAACTGATAGCAAGTATCCTGCAATCACATATTTTACATGACCTCATAGATAACCGTAATAAGAAAAAGAAACGAGCTTTACCGAACGTATCCAAAATATGTGCATTAGTCTATTACTAATATCTCTCATATATATATATTCTGTACATAAAAGTTTAGATAAATAATAATTTCTTTGGAAAGAATGAATACTTGTAATAGAGTCGTAATATTTTTCGGCACCGATGGTAGAATGTACGACGATGAAATCAAGCAGCTACTTACGATCATGCATGATGTTTCATAAATTTATCTTCTTTTCTTTTTGAATCATGAATTCGTTCAAATGGTGTACCCTTTTTCTAAGTCAGAAAATTTAAACAAGTTCGAATGGCTTGAGAATAGAAGAAATCTAAATTTATTTATTCATGATAAGTTAGTATTTATTACACAACTAGTGTGTTACTACTGAAGGTTACATATTATATAACATATCAAAGAGGATTCACTACAATCAAAGTTCATCGATTGAAAATTGACTTCAGATTTATGAACCTTATTATCATCACTCTTTATTTGGCACATAGTTAAGATGTAATAGGTTTGATTTAACATGTTTTTATCCTCGTCAAATTATAATTCACGTACCCATATATCACGAAATATTGAATTCAATGCTAATTGAGGAATATGACATTGAAATTTGGAAGATTTGTGATTTGATAGAAGAATAATCTATTTCACTGAACTAGTAAAAACGAGTTCTATGTGTCAGTTTCGTTTTTGGATCATAATATTTTATAAATTAAAAAAGTGAACGATATAATATTTAGAAAATCATTTATGCAAGAAAAACTGATAAAATCCTTTGGCTGAACATATTCAAATGTCAAGAATCTAGGAAAAATAGAGATCGAAGTTGTTTTTTTGACGGTTTTCATATAGAATTAACTTAAATGAATCGATGTTTATAGAATATCGCAATAGAAACGCAACAGAGTTGCATCTACAGTATTTTGTTCAACCTACATAGAAGTAGATTATCTTCTATTTCGTACAGTGTAAACATGTTTAGTAAAAAATAACGTTTTATATAAAAGATGATTCGTTAGTTAGCTGTGATCGACTTTTTCGATAGCCAATATCGGTAGTTTCGGTCTTGCTTTCGCAACCCATTGACATTTGAATACATTATCTAGCTTCTGATTTCAGTTCGAACATAGTGAGCCGTCAGTTGTCATTATATATTCAAACGATCCTCAAAGCAAAAACTTGGAAAATACTCGTTCAAAAAATCCATATTAATTATATTCTTTGATTTCTCCTCAAATTGAAAGAAACGTCTGATTAAATATTTCATGTCGAGATCAAGTAATGATCTGATCAATGGATGAACACATCTTTAACTGCTGCAGAAGCGATAAATAACTTATGAATACGATTTCCATGACACTTTTTATTGTAAATGTTAGCAAAGAACCAGAAACACTTCCTATCATTCATCCACGGAATGGGGTCTACGAAAATTGTTCGACCGAAAATTAATCGTGGTAAATTGGTCGATACGAAAACTAATCGGTACGAAAATTCGTTGACATAAAACGCAATCGAGTTTAATTAACAGAAAATAATCCTTTCAGTAAAACTTGCAACTGATAGGCATGAGTTGAGGAGAAAAAGTCGAACCAAGCAAAAAATATTTAAATTATAGTGCAGGACTACGCCATTTAATTATTCATCCCCTACCTTCGCGTATACAATAATTAGAAGGACTCTCTCATAATTTATCAAATCCCTTTTTCCTCTGTCTTATTTTTTTGGTTGTCACTTGTTTGTTGTGATTGTAAATAATTCTATAATTGTATCACAATACAGTTAGTATTTATTCTTAATTTTGCTGAAGGGTACAATTTTCTGTTTTTGATAAAAGCAAACTAATTACATTATTACACGTTTCTCGACCAATTTTCGTTTCGATTGATTTTCGTATCGACCAATTTACCACGATTAATTTTCGTTCGATCAATTTTCGCTCTCCCGTCTTTGTAGCCTTAACCACGTGCTTACTCGACTAAGTATATGCATCCTAGTGTATCTATCTGTGATGATGATAGAAGAACGAAAGAAAAAGAAATCAAGCGAGAAAAAAACGACATGAAAAGGAACTGCCTTCTGTTTTACAACTCTTTTTATTCTGCTGTTGCATTATGGATAAAGAAGACGAGTATGCATACGAAGTAATCGACAATGAGAGTGATGCACGCAAATGTGCGCAACTGATCGCCGAAGAATTTCCTAAACACGAACCTATATGTGTATTTAGTCAAGTAACATCACAATGGATGTTCGATGAAGTTACATGGCCATTAATAAAAGCATTATTGGAAGAACGCTTATCGTTTCTTGCACGACATCGCGCTTCAAACGAAATAATTGCTGCCATATTTTCTAGTGATCTCTATTTGAAACGTGGGAAACACCCATATGATAGCACTGGTACTCCGGCTTCTATGCCAATCAACGATTTACTCAATGAAATGGATAACATTTTTGTTTACCATGATTTTGGTCAAGAACTGAAGCCTAACATGGTGTTAAATATTACAACTGGAGCAACACGCGCTGAACATACGAGCAAAGGAGTAGGTTTACGTTTGCGTGCGTCTATGTGTGATCACGCTCGACGTACCAAAGGATCTCAATATGCACTCGTGCAAGTATCGAATCCGGCGACGCGTCATATCTATACGAAAAAGATGGTCGGAAAAGAATTGACAATCATCGATCCTAGAACGTGGGTATGGAAAAAGAAAGATGACGGACTATCGCAACCATATAAAGATTATAAAGGTGGTTGTATACCGAATATTCTTCTAGAATTAAAGTCAAATGAAAAGAAATAATTTGAATTCGTATTAAGAAAATGTTGATTCAGTAGACAATGCAATTAATTCCGCAATTAAGCATTTCTCAGAGCTATCGTTTTGCTACGGTATAAAACAATTTGATTTAGACATATTTATAATAAAAAAAACTTATTTCATTAGCTTAGAGAGGAACTGTGTTTTGAATAGATGTGTTTTTTAGGCACAATGTACAATATGAAAATTGTCGTCAAATCGACTATTGAAAACCAATAGGCTTTCTATGAAAGTCTTCTAAAGTCAGATCAATTTTTACAGTTTCTGCCACAGAACTTTCGATGTCATTAGGCAAACTCAAATCAATGCACATTTATTATTCGCGACTGAACTGAGCTTTATGATGAAGAGTATTTCGATCATTTCTCATAACTACGAACAATTTAGAGAACTCAAAACAATTCCAATTACTTCCTGCACGATCACACGAAACGATTGTTTTATGATCATCAATCATGAGAGTAGCGTCACAATTCTAAGTGAATTATTGAATTGGACACCAGCTGTTCTTACTTGATTTGTTTCAACGAGAACTTTGTCACATCTTGTTTTTTTCCTTACTGAAAAAGTTGATCGATCGATTGTGTCAGCGTAGATCAAGAACATCTAAGATGCTTTCCAACTTACAATGTGCTTTCATATTATTTTCTTTTTTTCATGCATGCCACAATTCGAAAACGATTGTTCTACAATCACCATCGGTAGTTTGTGTGAAAAACACTAGACAGCATACGACCGAGATTCAATCATATATCAGTCAACATCATTGAAGTCAATTGATTGAAATTCGATTTCGTGTCTAAATTCAATTAATGTTTTCGAATTTGTTTTCATGTGATCACTTGAATATCAGACAATGAAAAGACAATAGAAATTATATTTTGGCAAAAATAAAAAAATACTCTCTTCGTTATAATTTATTATTTGGCACGCTACAGAAAAAAGATCTAGTAATTATTACCGAGAAATTGTTCTGTCGTTCGACAGAAAATTTTCGTCGATGCATTTCAACGTAGAGACTATATAAAACAAAGAACACCAGTGCACAATTCAACAGCGTAGATGGTAGTCAATCGTCTCGTCTAATTTTCTTTCTTTCATGATGATTCTTTTTTGAGTCTCATTTGAATAAGTAATAGACGAAATAGATTGGATCTTTCTTATCTAATCTGTTCTCTTAGACCATTAAAATAAAACAATTTGTATATGTCTAAGTATGTATTCACATCAGACGTGGTAATATTTTCGAATAAAATTTCTCTATGAGAACAACATGGAATTATTTCAAAGTGTGTATGAAGAACGAGTCGATTTGAACTTCTTCTCAACATGAATATGAGCAATATGTTGATTGTTGCTCATCTTGTGAATGTAGCAAAGAATAAAAACATTGCTTGACGAATAGATGATAGCATTAATTTTCATTTATTTTTAAAGATGTAATGATGACAAGTATTAAGTCATTGTTACTTGCAAATAATGGTATTATGAAAGTAAATACTTGACTTTCCAGGCGTTTACTGGTTATATAAGATCAACAACTTGATAAAATATTTCGCTAAGATAATTGCTACAATACAGAAATAGACTTTGATGAATGACTATACATCTACCAGCAATGTCATGTCATATTTGACACAAAACAACAGACATGACTACCATCATCGTACATCGATCATTCAAATGTTCGATGACATTACACATAATGCCTATTGAAGTCATGATTGATTTTTATCGTTGATTTTTTAATATCAAAATAGATTTTTTGTTCTTACGAATACTTTTGTTACATCGCAAAAACAACAGTCAACATTTAAAGATAAGTTTAGTAGGAGAAAACGGAAAACAAAATACTGACTAGTATTATGATGAATGTTTTTTCTTCTACTTCATCAATCGATAAGATCAAAATAAAATAACGAATATATTCAATAATTTTCTAAATACACTTTTGCTTGCATACTGTTTACTATTGATCAGTAGTTTCCTGATTGTAAGCACCACCAATATTATGTAGTATACAAAATTGATAAAATTGTTCTTGTTCCAATTCTCGCATTAAATGGTTCAATGCATAGATCTACATGTATAAACAAAAGTATTCAGTCGACTTCAGAACCTTACAACACAAAACAAAATAGAACAAACTTGTCTTCGTCGAAATTCGGATATTCGTTTTTTATCATTATCACTTGTAATTGAATACAATGTTGGTAGACGTGTTTGAGAATTCAAATTCACCAAAGAGCGGTCAAGTTTAGCAGATGCTGAAGCAAGCATATCCTTGTGTTGTTGTGAACGAAATCGCTTTAATTGCATGGAATCTATTAAACAAATTAGTTTGAATACAAAAACAAAAATAATATGAGAAAAATGTCGAAGTAGGACTTACCAGAAGTTGCATTATGAGAATTAGCTTTCGAAATAAGACTAGGTAGTTTCGATGACGGTCGATTAATTTCTGTTGCAGTTCTTTTTATATGGCAATCATCCGCCAGATTTTTTCCTGTCGATGGACTCGGACTATGACTCCGATGTTTACGTGATGTTGAAGAATTAGCCAATGAAACTGTACTTGTAGAAATCTCTTCGTTAATCATAGATGAATCGTACTATCTGAAATGGTTCAAACATGTTTATTTTAACTTCAGAAATACTCACTCATATCGAATAACTTTTCTCATGCATAAGAATTTCGATCATCTTATATCTTTCGAATAGAGCAGAATAGTTCAGTATATTTATGCATTGATTGATTGCTCAATAGATTTCATTTTTTTCCTCTTGGATTTAATATCTGATCAAGCAATAAAGATGAAAAGTCTTGTTCGAATGTATGTGCGATATTCTATAACTACAATTGTGCAGAGAAAAAAGCTTTTTTTCTCCTGCAACCCGTTTGTAATCCAATTTGAAAAAAAGAAACAATGAAATACTGAAAAAGGTTTCTTCGCACACAATTTTTTTTGATGTGGTATTGGCATATTGACAATACAATTCCGACTTCTCTAATCAAGAATAGTCTGATCGAGACAAAGAAGTTGATGCAGAGAGTATGACACCTTCAATAATTACGAACTTAAACTATTACTATTTTCTCAAGGCGAATGCGCACAGCAAGTAGTGATTCAGATGCTGATCGCTTCTTTTCTTCGAAATGAAGCAATAAATAATGCTTTTTCTTAAAGATCTTATATAGTAAAATTAGAAAGATTTTCGCCTTGCATCAAATTACGACTATTGAAGTTTCAGTTGATCTGAGAACTCTCTGATCATCATTTTACGTGATATATATATATATTTTTCCCCAATGTTTTGTCGTCTGAAGAGCTTCTTTTGTCGATCACTCGTCGTGAGCATGAACGCCTTTGGCAAAAAATATTTTCAACAACTATTGTAAATGGTATTTAACGGTAGCTTATTGTTTTGAACGAAAAGATGACGACGAATAACGACATGTTTCAATCAGACGAAGCAAACCTTTCACATGAAAGAAACTTGTCAATTGCACAAGTTCAGACAAGGTTCAAAGGTTTGAACACGAATTCAAGGACTTTGTACTTCGTCGTCATTTTTCGAAAGTTATGATTTACAATCATCGTCTCCTGTGTGAGAATTCATGTTTTTAGTATTAGTTATGAAAATACTGTTCGCTTTCGACAGCAAGAAAAAGTCGAGGACACTTTTTTCTTCTATGAATACTGATAGATACTCCTGATTTGAAACTGTTTGTTTTAATCATCAATCTTGATATAGTTAACGAAAAAACTGTGAATATCAACTGAATGATAGATCAACACAGGGATTGTCTTTCATTTCTCCCGTTGTACATAATCGTGAAATACTACTCATCTTCTTTGCTGAACGTATTCTCATAGAAATACTATGAAATAACATTCTAAGTACATAATAGAACGAACAGAATCTATCATGATTTTTAACATTGGTTGCAATTTCGCACTCAATTTTTTCGCATCAATCCGAAGTTTCAAAAGAAACAAGGTATCCCTGTCGTGAAGGTCCATTTCTTTGAGCTATATTCGATAGAATAATGATCCTTTGTTTCTCGAGCTACTTGTCATATGTTTTTTACCATGGTTTTCTTTTTAATTGAATCTAACTTCGATAAGCACCATTATCATATTCCATCATAGTTGGTTACCATAGTTACGATATAAATTGTATGAAAAGTTAATTAGAATTATCAAAACTTATTAAGAATAAAATTTTACTTAATATAAATAATAGTTGAACAGTTAATATATGTTTCTCTACAATCGATGTATCAATGCAGAGTAACGTCATCAATTGACAAAATACTGTTCTGTGATTGGTTGACACGAAATATCATATTGTGTGCCACGGTTGTATACAGTAAACGATATTAATCTACCCATCGGATTTTTAAGTGGAAAGCGTTTTATTCACCTAGAGTTATCTGAACTTACATTTCGATTTTTATTCAATATCATGGATCAAATTCAACAATTTACGGAGCCATGCAAACAATTCATGAAAGACTCAATTCGTTTGGTTAAAAAATGTACTAAGCCCGATCGTAAAGGTAATATATTTTGTTTTTCTTCTTTTAAGTTTTTCAGCTAATTTCTACGCTTGCTTCTTTTTCTTCATTAGAGTTTCAAAAGATTGCAATGGCAACAGCAATTGGCTTTGCAATTATGGGATTCATCGGTTTTTTTGTTAAACTCATTCATATTCCTATTAATAACATAATTGTGGGTTCATAGAGAATAAAAAAAACCGTACATAATCATGGTCTCTTGTTAAAGAAAAATAAAAACGTTGGTTTTTGTTGATGCCTATTGTCATTCTACTTTTTATTCGTTAAATATATGTGCAATGAAGAAAAAGAATTCTTTTTTCAAAAGAAACCGAAAAAAAAGAGAAATAATTATTGATAGCAATTGTCTATAAATTTTCTAGCCAATGTCATGGTGAGACTGGAGTCGATGGGACATCACTTTGAGTTGAAGAAGGTGGATTCATATTGGGTGGTGTCGGGTGACTTAATGAAAAACGACGTCCAAATATTAAAGTACCAGTCTCAGTGGAATTCTCTGTTGCTTGAGGATTGCATATCGAGGAACGTCGTTGATTAGCTAGTTTTTTGTCTACAGATCGGCATATATTGAAGCAATAGCTCATCGACGACATTCTACAAAAATAAATGTTACGCTAAAACCAAAACGATTGAATGAAAAAATGAATGAAGAATTCTTTTTTATTTTGTTGTTTTTTCTTGCTGAGTAAACATCTCAGTCATCATTTTACAGCTGGGATGCAGACTTTTTGTCCTTGATGGATGAAAAACAAATACAAATCGTTGGTTAAGCTTTCTTTTTTTTTCATTTTAATGAAACGTACTGGTGTCCTGGGAGAGAAAATCATATGCGCAACAGATGTTTATTTGCACAGAATTTGAAATCTTTCTACAACTTCAAATGCATGTAACAGTAATCCACAAGAAATACTCTCTAGGATCAAATCATCGACGAGAGAACTGTCAAATTTATATTTGTTTTACGTTATATTATTTTGTCGAGTAGTTCCTCGAATAAAGAATGTGACCAAAGGTGTAATATGGATCATTTCTTCCTTCGATTCATGTAGTACCCTTCTACTTCTATCATAGTAGTAATATTTTTTCCGATTATGTTGATTAGGTATGAGCAACACATGTATACATCAATATTTGATTTATATTCTTAGTTCGACAGTTTGTCATAAATGAGTGTATAAATTTCACTATAATAATGTGTCACATTGAGTCAATAGAGTATCTGAATTTTTACAAACAAATATATATGTCGTAGGATAGATTGAAATCCAGTTAAGTTTTAAATCACACTAGGACAGATTAAAATTTTAATTTTTTCTAAGTTGAGATCAAAATTTTCAAGTGAACAGTTCACTTCAAAACTTTGATCTCAACTACAAAACACAATTTCAATGACGAATCAAATCAGACATCGTCGATAGAAAAATAGAATTATTTTGTCTCGAATGAATCGATACTTTGACTATAATGGGTAATTCATCGTAGGAGAGCATTTCATCCAAACGGCACTTGTTAATTTAGTATATCATCTATTTCGATCCTGTACCTAAGTCATCCAGAAATTCAAGTGCTTTTTTATACAAAGGAAGTCATGCATAAAACATATGGTTTGAAGTGTGTAGTGTTCGAGAGTTGTAAAAAGTATACATTCGACTTTTCTGTATTATTAACCGCAATATTTAGTAATTAAACAAATTGATTTGTATGACTTTCTATCATTATTTAAAAGGATAATTATATGCTTGAAAGTTTCGTTAAAATAATATCTTCATATTGTTAGCTTCTAGCTATTAATTGCAAAGAATCCATAACATAAGTTTTTGATTTTTCTTTCAATATCCTATCTACATTCATATGATTTTCAAACAGAAACGAAAATCTCTGAGCTCAGTGTTTTTGACTTGTTATTTAAAAACACTTTTTCCTACGAAAATCTAACTACAAGCATATACTTTTATCATTGCCGTGAAATTGTCGTTTTCTAGATGGCAGTAAAACGCAGAAAAGAAAATAGAACAATTTTTTCAACGTTTATTCTTCGAGCCAATCCCCATTGCATTTCACTTAACTAACCATCATCATATTTTTCTGCTTAACAGCATAAACAGCTGTGCATTCGTACTTTTCTTTTGAAAAGAAATCTTTTTTGTTATTTCAATTTTGACTATGACGAAAATATTCAATTCATTTAATGATACTGATGAATTTTCATCGACATCACAACACGCTTTTTCACATTATTGTGAAAATGATAGTGAATCTTATGCAGCTAAATATTTACCACCAATACTACCGCCACCATCGACATCATTATCATTAAAAATAAATAGTAACGAAAATGAAACAACGAATGGTCATCATAAAATGCATTCGCCAATTATTGTCGGTGAATCATTTTCTGCACTCATTAATTCTCTTATTCCATCACCACAACTACTACTACATGATACAGATGAACAAACAATATATGATGAATATGGTTTTCGTATTGATATTAAAGAAAATGAGCAACATTATGAAATAAAATCATCAATGGCAAATGAACAAGCAACACTTCGATGGTTGACACATCTTGATTCAATCTATAAACTTGACGTTGTTCATTTACCGTTACAAGAACAAGAATTCGTACAAAAAATCGATCCGAAACAAATGCGACAAGATACGAAAATTCCATTACTTTTAGAACAAACATTCGGCATTCCATCATCGATACGAGCTCAAATTTGGATGTGTCTTAGTGGTTCCGTGCACAAGAAACATCAAGCAAAATTATCCTATACAGATATGCTCAAACAATGTAATAATGATGCTCAAATTTATTCGAAACAAATCGAAAAAGATCTTTTAAGAACATTACCAACGAATGCTTGTTTTATGACAATGAATGCATCGGGAGTATCCCGATTAAGAAGAGTTTTACGAACTGTAGCATGGCTTTTTCCAGGTAAGCAGGAAAAAAATTTTATTTTTCTTTTTTCGAAAATAAAACTTACTGTTATATTCTTTTTTGTTTTTCAATTATTGTAGATATTGGTTATTGTCAGGTAAGATAAATATCAATCAATATTGGATATTCCGCAAATAAACGAATAATGAAAGAATTTCTTCAAAAGATAATTGGTATTCGAAACTTTGTTCACAAATAAGATTACTATAAGTAATCATGTCCTGAAAGCTTCTGTTCGAATGAGTATTCTCTCTACGATATATTAAATTCTAAAATAACGATGAATGATCTAAACATCTCATGAAAATCATAATACTATTTCGAGCTTACAATTTCAAAGCGATCAAATAACAATGAGCGTTATTTGTAAGGAAAAACTTTCCGAATCAACTATATTCTTGTACGGAAATTCTAGATGATTTTATTCATATGAACGTTTTACATATCATATTGAATAACTTTATACATGTAGAGAATACTGAATCAAATGTGAATTTCTGTTCAAGGTTGTGATTATTAAAAACATTATGAATTCATAAAGAGAAAATAAATGCAGTGATGTTTAAAAATGTTTTTGCAAACGATGAAACTAAAAAGAAACTTTCGTTTGATTTTGTTCAAAACTCAATTGATAGTTTTTTTATCAAAAGAAGAATTTCCATTTCTTAGTTCTACGATGTTTCTACATGATGTGAATAGTAGTTCGTTGAAATCTTCTTTTCTAATGTATCGATCACAAAGTTGAAAAATCAAAGCAAATAAATCTTCATGGTACACTAGTATTTCTAATATAATTTTCTATCTAGATTCAGGTTTTAGTTATATTCCATTAATCTTGATGTGTTAAATAGCCTTGAGAAAAAACCAGTCGGGTATGTCACTTGATTTTGTTTTCTAACGAATGAAAGTTTCTTGATGATGAAAAGTTTATGCCTTGGTCGTTGGCGATCTATCGACTAGAATAGTCTCCAAAAGGTTCTATGCTGACATAAATAGAATTAGGTTAATTCTTGACGTTTTGCATAATTCTATGTCATGAAATTTTAATATGAGATTTCACCATTCGATAAATATTGTACAGAGAAAATTTTCAATCAAATAAACTGATATAGAAAAATTTCCTATGCTTGATTATATTTCAATCCAACTCGAATATCAGCATGAATCCTTTGGAACTTGTTTTAACTTTAAAATTGACTATAATACTGTCACAAAATCTATTGATCATCTCGATAGCTTTCTTTCGATGAAGCACAAATCTCAATACAAAAACAGCTAAAGTGTTGCTGCTTGAAAAACAATGATTCAAAAAAACATCATATTTAAAATTGAATTTTATTTATTTTTCCACTTAATTTAGGGCATGGGTGTTATTTGTGCAACACTATTATTATCATTTGAAGAAGAAGATGCTTTCTGGATGATGTGTTCTATTGTTGAAGATCTTTTGCCAGGTCAATATTATTCCGTATCTTTATTTGGTGTTCAAGTTGATATACGTGTATTTCGTTATTTAATTCAACAATATCTTCCGAATATTCATAAGTTATTCAATGAACACGATATTGATTTAACATTAATATGTTTTCAATGGTTTTTAACATTGTACTCAAACGTATTTCATACCAAATTCATCTATCATTTATGGGACTATTTTTTTTTCTACGGTTCAATTATATTATTTCAAATAGGTTTAATGATGTTTAAACAGTACGAAGAAGTTTTAATTGAATCGAATAATAGTGCACAAATCTTTAATATTCTATGTGAATTACCACAACTATTTGAATATGAATATGGTAATGATGCACAAATATTTCAGAATTTACCGAAATTATTTAATTTAACAATAACAACTATTGATACATATAGAAAGAAATATCTTGCTGAATTAATGTCACAAGAAGGTTTTACAATAAATCCAAAGGTGAATCTATTAAATTTACCTAAAGATATTTTACAACGTCGTCATAATCAAAAATTATCATCGACAGATCGAACAAGTGGATTTTTTTCTCGTAATAAATCAAATTTAACAGCGAATAATAATCAAGAATTAATTGAACGTAATATAACACAAACAGAAATGCTCGTTAATTTACGTGAAGCCATACTTAAAATAGCCAAACATTTTAAAGATAACGATTCTGAAGGATATACACAACAAAATATTGATCTTAATGTTGATTATTCAATTGAATCACATGTTAAAGATCATGAACATTATGCTAATATATCATTACAAAAATGTAAACGTGCTAAAGCTTTGCTAGATTTCGAATGTCAAGATTCGAATGAACTTGGTTTTAAGAAAAATGATATTTTAAAAATTTTATCCATGTCCGATGAACATTGTTGGATCGGTGAATTAAATGGTAAACATGGATGGTTTCCAGCAAAATTCGTACAATTAGTTGATGAACGATCGAAATTATATTCGTTAGCCGGGGATGATAGCGTCAATGAAAATATATCAGATCTTGTTCGAGGAAAATTAGCTACATGTATTAAATCAATATTTGAACATGGATTACGAAAAACTTCGGCTGTACTCGGTAAGATAATCACAATAAACAAAGAAAAGAATGAATTTAATATGATTTAAAAACGAATAGGAGCGTTTGTATTCAAAAATGTATCACTTTCCTGTCTTAGATATGAATATTAGAGCAATCAATCAAGTTTATGTCAGGTGAAAAAATTTAATAAGTGATTTCCATGACTTAAATTGTTTTCTGATGAAATGATTGGATTTATTTCGTTGGTCAGCACTGACAAAAAGTCGAAAACTGGTGAATTCGACTAGAATTTTGATTCACTGATCATCGTAATTGTTTCTGAATATAGTCCTAGCCAAACAGCCAATGAAAACTGCAGATATCTTCATTAAATTTTTATATTCTTTTAATTAAATTTACTAGGCAACCGTAACAGAAAGAGTCTATATTTGACTTCAAATAATTTGAAAATTTTCTTGAAAGACAGAATTGAAGCAAACATTTTCTTTGACTAAAGTTCGTTGTCGATGTGTGACATTCTTCTTCATAATTGTGCTATGATACTTACTTGTTTTCAATTGGAATTCTAATTGTAAGATGACGATATTGATTTGTTTTCAATCAAATGCAACGTTAATTTCAAACTTATGAAGTTGAATTACATACAAATATTTCAAACATATCACATGGCATAAACTTGAGACAACAACTTTTCAGATAATGCATAAGTAAAAGTCATATCATCTTATTTATCTTTTCATTAGGTTAGAAAAATAATATTTTCTTAAACTTAATCATAACATTTGAATCAACAAAAGCAAAACCGACTTCTTTTTTTTGTAATATCGTTCGATAAACAAATGTCTTCTAGAGTGATTTTCACGAAAGATTATTAGTCGATACTAATAACATGTTCAGACATGTTTGTTTTTGTAACCTTGTTAAATTTCACAACTGGAAATCATTGTTCTTCTAATGAGTACTATAGATAACTGTCTGCAATCTGTCCTCGATTAAGTTAAAACCACCATCTGTTGCATAGCTATGCGATATGCTGCAATATCATGACAATCAAAATTCGAATAGTGATAAAACGATCATAGAAAAGAACATGTTAATTACTTTCGGACTGATTCGACTATTTTTTCAATCACATTATTTATTCTTTGGAATTATGTTCCTTTTTTTTCTTAAACAGGTGGGATTTGTCATCCATGGTTATTTATCGAAGAAGCAGCATTACATGCGATAAACAAAGATTTCGATAGTGTCTACGCGCGTCTTGTTCTATGTAAAACTTACCGTTTGGATGAAGATGGTCGAATATTAACACCAGAAGAACTTCTATGTCGATGTATACGTACAATTAATTATACACATAACCTCGCTCATGCACATTTGGATGTTAAATTACGATCATTCATATGTGTTGGTCTTAATGAACAAGTACTTCACTTATGGTTAGAAACATTATGTTCATGTACAGATATTATAAATAAATGGTATTTACCATGGTCATTTCTACGATCTCCATGTTGGGTAAGTAATTAGTCGAAATCAATATTCTCCCATAAGAAACGATTGAAAATAAACCTAGTCATCAAACTATTCTCTAAAACAAGATAGGTACATTACGAAACCATTTTACGTTTTCCTAGCTCCTTCTACACTTAATGTTTGAGCTCATGTCCATTCTGATAGGACATTGACTGTTCATCGACGATCTGATGTGAAATTATAATATATATGAATTATCATCTTCTTAAATTTCTGAAGAATTAAATAACTAGCCATGATTTATATTTAATCTAGGTTCAAATAAAATGTGATCTTCGAGTTTTACAACAATTTTCATTTAATTTACAACAAGATTTTGAATTACCGGCTGCATATAGACAACTCGATGTTCTATCAAGTGTACGTGACATGTTAATGAAACATCATTTATTTAGTTGGGATCTTTGATTTGAAATATTATCTAATTCGATCATTCTACGTGCAATAATTATAATCGATATTCCTATTTATTAAATGTCAAATCAAAAATTAAGACGAAAAACAATATTATATTATTTTGTTTTTATTTATTTTTTGCGTTGCTTTTTGTTGTTGTCATTGTTGCGTATTTTCATTCATTAGATAAGATAATTGGAACAAAGAAAAACGACAGTGATCACGATTTGTTGAAGATTTTTATTGATATTGTTGTTTTTTATGTTGTAAAGAATGTCAAGAAAAAAAAAAGGCGGAAATATTTAATCTTCAAAGAAAAAAACCTATCAACAACTACGTCTATTGTGGTTGGCAAGCAATTATCTTAACGTACAAGTTCATGAGTATTTAATCAATAATTACTAATTAAATAATAAGATTCTTTCCCATCAACTTGAGTCGTCAAGTTTGAAAAAGAAGATGCTTAAAAGTCACTTCAATCGATAGAGCTTGTCGAATTTCTGATCACGCTAAAGCATAGTAATTCAACGAAAGTCGAAAAGAATATTTTATTCTCACAAGAACATTTAAATATATACCGATTGTGTCTACACTACCTGCTAGGGGTACAACTAAAATTAATGTACCAAGTAATATGAAATGTAGAAAATCGATGGAAGGTGAACGTGTCACGTGAAACGAGATTCTAGCTCGTAGCGAAAAGAATCACTATGCAGCATAAAATATGAAAGCAAGATGTATGAATATAGATAGAAATAGTAAAATGTAATTAGAAAAACAAATCATGCTATCAAACCCGTTGATTTACTCTTATTATTGTCTAAATGAAGAATATTCAACAGTATACTATTGTTAAGTTTCCTTCCAAGAAGATAAATTTGATATATTAAAAATTTGATTTTTTCGTTTGACTGCAATATCTCGTGGATAAGATTGATATTCACATATTAAAATGAACAGACGTGCAAAGTTATATACACTTCATAGAACTTGCTAGAGACATCATATTTATAAAATCTGATGTTGTTTTTTGAATGAACTGAACTTTTCTTGTGTTCTACATTGCATTTTGCAAACGTAAACAGTATGAAAAATATAAGATAGTAATACAACATTTATTATTCAAAAGAGAATTAATCGTATTCTAATTCTATTTTTAGCACATAATGATCTTTTCTTCTGTATAGAATGACAAAGTATAATACTACCGTATTCCAGTATGTTAATGACAGATTCTTATGGCTAAAAATATTTCTTCATGAAAAAAAATGATTTAGTTGAATTAACAAAAATAAAAAAAACAGTCGCATTGACGTAATAACAATAAATTTTTTGTTTGTTTCTTTTCTACTTTATATTAGTTTTGCCAAATTCGAACATTGGTTGGTCGTAGTGCAGCACTTGCTTGTGGTCGTTGTTTAATCATTTGACAAAGTTTCATATGTGTTAACATTGATATCGGATCATTAGTGAATACATTCAGACTATGTAAAAATTGAAATCCATTCAAAAGTAACTCTAACGTTTCACTTAAAGAACTATTATTCTGTAAATATAATGATAAACAAAGTAGATTTAAATTAAAAAATTCAATAAATATTCTCAAATCATCCGATGAAACATAATCATCACGTAAAGTAAGAATACGTATTGATATTGGAGATTGTAAAGCATTGGTTTTAATCAAACGAGTTAAATATTGACAAGAAATATCAAGATTATCAATGCATAGTGCACTTTGTTGTAAAAGATAACGTAATAGTGAATCGTCGAAATGACATGGTGATGGTAATATTAATTTACGAATTTTCGATAAGAACATGGATCTATTTAAATATGATACTATAGAAATGGTTGGAATCATTTTCGAATGATTCAATTGGATTAATTCAAGTGTTTCAACATTAGAAAAGAATCTTGCTACTAATGGCCAATTCGATGTCATATTTAATTTTAAATGAGTCACATGAGTATATGGGTCATCAATAGGTAATACGGCTGAAGAAACAAGACAATCGGTTGTTGTATCGAATTCATTCAATGCTAATATGGGTACTGAATAGACATGAAAATCATTCGGATTAGGTCTCGATTCACAAACAATATTCCAATTTTTTGCATGATAAAATGAATTTTGAAACGTAGCTGCTATTTCACATATATCAGTCGAATATGTATTAAACAAATGTAAATCAAGTTCGAATATTTCTAATAATGGTAAACGTTCAATCAATGATTGACATCGATGACCATCAACAATAAATGTTTTCGTACATTGAATATGATTTGAATAGTATAATTCTCGTAATTGTAATAAATTTGATAGAAATTGTTCACATAAATCATGTTCAACATTATAACTACGCAATTTTAATACAGTCAATAATGGTATATGAATTTGACTGAAGTCAACTTCGGTACTAGTTAATGTTATATCAAGATAATGCAAATTAGGGAAGAATGTTGAAAAACCGATTAAATCAATCAAATTCAATTGACTACAAATTAATCTTTCTAGTCGACAATATTCAGAACGAAATTGAACAGAATATTTTGACGTAATTTTTAATTCAATTAATTCATTCATTTCATCGATAAGAATAATGCGGTTATCATCGTTACATTCAGGATTTTCTATTGTTAGATGAGTTATATGAGATAACTTCGTTGGAAATAATATTTGATATTCGTCTAAAGCTGGCTCGATTAAATGTAACTGTTTTAGATTAATCATTTGATCAAATGATACTTGACTTAGAAATAGCCGTATTTCTCCGCATGTATATTGATTTGACAATATTAAATGCTGAATTTTTTCCAGTAAACATTGGTTTGATTGTATATAACGACATATAAACATGAATTGTGATTTTGTCATAAAACGTAAATCTAACTTCGATACATTTATTGAACGAAGCCGAGAATTTATCAGTTCATGTATTCGATCATTATGATGGATTACATCATAGAATGAACTTATTATTTCGTAGAAGTATAAATAATCAAATATATCAAGAAGAACTTCATCAGGAAAAATAAGTAAAGACATTGTTTTTCAAATTTTATTTCATAAAATAAAAATGGAGAAAATGATATGAGACACTTATTCTCTTATCTGTAACAATGACATGAGCAAGAACGTATTACAAATGCAAAAGATAAATAACAAGCAGATGTACGAGAAAAAAAAACGAATAATTTAATTGTTCTCGTATGTGAAATGAACTAATATAGAATAGTTAGTTTTCATTGAATGAGCATAAACTAAATGTAAATTTATTCTATTATTACAATAAACATCGTATGATGACTATGTTGTTAATTTCTTTTCGTTTTTTTTAATTATAATTAAAAAGTATAGAATCTAATTAGTTGAAGATCAGGACGAGGAATGATGTGGTTCAGAAGATGTTGACATTTTATCATTAACATTACAAGTACTTGTGCATTTTTTCGACGATATCATGATTTACGGTTGTGACAAGTTTCCAGGTGCTACAATTAAATTTGACAAATAACAGACAGGCAGAAAATTAGTGATATACTGGTATACATAATTACAAGAAGTCATTAACAGAAACGCAGATATCAGAGAAATGTTACGTATAATTAGAAGCTGGTTGAGGTTCAAGTGTGAGACTCGTAATTTAGTTATCTGTTATATTAGATATGTTATGAAAGCTTTTCATTAATATCAAGCATTTATATATATATCATCTAATGTTTTATGATGAGCCGCAGTGTCAATGTTCGCGACGACAAATTAAATATTCTCTTGAGAATTATAACTCAAATGCCATCAATTGTCTTGATTAACATAAGTAGATAAATGCACATAGTCCTATTTATCGTCAAGAATCCATTTGGACTGTATACAGTGTCTAGAGTATAAAGATCTATGCTATCGTATTAATAATATCCAGTGGTACAATTAGTAGCTGATCATTTTATACTGTATATTATAGACTGCAGTAATGTAGTCATAATATTGTCAAGGCTGAAATAACAACTAAATAGATCAGGATTAACCGAAGAGTTAATAAATTATTCCTTGAAGCAGAAATGCTCTGTTTTCTTTGTGAAGCGTTCTCAATATTGTTTGTATGATAAATATTGAAGAACATCTTTACATCAAGAAGTCATCTTTACTGATTGAAATAAAATAGCGTAATGAATTTGAACATCTTGTTTAGAATGTCACAATTCAAGTGGATTCTTGGTCATCTAGTTCACTTAAGTAACACAATTTTTTTCTGCAACAAAATCTTTCTATGATCGATGTTATAGTCTACAATTGACATAATTAATAGGGAACATCTCTTCGTGTCGAAGGTTCCATTTTCTTTACCGTGAATTAATTGATGGTAGATTTATTTCTTTGATGTTACTGATAAAATTTGATACATGCTGAGTTGAAAAAAAACAGTGTCTTATCTAAGTGTCTGCATAACTTCAACTATCTTTCATATTCATAAACCTTTCTAAGATGTTATTAGAATTTGTGTAATAGGATGAGTCGTTATTCGAGAACGGAAAAGGTTCTAATTTCCGAAAAACTAAAGTTTCAATAAGAATATTTCTATTGAATTCTTTAGCAGTCTACTTACTATGCATGCACAGATGAAGAACTGAGAAAACAAACGAGACAAGACAAAATTAATTAAACATCAGTTTTTTCCGATTCAACAAGCATAAACAATTAACTAGCAAGATATTCGATTACATTTAGATTAAGCATCAATGTAAGCTTGAGCGTTTCTAGACTCATAGCACTCACGATTATAAACTATTCAGGCATATTGTCAATGCTCAGTGGAGACATAAATTGTTAACAGATTTGCCAGTTACGCGATTGTTTTCGTCTCGTTTTTTTTTCTTTTTATTCAATAGTTTTCTAATTGAACAGAAAGCTTTGCAATCATTCACCATTTGAATTTTAATATCTAGTCAATCATTCATTTATTTGATCGATGGTTTTTTTAGCTCCCCATTCTGGTACATACATCGATTAACTCAATAAAAACATAATACATCAACTCGGATGCATCGATTAATTTATTTCTTATCTTAAGCGGATATGTAAGAAGACTGATAGAGTTTTCTGATAAAATATAAACCTTTCAATAACCGTTTCCCCATCAATTTTTCTTTTTTTTTCTTGTAGTGATGATCACTAATAATTAATCAATAAATCTTTTCGTTCTATCAATCTTCAATGTCATATTAGCTTTCTCAATCTTTGATTTGACGATGATATTTGCACGACCTATTATAGATGCGTATATGAAGGTCACAAGTCTTGGCATTTCAATGATCATTACACATATGTATTGTTAGTAATAGTCTAGAACAATAGAAGCAAGGTTCATTTTTCAATTTGATGCCTTTATGCGCCGTTAGCTGCCAGTGTTGTTTATGCTATATTTTGTATGATCCAAAACACGAGAGCCACTCTCCCAACTACCACCGGGATTTGGCAAGTAAAGAAGGAAAAAAAAGATAAAGAACAAAACAAAAAGAAAGGACATGTATAGGCAGCTTTACACACATACAAATAAAGAAAATAGGAGAAATAAGCAAGAAGACAAAAGAGAAATCATGAAGTAGTTATTGCCAAAAAAAACAAACAAACAAAGAGAGACTAGTGAAGAAAGTTATGAATAGCACAAAGACGCAATAGAATCGATTGAGCATGTTCACAAGAAGAAGAAAAAAAAACAAAATAAAGTAGAAGAAGGTGCACACACACGCATATCATTAATATACAACAGTTCTAAAACGCACTGTAAAAACACACACATATATAAATATATATATGTTTATATATTTATATATACGCGCTTCATTTTCGATTCAGTTTTGTTTTCGTTTTGTCAAGTGTGCAAATTTTGATTTTGAAAAAGAAAAGAAAAAGAAAAAATATCAGACTACTCATAATCGATGTTCTTTCATTGCAACTGGATGTGTATTGACAGCCATCATATAACTATACCGATTAGGATTTGTCATGGTTATATTTGGTGATTGTGAAGTCTTTTTATAAGCAACTGTTGATGTTGTGCGTGTAGGTAATATTTGATGTTGAGGAAATGTTTGTTGTTGAGTATTATGTACGCCTGAAAAAGCTTCAATAGGTCCGACGAATCCGTGCTGTTGTTTATGATCATTTTGTTCGTTATTATTTGTTTTAGGAAATGAATAATCTAATTGTAATTGTTGAAAATGTCTTCGAAGACGATCTGCATATGCGTCATATCGTTTTAACTTGAAACGAGAAAAAAGAAAAATATAGTGAAATATGTATACAACAAGAATAAAACTGAAAAAGGCTAAACAACGAATCATTTACTTCATATTCAAGATAATCAATTTTGTCTTTATGTTCAATCATGTCTCGTGCTTTGATTGTTGTTGGTTGTTTAATATCTCCATTTGTATTGATACTATTTTCATTATTAATTGTTGTGTATGAATGAGTTTTTAATTCATTTAATTGACGTGACATCTCATTTATTTGATTAACTATATATTCATATTGTTCAAACTATTTAAATGAAAAAAGAAACCAAAGAGAGATGAATGTCTTCTGTTCTAGTCCTTTTTTCAGCAATGAAGAAAATTAAGTTCTTACAACAGAATAACGCGTTTGTACACTAGGTAAAAGTGGCCGTTGAAAATGTACGGATGATGAATCAATAGCTGCTGGTAATGGTGGTGATGAAAAGGATGCTGCTATTAAATTAATAGCATCAATCCATTTTTTCATTAATTCATGATCACTTGTTTGAAATAAACATTCAGCCCAATCGGCCGTTTTTAAACGAAACACATGTTGACGTTTACGATAGTCAGTAGCTTCTTGTGCATAAGCATGATGTAAGCGTATTGCGTTTGTATCACCAACTAAAATCGTTGCCGGTTGTTGATCATTTTTATGTAAATAGAGAACCATATCACGTAAACTAGCATAATATGCTTTCCAACTACGACGCATAAATGGAGCTACAAAGCATAAACAAATTATTCAATCGAGAAAGTTTTATTACGACTATTGCTTTTACTTCTTTTTCCATCTGACTCCACACAACATTTTCTCATAACATAACCCTGTTGAAAAAACAAACAAACAAAACAACTAGGCATTCGGAACATACGAGAAACGAATCGTGTTTCATTTACCTGCATGTATTCAATACTTTTGCTTGTATCAGGAATCTTCCATAAAGCATAAATATTGATGTTTCTTAGTTTTTGTTGTATTAAACAATCAAACTTACCTCTAAAAATGGATTAACACAATTACTATAGCCATGCAATGTTCCTTGTCCACTTAATCGTACATCATTATAATCATCAGAGCCAAGAGTTCTAGAAAACAGTAGAGTAATAGAGAACAAACACAAGACAAAAGGTTAGTATTTTTTGTATTATTTTGTCATCTCATGGAATGTCAGATAAAAAAGACAGCATCTGCTTTCATTAGTGCCAATAATATAATAACAAGAGTACTTTTATTCTAAGCGAACGATGATTTCTGAGACATATGTACGTGTAATTAGCGTTTTCTTTCTCTTCGTCTTTTTTCTACAACTCTATAACATCTATTTAATAATTATATAAATATTGAAGATTTGTTTATTATAAGATTAAGAAATATATCTGTACTATGTTCTGTGGAATAGGAAAAAATGTCAAATTATGGCAGAGATTTTTTTTTTCTGCACAATGGCATTAGCAATTTTCGGCTGTTTTTACCTGTACGTGTGTTTGTGTACTACACTCATTGTTCGCTCACTATTGCTTTTTGCTTGAGCTTCTGCTGCTCATGTCATCAAACGAGTGTTACGTCTATGTATATTTCGAACATATGTCATTCTATCTCGGTACGTGTACTAGTCGTTGGTTGATGTCTCTATCTTCTGGTATGTAAAAGCATGTGCAGTATGCGTTGATAGATACATATACATTTCCGTATACAATAAAGGACAGAAATGATCTTTTTCTCTTTCTACGGAGATAATTGTCAAAAATGAATTGTAATCTATCGATTGGATGATATATATATATATTTTTTTCTTTCTAGTCTTGTGGCACTTTTCCATGAAACTAAATACACGTTTTTGCTTCTATAAACGACATCACCATTTATATGTTTTTCTTCTTATTTTGTTGCTTTCTATATTATGCATTAAGCATGCGATGAGTAAGAATATATATATATATATATAACAGTAGCTCAATAATAAGATTAGAAGACAAAAACTCGAGAACGAGTAATTTTCTTCAAGGATGATAGATAAACATATTTTGTGCGTGAACAAGATGGGTCACTAGAATGAGCGTGCTGCATGTCTAAACATACGCGCTTCTCTACTTATCCAGACGAACTAGCTTCCGGTGTGTACTAAATGACAATTGACAAACTTTATGTTGCATTAACCTATGAAAGCCACAAAACTTGTTGGGTTTTTTGACTCTTCATTCTAGACAAGTACAAATTTAGAAAAGAAATGCGATGAGAAGAACCAATACCTTTTCAAATCGTCTTATCTAATAAACATATAGTCGATGTGTTCTTGTCGAGAAGTGCTATCTTTATGACAAATCGTTTCGAGGCAATAATGGCGTTTGTCATTCTTTTTCCTCTTTTTTTTTCTTTTTTTCTTCTATGCCGAACTAACTTCTTTTCTATCGTCGTGTCAATTAATCACATGTTGGAGTGCGAACAACTACACATATATATGCGGCAATACAATTAGTTGTTTCCATGCTGGTACACTAATACAGTTCTCTATGATTACAAGCATATGACTGTGCTATAATCTTGTCTACATAAACGGATGCGCAAAACCACGAACGAAATCGATCTCAAAATAGTGGAAAATCAAACATAGTAAGCTAATCAAAGGATTTTTTTTCTTCGTTTACTTAACGTTTTGTTTTGCTCTTCTGATCAGTTAGAAGTCTCGGTCAAGAAAAAAAATGATTTACAACTAACTGTCGTATGTGCCCGATCAATCGATCGGATAGGGAGAAAATAGAAAAGGAAGAAAAAGAAAAAAAAATAATGCATTCGCTTTCGCAATAGGAAAACTTATTGCCCAAAGCAACAACACACGCATTTGTTTGATGTTCATCGTACTAATTAGATTTAAGAATTTATTGAAAACATCTATTTACAAACACTTACGTTTCATCAATAAGTTGTTCATTTTTAATTGCATTGTATAATGATTTCAGTAAATCTTTTGAAAAATCCACTCCATCATTTAATTCATGCAGATTATCGCTGAATTGTTGAAATGTCATTTTATTTGTGATTTTCTATCAATTAAAATATACTTGGATGGAAAAGAAAACCTTCTTATATTACTTACTGGATCATGAAGATCCGTATTGAGCAACATAATTGCACAAGTTAACATATGACAAGCATCTAAATGTTTGACAATTGGTTTATCTTCTTCTATTGACAAACAAATAAATAATCAGAGTAAACTATACTTACCAACAGAAGAAAATGTTGTTGGATTACAGTCAAGATATCTTGCAGCAAAAAAATGTAAAACTCGTTCACGATCTTGTGCTTCGCCAATAATTGTAAATTGTTTAACAAATTTTCTCAATGCACGATCTAGTGTATCACCTTGAAAGTCAAATAATTTAACATATTCTTCAGCTACCAATTGATTAAAATCATTCCTGGAACAATAATTATAATGATCATAGAAACAGCAATAGGATTTCCAAGTTGATGAACAAAACAGGGGCATGTTTTGTTTGTTTTAGAGTTTTATAGAATAGAAATAGATATCGAAATTTCGCTGTCATCCTATCTTGCTTCTCTTTGCTTGAGGATAAGGACATGTAGAGAAAAAAAGAACCAAGGGAAAAGTATATATTATTCAAAAAAAAAGGAGAAATAGTAATCTAATCTTGCCGGCTCACCGAACAGTTTTATCCGCCGGCATAAATAACGACTATGGAGATGGAGATGATGAACAAAAATTGTTTCATTCAAGCGAATATATCATTTTTTTTGTTTCGGTCAAAACAATCTTTAAAATAAAACGTAGATGAGATAAAAATTCATTTTACATTGTTCTAATAAAAGTTCATCTTCTCTTGTCTGCTCTTTTGCCCGCTTATTGTAGTTTTTAATGAGAATATGAATAACGGCGGAAATTCTAAAAGTTCTTGCCGTTCTTGAACAACATCCTATTATTTTTTTTCGATTCCTTTGATAATCACATTGATAAAAATGAGTGTGGCGAGTTTCTTCGTTTCTCTAGTCACACTAACAATAATCATACCAGAAAAACAATGAATATCTCTCATATGAATTTCCTGTTGCCTTCGAACTTGACACTGTAATAGCAACAATAAAAAAACTAGGAATAAAAGAACAGATCTTATGCATTAGCTGAATATCGGTTTAGTTCATTTCAGTTCTTTTGCTTCTTTTCCATGCGTAAAATAAGCGTCTTATTTCTTCTACCATCGGAACAAAATACATAGTACCGATTAGAATAAATATAAAGAAAACAATAAACTAAATACTAATTGATTTTGACAAAGATATTTACTACGAGAAAATAAAAGTTGTTAGTTTGACAAACAATATTCGATAATATTCAATGATTTTTAAGAAAGAAACAATCTGAATTCAATTTTTTTTCTTTTTTTGCAATATTCATTGATGTAAATACGGAAAAAAGAAAGATAAACTGCACATACGTTCGTTCACTCGTACAGGTACAACAGTCGAACAAGCACATTCCCAACATGCACACATGTTGCTGTTTTGTTCTTTGATTAATCTGTTCGCACGAACAGTAATATGGCCGATAACGACTTGTCTTGATGACAGGAGAGAAAGATGATGAACGTTTCTTGCGATTAACACGTTCTCAATGATTCAATGAGTTCTCCTAATCGACGCACATAATGTGTGGGCCGGTAGGCGGTCGGATAGCACAGAACAGAGCGAAAATCAACCTTCCAACTACTAGTATTTTAGTACTTAATGTTCAGTTTCTAGATGCCACGAGAAAAGTTTCCATTGCTTGGTTGGTCGCTCCGCTTGTCGTCGAACTAGTTTATACACATGTGATGATGATGATGCGCTCGTTGGCAACAAAGAGAGTAAGTGAGTAAGTAAGTGAGTGAATGAGTGAGTGAGTTAGTGAGTGAGAGCGTGAGAGAGAGAGAGAGAGAGAGAGAGAGAAGAAAATGAGAGATCGAGGGAAAGCAGACAAGCCGGAAGGCTGAGAAATAGAGACAGAAAGAAATGAAAAGAATCAGTAGTTACTTGATAGTAGCAGATTTGAGAAAAATAGAAAGACAAGAACAGAAGACACACTCCGGAAGGAGATGACGCAATCAAAATCTCAACTATTTCCCTTTCTCTTACTATTCCTTTCTCATTTATATGCACGCAAGCGTGTTATTCTAATCAAATTAAGAACTACGCAAAGAAAGAAGAAGAAGAAAAAAAAGGACACTAGAAGAAATCTTCGTGCATGAACATTGCATGTTTCTTGAAAAAAATTGTCGAGGTAATGTTAAATAATTGTCAGTTGAAGGAAATCAGAAAAAGAGAGTACAACTGTCAAATTTATGAACATATTTTGTAATTATTTCATTTGTTTGACGATATTAAAAACAGAAGGACACATCTATTTACCTTTTACATAAATGTCGTACAACATCACTCGATCGAAACCCATCTAATGCATAAAGACGTTTAGCCAATCGACATGCTGAAGGAAGATCAACCGATTTATTGACTGTTTCTGAAGTAACTGGTACTACAAATACAATTAAAAATAAATACATGCATATATATATATATATACATATGTATATTAATATCGAATAAAGAATAGAAAAACACTCATATCTAACTCTATTATGTAAATGACGATCTTCTTACTTCTATATAAAAATACAAAAGGAAAAAAGAAGAAATTATTGAATCCTTACAATTAAATTCAAATTCATCGTCAATATCTCGGAGTCGTGCATCAATAGCATCTTTTATTTTTTGATCAAGTTCATATGATATCGGTGATTGTGTTGTTAGTCTTGTTACACTTTGTTGCATTGTTGTTGATGTTTGATGTCCATTAATATCATTATTACCATTAATAGTAGCTAAATTATCATAATCTGCATGATTTGATGATGATATTGGTAAATCAGCTAATGACGATGACGATATAGTTAGTTCATCGGACGTTTTACGGCCACATGAATCAAGACTATTTTCACATGAACGACTACGTTCTGATTTATTATATTGAATATAACCATTTGTCATTGATTTATGTGAATGACCGTTGGTTAATGGTATAAGAGTTTTTTTCTGTTGATAAAATTCTGTATCCGATAGATTATCTTCGTCTGTTACTTGTATAGATGATGCGAAAGATGATGGTGAATTCCAAGATGGATCGGCTAGACTCGACGGTGTATAACTACCGTACTCTAGTACATGAAAAAATCAAAGAGAAGAAAAAAAAACCTAGCATAATAATTAATTGAAAGAAACAACAATTAGAAACTCTCGAACAAGAGAGAGAAATCAGGAAGAAAGAATTATCTAGTGATATCATATCATGTTAGATACGTTATTTAACAGTATAATGATTGGCCCTCGCATATTGGTCGATTAGGAATAAACGAACTAAGACGTTCTATTATATCGACATATGAAGAATCCTTAACTGATTTATATATGTTTATCCTACAGAATTTTTCTATCATCATAAAAAAAGACTGACATGCAAATCGATTTCTCCTAGCTGCCATTTCTCATGGCAAAACTATGAGAAAATATTCGGCATGCAACCAAAATATTGTCAAGTGTCATAACGAATAGATGTTACATAAAAATCAATCTGAAAATGATGTACCATGTCATTTACTTTATGCCAATGGCTATAGGAAAAAAACATGCAAACACACGCGAATGCAATGAAGATAGGAAAAGTAAGTGAAGTAGTAAATAGATTTTCTTATATTTATCTCATCTAGTAAAAGAAAAACGAAGAAGAGAAGATTGTTTTCTTTTTAATAGGCTTTTATACCCCTACAACATCTATTCCACTCCAGTCACCTATGCTCTTGTTGTCTGTAACACTCAAACCAAAAAAGTACTAAAACAAGACAATTAGTCTTTTTTTTATATATCTTTCTTCTGGTTTTTATGATAATACAATTAACACATTTGTTTCACATCAGCCACTCAAAGCTTTTAACAATGTCTATTTATTCGATTAGCTTATTTACCTTCTAATCGTTTTTGGACTTGTTGTTGATTCTGTTGACAACGTATCATCGGGACTATCTGTTTTTTTTCGCTCTACTAAAACAATAGTTCTATTATTATTGACAAGATACAGCTGTTCGTATTCACATATGAAATGAAATGATTGAGAGAAAAACAACACAAGATAAAATGAAGAGACTGGTGTATATCAATGTATATTTATGTATATAAGTAGTGTCTAAAACACAGACTTGCTAGCCATGATTTGCAATTACTACTAATAATAAAACCTGACAAGTAAACATATACTAACATTCTTTCTTTATTTTTTCTTACTCTCTCTCTCTATCTGTCTGTTTCTTGATGTATCCTACTCGCTCATTTTCTCTTACGTTAATTCCTCATAACTTTTATCCAATTACATGATAATAATGATCGACCCACGAACACAAATATCTTGTAAGCATACAAGTATGCTTGTTATGAGCACACGAGAGAAGAAAAAAAAGAACAAGAGAAAGAAAAGAAAATCGTTTTTATTCATCACGATCAAATACAGATAGGAAAATATCTAGAATTCATCGAAAGTAGACGTGAATAGTGTAGTGGAACACTTTTTTTTTTGATTGAATACTTTCCGAACAAGCGCGCTCAAAAGAAATCAGAGGTACATTTTATAATCAAGTTTTGCTATTGAGACAACAATAGTAATGATTGCGTGAGATTAAATAAATCAATCAACATACTACTTTGATTATCGAAATCAAATGCTTTGCAATAAAAGAATTCTCGACATTCCACGGAAACTTAACGAAGATACTTAATCGATTACTTATTCAAGTACAAATTAATCAGGCATGTTTATAAATAAAGATGTATTTGTTAATTTGACTATCGACATGCACAAATTAACACTTACCTAAAGTAACTAAACAAAAACATAAGTTATTCAAAAAATAAAACGAAACTTCAATTAAGACAAAGAATCTTTACCTGATTTCAATCGTATACGAATTCGATTACCGGATAATTTTAAATTTTTTTCAACTAAAATTTAAAATAAAATAATTTCAACACAATAACGAAAATTGATTAAAAATAAATAAGGGAACTTCACATTCGGCAACTGTTTGACCCGTTGTGCAAACACCATTCAATTCAACGACAACGTCACCGGGAACGACCTTCAACGGTAAGAGGAAATAGATTTTATCTAATTGTTTCAATCTTATTTCACCTTGGCAAGCGATCTCAATACATGAGCGGGAAGACGTGTATTATGATTATTATACACAGATCGAACTGAAATAATTGAATGTTTTGAATTCGTTGAATTATTTTCATCATTATCGTCCATCCATTGCACACCGAAACCATTATCTAACAATTCATGACGATATCTATTTCATAAAACATAAGATTCTTTCTTTTTTCTTATTTCTTATTAAATTAAGATAGCAAAAAAGCACATACAAATCAACCACTTTAACAACTGGTGTTAATGCCATTTGATATATATCTAGAAAATCTAATAATCGAATTTCCGAAGAATGACAATGTTTTTCTTTTTCTTTTTTTTTTGACAGTGATCAATGACTCATCGAACAATGGACTAAAGGAAAAAAGCGAGAGAGAAGAAAAGAAAATAATACTGTTTCTTCTTCTTTTCCTTTGCTTTCCTTTGTTGTGGCAGTTCACCAATAGAATTATTTTCAAGTACTTGTTATGAATATCTATTTATGTCCCTTGATAATTTGTTAGAATATTTTAAATAACTCAAAGGAAGGTTGAAAACTTTTACAAATCAATCTACACTTATAATTTGTACATGCGCGACATCTAATAAGTGTTGATTAAACACAAGTCGCATTTTCACAGTTGTCTTTCTAAGAAAAAGAAAAGTAAGGAAAGAAGAATGGAAACGAAATCGAAATATTTTCAATCAAGTACAAAAATGATGGATAAATCCATACTGTCGTATTTGAATCAATTAGAACCTCCTATTGATATTAAAGTACCAGAAGAAAATATTCAATGGTTATATCCATTAAAAAATTCTGAAACATGCCGTTGTATGAAAGAATTCTATTCAAAATATTATTCAGATACAAAAGAACGTATTCTCGTTTTGGGTATTAATCCTGGCCGATTCGGTAGTGGTATAACAGGTGTGAAAATGTTTTTGTTTTTTTGAGAAATATATAAATCACTATTGAAAAGTATCTTGACGGAAGTTTTTCATTTTTTAATAAAATCCATCAACTATCCTGCATTCATTGAATACGAGAACTTCATAGTCTATCATTTATCTCGGACTAATTATCTATAGACATCTAGAATTTCATATTCAGTTGTTCTGATAAATTGACTAAAGTATCTTAATAGCATTGATGACTAAAAATGATTCAGTTAATTATTGAGAAAGTCATCGGGTAAAAAATATTCATTTAAAGTAAGAATGATAGCTTTTGTGGCTTGAAATAGTAAGGCAATTTTTTTTTTGTTATCATGTATACGTCCCAACACATACTATTAATAGAAATATGATGGCTTCATGAATTTTGTTGACTCGAATGTTTTAAAAATTTCTACATAGGTGTTCCATTAACTGATCCCATACGATTAAAAACAGTTTGTAACATTGATTCAGACTTTCCTTCAAAACCAGAACTATCATCAGCATTTATCTATGATCATTTCTTCAATCAATATTCTATGAATGACTTTTATCAAAAATTTTTCATTGGCGCCGTTTGTCCACTTGGTCTTGAACGTAACGGACGAAATATGAATTATTATGATAATAAGAATTTTATGAACAATTTACTTGAACATTTTATTCCTGACAACATTGAAAAGCAAATCAACGTTGGTTGTTCACGAACAGTAGCCATATGTCTTGGTGAAGGACTGAATTATTCTATACTCGATAAATTAAATAAAAAGTATCATTTCTTTGAGACGATTCTCAAAGTAGCACATCCGAGATATATTATGCAGTATAAACGGCAATCAATTCAAACATATGTCAAACAATATATTGATGCATGCCAATTAGCAGAAAAACTCGTTTCAAAATAGATAATTCTCTCAAGGTTTTTCGTTTAATTTATGAACAAAAGAAAAATAGAGGTGCTAAATTTTGTTTTCAGTTTTATTAAAATAAAAATCGATTTGCTGAAATACGACACAAACATCTATATGTGTGTATAATTAGACATCGCTACAGATCAATATTCAGGAAGTTTTCGATGGAATGATTTATTTTTCAATAACTATGGAATACACTAACAAGGAAATGAAAGTTTCTCAATTGATCATAGTAAACATTCTGTGTTGATTCCGGTCTATAATGATGAAAATCGAGCACAAAGTCGAAGAATAGAAACTGATGACAACTCTCAGTAGACTTTTCTCATATCAGTTCATTATTCTGTTATACCATTGGCATATGCTTATCAAGACATTTTATGTTGACAGTACACAGCAACGTGGGCATATACAGGAACGTTATGACAACCTCCTTAGTTACAATACAAGTAATTATATCCTTTGTGATGGTGAAATTCCTTAGAGGTTCTATTGACAAGTCACTAAGATCATGTTTCTGCTACTACACGAAACATCTACTGGATCAAATTCACATCATTTTATTAAAGCAATTAATACAAAACATCTACATTAATTCTATAAGAAAGAAATTATTCAACCAAATCTTGACGGTGTTGCAAGCACAGATGTCTATTGTGTGTGTTTATTACATGCGTACACAGACACAGACACAGACACAGACACATACACTTACCTCTCTCTCGCTTTACACGTCTATAACTTGTAGTGTGAACAATCGGAAAAAATAATACAATAAAGTATAGAAAGTTCTTTAAGATAATTGATTGTACGAAATAGTGAGATTAAATTTACAGTCTTCGTCATTTGATCAATCTGATTTGCTGGTTTTTGTTCGCAAAAATTTAATGAAATATTCAGACTATTTCACATAATTGCTACTGATTAAGTATTCTGGCAGAAAGTTCAATTGAACTTCAAAGTATTACATGCATGACGGTTATTGGTCTTATTCTGAAACAGCATAGGATCGTGTTAGTTGACCTTTCTAGCAAAACACTAGTCGTATCATTCAAGTTATGACTGCTATGTAAATTACTTAGACAAATCGGAACTGTGAATTGATTCTTGAGAGTTTTGAATGATTTCGCCACATAGCACTTCAATATATATTGCCTAGAGAAAATATTTCATCATCATGGGAAATGAAATATTCTTTCTATTCCAATTCCAAAATCAACCTATCATGAATAAAACATTATATCGCTAGCTACTTTATCTCTTTCATAGACATAGTATTAAGAAAGATACGTGAATGAATCTAAATATAGTTTGATTCTAGTATAGAATCTTCGAGTACATGATTATGACCAAAATTAAGATGAAATATTTTTTGTTCTTGTTCCTCATGTTCCTTCACGATTCTTCACTGTCATAGTCAACTATTTAAAGTTTACAATCGATATGTTTATATATACAAATTCAAAATAGAACATTCGAACTATAGAACATAATGAATGTAATACTTTAAAAAATCATAGCTAATCATTTCTGTTTCATTTCTCTTAGGAGAATATTTGTATAATTCAAACACACCAGTTCGCTATCGTTCGAGATCATATTTAGTTATGAAATCTCAGGAGAAAATGATGTCTTCTATTTTCTTTGTTTTCGAAACGAGTATGAGCAATAACCTGCTTCTTAAATTACCGATGCATGATTAAAAGAATTTGTATTATTTGATGCATGAACATAACTATAGTGTATGATATGAACAATTATCATTACTATCGTACATCGTCTTTGTAATATTATACAAAAATAATTGTACCTGGGAATAAAGTTAATAGAGTACTGATGACTTTATTCACAGTATCGGATTTGAAATTTTATGCTTCCAACAAAATAATCGTTATCATATTCTACTAGAATTATGTATGAAAGCGAAAATGATTTCAGCATAGAGATTTTATTCTGACAATAGTATTTAGTAGCTACATATTTTTTTATTTACGATCCATAGTCAAGATATGTATATTGTATTGGTTTCCGCACTTGCAAAACATTTGGTGTTATAGGAAAATAACCAGGAATATGCAAATGTTGTTTTTTGTTTTCATCGTTTTTTCTTTCTTGAAATTCTTCTACTGGATTTTTTTTCATATCGCTATGCATACCAGCTAAGTGCCTTGATTTTAGAGCAAATAAACTTTTGGCTAGTTCATTATTATTTAAATTCATTCTACGAATAGCAATGTGTAAATTCATTGAATATATTATACCACATATGTTACTTATCATCTAATATGGAATACTGAAAACATTTAAGTTTGCCATTTTCATAAATAGAAATCAAACATACACCAATGCATAAGATTGGTAGAAAAATACGATTGAATGTGGACAGAAGTTGATTGAAATGTTTTGAAGCGGGTTCAATACAAGAAGACTTCAAATAGAATAAAACATCAAAGAATTAATTAAAAATAAAAAAAAACAAAGATAATCCCGTTCACATTAATAAATGAATTGTTTAATGTAGGTGTATGAACACACATTGTTTCATCTAGAATAAATAAGTCGCATTTATTATCGTATAGACGACTCGTTTGCTTTCTTCTTTGCATTCTACCTGCAAAACAACATGATACGGGTATTGACCAACCGGGATGAATTAAAGCAAAAGTTGGACTCTTCTGTGCTACTGTTTGACCAGTTCTTAGTATGCCATCAAAACAACAGCGGTACTAAATAGACAAGAATGTTAGTGACTTTAATTGATCAACTACAAATTATTACTTTTCTATTCATTAATGTCCACGAATATGAAAGTGAATTCGTTGAAGAATCACTTTCGAAGTTTTTAACGTTTGATTCAAGTAGAATGGAGAATTTCGGTTTCATCTATCGAAATAGATAGCAGAAAGAAACAATTATCTTTTGTTTCTTCATTAAATCGAATTATTAACGAACTATATCACTCATAAATAAAACAATGCACATAAGAACTGCTAAGACGAGTAATCCGAATAAATTCCATATCGACGCCTGTAAAACATGAGAAATCGACATAGTAATGTTTCGCAGTTCATTATTGATAAACTCGATTTACAATCATTGTGACTATTGTTGAATGTCCCATAAAACCAGTACAATATCCAATAACAGCAATCATATATAAAACACCAGCAACGATCGACATGAGAATGATCTTTCATGGCAAAATCAAATTTAAATATAAACATAGAGCAAAATTGATCATTACTTTAAAATATTGAAATTCATCTTGATGAATTCGACTATAGGCACGAATAAATGCAAGAATAGGATCCGTATTATCACGCATGGTGATCAGATAAAGACTAGAGACTATAAGAATGATTCCAACTACCTAATATCATAAGTAATCATGGCAAAAATTAATCTAACATTTAAAGAAGAGCAAAAAATACAAGAGAATTACTTACGCACTAGCAATAGAAATGTTGTACAGAAAAAAATAAATAGTAGACACCAACGATTTGACATAAACTAAATAGGAATGATTTCATATTTTCATCATAATAAAAATAACATTTTACTTGGTGAGGATTAGATTGAAAAACACGCTAAATTAAATGAAATAGGTTATCAAGTGGAAATGTTTTTCTTTCTCTTCTTCGAATTCATTCATTTACTTTCCCATTCGACCATGTACTATAAGTGAACACATGTTGAAGTTCTTGTTCATTTAATGTGCGATTTTTTGAATTTCGTTCTTGATAGTAAGAATGAATATTTTCAATCAGTTGATTTTGTTTTATTGTCAACGTCTTTTGTGTTTGAGCGAAGTCAGAAAATTCATGCACTAAATATAGGAAAAGAGAATCTGTTTAATTAAATGTAACATTCAATTAAATTAATTAACTAAAGGCAGCAAATGGTGCATAATTTGGTCCGAACATAGTTGATATACAATCGAGACAACCATGAGGATCCGTTGTAATATGATTACAACCTGAAGGTTGCTTTGAACGATATTCCAGATTCCGATGATTTTCGATTGTTGACATTTTCGATATCGATGATTGATGTTGTGGAAAATTCATGGTCATGGCAATGGCCTTGTCAGATTCAAGCGGAAGAAGATAATTATCATGGTTTTCACCAGGAATAGAATTTGACGTAGCATTGTTTTCAATGTTCATAGGGGAAATTATGCTCAATACGAAAACGCGCTCATTTCTTTTATTCACAAGAAGATAGCATTAAGCAAAATGCTTTCTAATTTGTGATATCAATGTTCTGTTCCAATAAAATTTTAACAATGGTGAACACCTTACTGCAGTAAAAATCAAATCGTTCACTCTTCTACTAGAGCTAAAGAGCACATTTCGTTGACAAAAGAAAACATTCGATCATTTAGAAACATCGCAAGCGACAATAATTCTTGATCGAAAGTGTTTTTCATATTCAAATCACCGAATTATTCAGACACTGTGAAATTTTCAGTCAACGCCCAGTGAAAAATTTTCACTGATTTTAATCGAATTATTCTGCAACAAAATCAAAATTGAAATCGATTGATAATTTTGATTATTGTAGATCATGACTTAACCAATACTTAATATTGTTACTTATTCAGTGTGAAATTTTCGGAATAAAATTGATAATTTTGCAAAAAAATCGAAATTATCAATCCATTTTAAATCTTGATTTTCCCTCGGAATAATCAATTTTATTTCGAAAATTTCACTCTGAATAAGTAACAATATTAAGTCATGGCTAAGTCATGATCTACAATAATCAAAATTATCAATCGATTTCAATTTTGATTTTGTTGCAGAATAATTCGATTAAAATCAGTGAAAATTTTTCACTGGACGGAAGCTGTTTGTTTCTTTATATTTGAGAAATATTTGATGTGCAAAAAGAAACATCATCGTTCATGAGAAATTTTCGGCCAATATTAAAAATAGTAGAAGGAATATTTTTGGTTTTAGATTAGATCTCATTCGATTGTAATAGATGACTTCGGTAATCATCGTACTAAAGTTTTATAACATAGTTCAATATAATGATCATTAATATATCAGTCAGGAAAACAATACAGCATGATGAGAGTTAAGGCATGAAACAAATTCTCAATCCTCCATTGTTTTATTCAAGATTTTGCCAAAGTTTGCATTGATCAATTATCTTACTCATAAGTTAGAGAACGAAATATTGACTGATCAAATAATATTCTAACAGGCTACTTTAGTCTGATTTAATAGACATACAGTTCGGAAAGAATGAACACATTTTCATATCTCGAAGTTTACTAACGAAAATGGAAATTTTCCTTTAACAAGAGTACAGTCCATTTCCCTAATTCTGTCGGAAAATTTTTGACATATCTTCTTTTAAGTAGT